>JACYFF010019584.1:65274076-65285073 GCA_017589665.1 Selenicereus undatus | reverse complement strand
AGTGTTCGTCGATCATATAAGTTTATCGTTTATATAACGCTCATTATATATATATAATGTTCATTGTGTGTGCTCACTTAAAGTTCATTGCTTATATAACGCTCATCGTATATATATTGCTATATATAGCATTCATTGAACATGCTTGCTCACTTACAGTTCATTGATTATATAACGCTAACTGATTATACAAGATTATAGTATCGATTATATGCAGGATTACATTAGCGATTACTAATAGATCTTGATCCATAGGGTGAATTCCTGGATTATATAATAGACATAGAAACCATGATCCAAGGTGATTTCATGGATTAGATTATATGATAGACATTTTAGGTGGAAAATAGTTCCACCTTAATTGGAGTAGAAGTGAGGCCACCTCGGTACGTACACTGCCTATGTTCTTCAAAAACTCTATGTTATTCACAAACTCACAGTATTCTCATCAATGAAAAATCAAAACAAGATTCATTTAATGAACCAAGTTCTCAATGTTTTGTCAGATAAACAAGTGGCCCCGCTCATTTATCATCAGGGCTTATGCCCTTCAGTTATCAAGTCTTATGCCGACCAGTAAACCCGCGCGCGGCGTCATGTACCACGGAAATCTAGGCGCGCGCGGAATCAACTCAGGCTTCTCGATCGGCCTGGGGGTGGGGATGGCCGGCCGTGCGTCAGCTGGTCGCCGGCGACGCCACCGGCACCTCCCTCACCCCCTCTCGGTGTGTGTATGCGAGGCACCGGGCAGGGGTCCAGAACCCCCCCTCTGCTGCTGGCCCTTGCTAAACTACTGCCGCCGGCGAGCCGTGGAGGAGCCGCCGAAACACCACCGGCGACCCCCCCTTCTCCATCTCTTTCTCCCTCTCTCACGGTCTTCCTCTCTCTCTGGCTCGGGTTTGCGCGCGACCGGGTTGGAGGACGGCTGGGCGTGCGTCGCCGGTCGCCGGCGACCCCACCGGCGCCTCCTTCCCCCTCTCTCGGCGTGTCTGTGTGGGTGGCACAGGTAGGGAGGTCGACTTCCCCCCCCCCTCTTCGCGCTGTTCTCCTCTTTCCCTTCCCGATTGCTCAACCGAAAAAAAAAAGAAGAAGGGGCTTCGACCCCTTTTCTAAGTTTTTTTTTTGTCCCATTACCCCCATATCACATATATGTATATATTATACCATAGAATATATTAAGCCTAACTTGATTAATTTGTAATTAATGCAATTAGAAAGAAGATTAGGTTCGGGCCGTTAGAGTTATGGACGATACAGTAGTAGGAGCAATGCATAAAGGATCTGAAGAAGAGGTTTGAAGCAATAGGTCTAGTAGGGGGAGGAGAACATGGTCATCTACCTTGCCAATCAAATGAAGAAAGTCCTTGGTCCATAGGGGTCCATATAAGTAAGACTGATATTAGCGATACATTGTCGAATAAGGCTGCAACGAGTGGTTACAATGAGGTACGGTGTTTGTAGGGAAGAACGAGGACCTAATGACGGAATGGGTAAAGAGGATGCATCGGCAGAAATGATGGGAGAAGAAGTTGGTAACGGCGTTAGGTTTGTGGGGGTCCATCATAATGTTCCTAGGTGCCTTATTAGGGGATTAGAAATTGTCGTCCAAGTCGGAGATCACAATAGGAATGAGGAAAGCAGACAAATGTTGAACGTGTGTTCTGGGGAAGCAAGTATGAACAATAGGGAGAATACTAGTGGGGATTGGGGTGCAGACGAGGGGTTGTGCAGGGCAACATCAACAGATGGGGTTGTGAGGGATTTTAATCCAAGGGCAGGGTTAAACTGTGACATACAAATGTAAATTGCAGAGTACAATGTGGTTGGGTATTGGGAACAATATCTAATGGAAGGGAAGTATGCATATCGGCCTCGATGACTGGTGTCAATGCTTACAAAAGCATGGACAAGGCTAATGTAGAAGAGAATAGAATTGCAAAACGTGTGGCGGTCATCAATGTGGTAAAGGAGGTTCCATACCTAATTAAAGGTTGTCTCAATGGTTGGGTCAGTGGCGGAATACAAGGGGGAAGGTGCTACTTATGATAACAACCACCACCAACATTTGCATAAGAAGGGTGTGTACGAATGTTTGGAGGAGACAATTGAGGACGAAGATGACAGTGGTGGTGTCAATTATGGCAAGCTTTGTAATGTCGGTGATGTAGAAGATGGTTGTGGTAAAGATGTTCACGTGTGAGAGAATGGAGTCAGTATGTTCCTGTTGTGAGTGCTGAGGTGGAATCATGTCAGCTAATTGGACTATCATTATCTGGAAAAGGGAGACATTTGAATGAGAAGCATGCTCATGTGGAGAGTGCATGTATGAAGGGAGTGGTCTATGATGTTAGGGAAAGCAGACATATCCATATGAAGAGGAGACGGAGTCAGACAATATGAAATGATGATAACTTCTTAAAGAAGGCTTCATTGTGGAAGACCATACCCACACATGGGAGGGGGACAAAGGATAGTAGAAGTCGAACGAGATGGCAGAGAAGGATTCCGTGAAATGTGCATGTAAGTGCACGAACCCATGTGTATGTCCTTTTTGTTGTGCATGTGTATTGGTTGTTTGAATGATATGTAGTACAATTGGTTGGTGTTTGTAACAAAGGTGCTAAGCTACTAATGGATGGGGATCGTCTGACAACTTAAGGTCTATGAAAGGGCTAATCAATGTGCCGAATAAATTCTATTTCGACCCCCAAAATTTGGCATCAATAATTTTCGGAGCCTATAACTTTAGAAACGATTTCTTGGTCCATCCAATTCTGGTGCAAATAATTTCTAGAACCACACTTGCCAAAAGTAGTTTTTTAAATTGTAAAAAGACCCCTAAGGTTTTAAAATTTTCATTTTAACCCTAATCTTTCATTAAAAACTTACTTTCGAAAATCTAAAATTTGTGCATGTGTAATTTTTCTTATAAGTACTACTCAAGGCCTTCTTTCAATTGGTATGAGAGCCACGTTACCAAAAATAATTAAGATAATTAACGATTAATTAAGCTAATTAATTATGATTAATGCTTGAATCATCACCTGCTTGCCCGGGATCGAATTATTCTCACATTGTTCACTCACCAGAAGGCATTTCTTCATTAGCACCTCACACGATATCACTGATATAATTTTAGAATTAAAAGAAGAATTAGCTAAAATTAGGACCGAAATGAATGAGCTTAAGAAGCAATCTATAATTCACCTTTCTCTAGTTAACAAAGTTAGACATAGCGAAAAATCTACTTCCAGTGCTAGTACTCCATTTCAACACAAATATCCATTCCAAAATCCAAAAATAAAAAATCTATTTCCTTTGCATGATATAAAAATCCAAACAGAAGTAGGAGAAAAATCAGGTGTATAATCGGCTGAAAAAGTACAAAAAGAAGAGGATGGACTATAAACATTATATTCTTGAAGAACTACATAATATGTTTGAGAAAGAACAAAATCCAGAAGAATTAAATAAGATTGTGTGAGTAATTAGTGATAAACATGACGTATTATCTGAAGATAATGAAGAGATTACTAATGTCCAATTAGAAGAAGAAATATATTAGCAGATGAACCTAATCAAGCTCGAAGATCTTAATGTTGTACCTTTACAAGAAATTAAAAGAAAATTAGATACAAAAATATGGTAAAATAGCTATTGAAGATGAGATTAATGAAATTGAAGAAGAACTCGACTTAAGTAAAATGGAAACCAATCTAGTTAACAATGTTGTTCCTAAACCTGAAGAATTTGGTGAACCATCTAAAAGAAATACCTATTTTATAAGACCTAGGTATGTTCTAGCAGGGCAAAAAATCAATTTTTCCTTCAAGTTCATCCTAAGGAAAACTACAACCTTTGAAGAAGTTGACCTTACTGTAATTAGTCAAAATAGGTACTTCTTAAATATAGATGGAGCTCGTGATAGAGAAGAGATATTTAAACATTGGGAAAGAGGCATGAATAGTATCTTAAACCTAAATACTACATAGACTGCTGTAAATTTCCTAAACTACATTAAACATAGTTTCTCTGACACTCTAGCTGACTAGTTAAATGAAGATAGTAAAAAAACATTAAGAATGATGAAAAGAGCAGCTGCTATGTTCAAAAATCTATGTAAGGAAATTCAAACCGAATTTATCGGAGGAAAAATTGATTCTGAAGAAAAGGCAAGAGAATCGCAGAGAAAGATTAATATTGTAGAATTATGGGATATGAGATACCTGAAAAATTATATTGTTAAATTTAGTCAATATTATTACGAAATTGGGCATAATCAAACTAATCTTGGTATGTTCTATGACAAATTGCCATATCTAATAAATTCCATAATTAATGAAAAATACATTGCATGGTTGGAACAAACAGATGTCATTAATACCCTTGGTTTAAGAATTCTTATTCATGAAAATGGCTTGATGATCAATATCTTGATCTCCAAAAGCAGAAGAAAATTAAGAAGCAATTCCTAACTTGGTGGGATTCACCTCACCAATGGGGAAAAGAACCTGAAAGGAGAAGAAAAAGAAAATTTTATAAGAAAAAGAGCTATAATAAGCAAAGGTGAGAGAAATATAGAAGAAAATATTATAAGAAACCACATACTAAACATCGTAGATTTTTTAGGAAAGCAGCTTATTGCCTTGCAGACAAAAACAACTGAAAATGTTGGGTCTGTGGAGAAGCAGAACATTATGCTAATGAAGGCAAATAGGAAGAATAAAAAGCTTATTGAAACCTTAGGTAGCCCAGATCATGTTGAGCTTAGTGAAGATGAAGCACTAGATTTAGCCTTAAATAACAACAAAGGGATTGTTGAAATGATCGTAGACAATGAATATGAAGAAAGTGATTACGAAGAAACAAGTCATATGATGGAAAGTAGCTCCATTACTCTTGGTGATCTTCCAGGAGAAGATTTTGTTGTAGATAATGATAACGAGAAATTCAAAGGAGATTGGGTGCTTCCCATAATCCAGAAGGACATTATCTATAAACAATCCATCTTTCAATTAAAGAGCAAGTATGTTTGCGAGATGATAGAAGGAGATCTAGAAATCAAAGATTATGAGTATGATGTGGGAGAAGTTAATGTCATCAATGGGGAACATCCTTAAGCATAACAAAGATAGAAAGTATAGGTATATCCTTGTTAGAAGTGTCCAAGTTCAAATTACTACATTATAATATTATGATAAAGATATTGACCTTTATGCCTTACTCTGTGATATTAGGCATATTAAATTTAATAATCAAATTATCACATGGATTAAAACTAACTTATGCAATGAGTCGGTAGGATTCAATTGTCGACCTCAACATTATGTGAGTCTAAAAGATGAATTTGCTAAAAATTTTCTATGGCTTAAAATAAAAACAGTTGGAATGGATACGAAAAGAAGAGGATGTCCATTAAAGATATTTTGAAAAATTATCTACCAATTAGACAATGCTATAGATTCAAAGACTAAAGTCACAATGATGGACGTAGTGCAAAAGATTCGAAGGATTAAATCCAATCCACAGGAGATAAAGATTGATTGTTCATGGATTTCTAGCTTTGCCAACCTACAAAAATCAACATGAAAAATGTAATAAAAATTGATGAAAATGGTAAAATAACCATAAAATCCCAATTATTAAGAAACATGATTACAACATCAGAGTGAGGAGAAGGATCTTCATCAACTAAAGAAGAACTTAAAGAAGATGATACAATTAGTATGACTAGTGAAATGAGTAGAATGAGTTTTGAATCTGCGAGACCCGGTGTAGACCGAAGTATGAGTCTAGATAGAAAGGTCATTAGGTACGAAACAAGAACTGTTAGTGAACAAATTTATGAGGATAAATTAGTCAAAATGTTATGAAGTCAACAACACAAATCCTAATAGCATCTATATCCCAAGAAACGTATGCTTAGAGGGATACAATAAATATGAGTTATGTGCCTACATAGATAGTGGTTGCTTTGTATGCTTTCGAAAAACATCATTATTTCCAGAATTAATGTGGAAAATAGCTAAAAATCCTTTGTAGGTGAGGATAGCTGATAACCGCATTAAGTCACAATGAAGCTACAGAAAGGTTATCTATAGAATTAGGAGGAGTCTAATGCATTATATCAGTTCTCTGGGCTACTGATCAACCCGCTCATGATATGATTATGGGGAATGATTTTCCAAGACTATATTCTACATCCACACAGAACATAAATTAAAAAATATTCATAATCAATGGTCATTAAGTTCCTATTGAAAAATTAAGCAAGACTTACACTCATCGGAAAATTGAATTTACACATAGCTAGCGTGCTGAGAAGATAATGCTTGCTCATCGTGAGAAAGCACTGACAATCTCATTGCTTGAGCTATCTATTAAAGAGCAAATTACTGAACAACAAGAGCAATTATGCAGAGAACTTTACTCTGATAATCCTCTAACGTTTTGGGACAAAGATAAAACATTTGCTAAAATCACTTTATTAAATCTCAACACTATTATTCGAGTCAAACAAATGGTGTATACACACCAAGATATCAAGAAATTTGATAAACAAATCAAAGAACTCCTAGATAAAAGATTAAGCAGGAATAACAAGACTCCTCACATCAATCCCGCTTTCATTGTAGGAAATCATGCAGAAGAAAAAAAAAGGAAAGGCAAGAATGATAATAAATTATAAAACTTAATGATAATACCATCTTTGATGGTTATTATATTTCTTACAAAACTGTCCTTTTCAATAGAATTCAAGAAGCTTCTTGGTTCTCAAAAATGGATTGTAAAAGTAGTTATTGTTAAGTAAAAATGGACGAGGAAAGTATTCCTTTAACTGCATTTAGTGCCCCACAAGGACATTACGAGTGGATAGTAATGCCATTTGGTCTTACAAATGCACCTTAAATATTCCAAAGAAGAATGGATAACATCTTGAAAGACCTTAATCACAGTTGTCTAGTTTACATGGATGATATCCTTCTCTTTTCTCAAACCATAGAACAGCACAAAGATGGTGTCTTAGCTATCACCCAAAGATGTATTGATCATGGCGTTATACTGGTAAGAACAAGTGCATTTATGCTGAACAAGAAATTGAGTTTTAGGTCTAGGGATAAATGCTAGATAGATCATCCTATAAAAGCATATTTTAGAAAAAATAGAAAACTTTTCTAAAAAGATTAAAGATAGAAAGCAATTATAAAGGTTTCTTGCATGCCTTACCTATACTTTAGACTTCATTAAAGATTTAGCTAAACTGAGAAAACCATTGCAGCAAAAACTTAAGAAAGAAGTAAGTTGGAGATGGACCACTAATGATACAAAGATTATTCAAAACTTCAAAAAGATGTGTAAAAATCTTCCTGCTCTCAATTTGCCTAATGAAGGAAATGATTTAATTCTTGAGACAGATGCGAGCAATGAGCACCAGAATGCGGTACTCAAAATCAAAGAAGGACAAAAACTCTGTAAAGATTGCGGTGGAAGTTTTAATAAGGCAGAATGCGACTATCCCACGATGGAAAAAGAAATCCTAGCAATTATTAGGGGAATTGAAAAGTTCTTAATCTTTTTAGCCCCAAAACCTTTTCTTATTTGAACTAATTGCAAAAGAATACTTGGTATTGTGAAAAGAATTTATCAAATAGGCAACCGTAATGGCAACTCCTGCGTTGGCAATTGTGGCTTAACCAGTTTTCCTTCTCTATTGAACATATATACAGGGATTGAAGAACTCTCTGGCAAATAATTTAACTCGAGAACTTGCCAGTGGTGACCATTACAGCAGAACTCCTGCTAGAAAAGGAGGAAATCTATAATGAAATGCCAGTACTACCAGAGTGGGTTTCTCCTTCTAGTAAAGGCCTTATTGATAATTTGGAATTCCATACAAAAAGTAGATCACATTTTAGTATACTATCTTCTTCCTACTTAATAGCCCAAAGGTTTTCCCTTTTACATTTACAAGTTAGCTACCTAAGGTGTCCTTATGATATCCAAGAAAAAAGAAGTTCTTATCTGCAGGAAAAAATGGTTCAAGGAGTGGTATACAGCCTGTATCGACTATTATCATCATCATTCTTATGACATTTGGAGTCATAGAGTACAACAATCTACTTTGCCGACAAGCCTGGAGTTGGTATTTTACTTTATAGAATTCTGAGATCCTAAGTTCCCATTTTTCTCAACACTAACTAAATTTCAACAATGCATGTTCAGAAGGATCAGTTGGATTCTTATATGTCCTTATGGTTCAACAAAAATCCCAAGTAATAGATGTCTGTATGTGGATGTACATTGTGCACTAATTGAGTATGAAAATGAAAAATCCAAATCGGTTCATTTCCTTATTCAAATAGTTGATTTTGACAATCCCGATGATCAACGACAAGAATGGAATCCAGAATGACGAGAATTATTTACTGATCCTACTTTAGCAAGAGCTATTGGATTTTTCAACATTTATCAACAAAGTTGGAGATTAATTGAATGAGGAAAGACACTAATGAATTGCGAAAATGCTACTTTCGCTCATGATAATCAGTTTAGCGAGTATGTGAAGGTAGATGGAGCTACTTCAGATGATGTTTTTATTATCTCTTTGATGTTGGAGCTCAAAAGTTCTTATCAGAAAAAGAAAAGAAATATCTTCTTGAATTATTTGAGAAATGGGACCTAGAGCATCTTCAATTAGATGAAGATTTTGATGATTATCAAGATAATGACGGTCTGAAAGATATAATTGGAAATGAAGGCATATAAAATCTCAACAATTATGACTAGTCTTGTCATCATTAAAAGCTCTGAAAAGTGGTTGCTCCATTATTGTACTATTTTCACAAGTGTCAGGTCTGTAAAATGAACCAATTTACTGTAGCCATGTGAACGTACTATAGCTATGTGAAAAATCAGTGTGTGCTGTAGCCAATAGGGTATCCTATGTACCCATATCCCTTCTATAAAAAGAGAGGTCAAGTGTAGAGAAGGGACACAGTCATTTGAGAATTCTTGAGAAAAAGACAAGTTGGGATTCTCCATTTCTTTATGAGCAAGCATCTCTAATGATCGTAGTTGTTTAAGTCCCTCTGCAAATCTTGTAATATTTCCACTTTTAAGCCTTCAATAAAAGAAGCGCCCCTATAGGGAATGCCATTCAATTGAACCTTATGTTTTAAATATTATAATTTCTTGATTAAAGTTCCACTATCCTTGAAAAAGATTAAAAAGTTGATTAGTAACTACTGTCCGAGGTAGGAAATGAAACGGATGTGTGCTATGCCTAATCTAAGAAAGGTAAGGTTAACATCAGCACTCTTTGTAAATCGAAAGCTAGGGGAATGCCGGAGTCCAACACCAACTAAGTTTAGATAATGGTCAAAACTCTCGAATTAAGTTTTAATTATTTTACTAAGCATGGGGGGCCGTTAATCACAGAAAATAAAATATTTGAGATATAAGTCGTATATTGTGATAACCAGTATCATTAAAGTCATTATAAGAAGTCCAAACATAAATATAAGCTTAGTTTTGCAAAACAGTCCAAAGCTTTGAAGTATTTGTACTTGGAACCTCACTTGGGCCAAAGGAAGAAAATTTATAAAGTTCAGGGGCCTAAAAATAAATATTTATGATTAGAAATTAGATAACCCAAAATTTTGTCCTCTAAAAATCATTTGCGCTAAACTAAGTAGTCATAAAAATATTTTTCTAAAAATATGCATTCAGAAAACCATTTCACCAAACCTCAAGGGACCGAAAAGCAATATATCCTTAATGTGCCCCCTACGTCACAACACCCTGACAGATCTAGTTAGTACACCGTAAGCAATTTGTGGTAGATGATTATATAGATGTGCTTCAGAGGCGACAGCTGGATGAAGTAGGGCCATGCAACTCGACTTTATTTTTGAAGTGGACTGTATATGTAAGTTGGGTCTCTTTTTTAATTAATTCACTTACTCTCTCTATTGAATGTCACACTGATAATATACTTACCGTACTAGTAGGGGAATGTTAATGTCCATAGAACGTTCACCAAGGTTTTTAAGAAATGTTTACGCTATGACCTTAATGTTGGCTAAATGTGGGAGTGTAGTGCTTAAATTATACCTTACCCATGTTTGACAAGTATATAGTACGACAATAACGGAGACTTGTCTTGCTACTTATGTAGGTACTGATGCCGTTGTTATATGCTGATGAACACTGGATATAGTCTGTTGTGTTCCTCCATGAGAGGAGTATATGCTTTGATACCCTTCTAATCCAGCTTGGTGGGATTGCTCAGTTAAAGACATATGTGGTATGTATAACCATAAAGTTGCAATCGTCGTAGTTATATGATCAGGGCGTGTGGTTGAGTGTATTTTATTAGGTCCCTTGGTTTGTGTTAGTAGGCAAACCTCATGAAGGGCCTCTTGTGCAACAGCCACGGTAGACCAGGGGGAGCATAGGAAATTGTGCAGTCTGCAGAATGCTCGAAGCAGGACTAGTAGATAATTTTCGGATAGGACCATATGTTCAAGTCATGGTTGTAGCGTCTCACCTTTACAAATTACTTATGCTGCAATGGGCTTCACAGATTGCTTACGCTCCAGCCAAGGATATCGATTTTGAAGGATCATACAAAGCACATGAGAGATCGTTTCTTGCTTCATATAATAATGGTGACAGTATCCAAGTTCCCCGCTCAATGCCATTAAAGTTGAATCAGGGTATGTACATGTCTACTGCAAAGTATAGTGTCCAAGTCGACTATGTGAATTGTAAATTTGCAATCCCAAGGGTGTAGTTGTTGATAAGTATGTGGTGCGCAAGTTTATCATGGCCATGTGGATTGTAATGCGACCGGTTTTTTTACCCTAGCAATGAATGCAAATATACAACATTATATGACACCTATACATATACATATAAACACACATATACACATACATACATACATACATACATATATATATATATGTATGTACGTATGCACGTTTGTATATATA
>JACYFF010019584.1:65261914-65272125 GCA_017589665.1 Selenicereus undatus | reverse complement strand
TATATATATATATATATATATATATATATATATATATATATATATTTATATTTATATATGTGTGGATACATACATACATACGTACCTGCACACACACTTACACACATAAAATCACAAATATATCTATATCCATGTGGTCACATGCATACATACCTATAGGGATGTGGTTAGGATTCAGAGTAAGGGGTGTCGAGATTAATGAAACACACAACACAAACTTGAATAGTTTTTAATATTAATAGTGCAACCAATACATTCAAGGAAGTTGTTCTCGATTCAAATTCTTACTTAGGTTCATGCCTTTTAGTAAATTATTAAATTCCCCAATTATTTCGCATAATTATACACAAATTCCACTAAAAGTCATTAAATTAAGCTCAAACAAGTAAGCAAATTCTCCAACCACAAAAACCTAGTTTCTTAATTGTTGAGTAAGTCTCTAAATTAACCACTTATTTAACACAAATTTAATGAAAATTAGTAAACTAAATGTACACAAGCATGCAATAGCAATTAAATTATTTCAACTTTGAATCTTCAATGAAGAAGAGAATTAGGTAAAAATCCTCATTTTTCAATTTATGAATAATGAGTAAATCGCTAAGTTAATCAATCATTTAACGTGAATCTGACTAAAATTAGTAAAGTAAACATAATTATTTACAAAATAATAACAACACCACCTCCAAGGGTAGGTGCTGTTTTTGTGGGGTTTGGTGACATCCAAATATAGGCACCCTTAACACTACCGGCATCCCTGCCCCTTGCAGAAACTGATTCCATGAGACCCACAAAACAAGATTTCGTGAGAACACTTCATAGAAGGATTTTGTGAAAATATTTTTACGGCGAAAAACAGAGGATAAGCAGCGGAGAGTAAACTAAGAAGTACTAATAAATTAGGTGACAGTAAATATGTAAACATGATTACAACATGATTACAACATAGCAGATGAAGGTACTATACCTTAACAAACAACGGTAGGCAAACAATGTCTCTTCCCAAGATGCAAGTACAACGTTCATACAAACACTACGTTTGAAAAAACCACAACCAAACCTACCCTACTTTAACCGAGAGACAACTACGAGGCTAACTCTTTGTGATCGAAGATCTTAATCCTATCCCGCCAAAATCTCCTATCCTAAGTCGTGTCCTCTGTCAACAATACAACTTTCAAGCCCTCTTTAATTACCTCGTCCAAACTCTTCTTTGGTCGTCCCCTCCCTCTTTTACCTTCGGGGATGTTAATCCTCTCACATCTCCTCACTGGAGCATCAACACTCATTCTTTTCACATGGCCAAACCATATGAGTCTTGTTTCTCTCAGTTTATTGTGGATGAGAATCACTTTAACTAAGTCTCTAATTACTCAATTACTAATTCTATCCATTCTCGTATACCCATACTTGCATCTAATCATCCTCATCTTTACTACCATTAGTCTTTGAAATTGCATCTTTTTATAGGCGAACACTCCAATCCATATAACACCACAAGTCTAACTACCATACGATAAACTTTGCCTTTTAATCCTATAGGCATCATCTTATCACATAGCACCCCTGAAGCATACTTCCATTTTTGCCAACCACTTTTATGCTCTAGTCAATATCTTCATCAATGTCCTCTTTGTATTGAATGATTGAGCCTAGATATTTAAACTTATCTACCTTTGGTATCATTATCCCATCAATGGTGACTTCTCCCTTCGCATCTTCCCTATCACTGAAACAACAGTGTAGGTATTCAGTTTTCGATCTACTTACTCTAAAGCCTCTAGACTTCGATGTATGTCTCCAACGCTCCGACTTGCCATTATCGCCCTCTTTTGTCTCATCGACAAGAACAATGTCATTTGCAAATAACATACACCATGGTAGCTCATCTTGAATCCCTTTAGTAAGTTCATCCATAACTAGGGTGAAAAGAAAACGGCTTAAAGTGGAACCCTGATGTAGGCCCATACTAATGTAGAAGTCATTTATAACCCCTCCTGGCATCCTAACACGCATCCTACCTCCCTCATACGTATCGTTAATAACTCGAATATACAGACGGGACACTCCTTTATTTTCCAAGCATCTCCATAACATTTCATGTGAGACTCTATCATATGCTTTTTTCAGGTCATTTAACACCATATGAAGATCTACCTATCTATCTCTATACAAACCGATGAGCCTTCTAAGAAGGTAAATCGCCTTTATTGTCGACCTACCCGACATAAAACCAAATTGGTTCTCTTATATTGAAATATCCTTTCGCAATCTTCTCTCAATCACCCTCTCTCATAATTTCATAGTGTGATTGCGTAACTTTATACCCCTATAATTATTACTCTCCTGAATATCCCATTTGTTCTTGTACAATGGGATGGCTTACTAAACCTCTATTCTTTGGGCATTTTAGCAGTCCTAAAAATAAAATTAAAAAGCACCAGTATCTAATCTCTCTTCACCCAAACGCTTCCACACTTCCACTGGTATCTGATATGGTCCCTTTACCTTCCTATTGGCCATCTTCTTTAAAGTTTCTTTAATCTTATCCTGACTGATAAGTTCCCATAATCGAGGATTGAGTTGACTATGACTACTATCTCTTTCGCTACGTCGTAAACCCTCCCTTACTTCACCATTGAGGAGTTTGGAAAAGTACATTTGTCATCTCTCCTTGATTTTTGCATCCTCAGACAGCACCTTACCATTTTCATCTTTAATGCACCTTACAACACTCAAATCCCTTATTCTTATTTTCCTAGCCCTCGCCAGTTTAAAGACCTCCTGCTCACCTTCCTTGGTCTCTAGCTTTTGATATAACCCATCGTGAGCCATGCTCTTAGTTACAACAACATCTTTCTTGGCAATCTTTTTTGTTGCCTTATATCTAAATCTAATAATCTCTTTCTCTTCATCTGATCCACTCTTCATGAAAGTAGCACATGCCTTTGTCTTCTCCTTAACTTTCTCCTTTACCTCATCGTTCAACTACCTGGCTCTTTTTATTCTGTTGGCACCACTACCAAAAAAAAGGTCATGCTTCCACACTTATTTAACCACACTTGAGTAAACGTAGCAAGAAAATTAGTACCCAGTACTATCCCCACACATAATAAGTGCGGATAAATATAACCACGCTTATAAGAGTGGTAGTAAGATAATAATGTATGCCCACACATATTAAGTGTGGGGAATTACCTATCGTAAATATGAAACAATTAGCACAGATATTAAGTGTGGTAGGCAATTTATTTAATTTTTTTAAATTGTGTTTTTTCTTTAATTAAACCGCCAAAATTAAATAAAAAAAATAAAAAACAATTGGAATTGTATTTTTCCTTAAATAAACCACCAAATTAAATAAAAAAAAAGAAAAAAAATTGGCTTAGAATCGAAATCAAAACTCAAGCCATTGCCTCAATCACTCCCGCACACCCCTCTGCTTCATTCTCCAGTTTAACCCTACCGAGTTCGTAAGCGTCTGGTCTGCTCTGGTCGGTGGTGATCCGCGGCGAGGTTCTGGCGGTCACGTGGTGGATTTTGCGGTTTGTAGTTTGAGTCGTGGGCTTGAAATTCCGGCGTCTCCTTATTTGAATTCCGGCCGAAGGTTGAATTGTGTGGTCTGAAATTGATCCCACCATTCGTGGGCTACCAAAGTTTGAAATTCCGGCGTCTCCTGGCTTCCGGCGGCAAGAAATCCGGCCAGTCGCTCAATCTAGAGTTGGTATCGTCATCCCCTTTCTCTCATTATCTGAATTTTGTGGTCTGAAATTGAAAATTAGGGATTCTATTGTGTGCCTTCGAAATTGCTTCAATTGAACTCTCTATTGTTGTCGTTGGGTTTTACGTTTGGTCTCCCTGCCATGAAATAATTTGCTGGATACCCATGACCTTAGCTTCCTGTAACATCTCTTGTTTAGTTGGGGATCATGGCAGTGTTTTTAAAGGTTTGGTAGCTGCGTGGGTTCATTTATCTTGTGGGATTGGGATACTAGGATTGAATCAACTGGAGAATAAGAGTAATGGTAATTGTCCTTATTTTCTTTTGAAACCCTTTAATAATTTTACTATTGAATCACCAATTATACATTAGGGGCATCGATCTCTAACTCTAAGAGATGACCACTACCCTGTTTCTCTTGCTTTTTGCAGTTATAACAGATGCATACGTCATCAGTTTCGGGGGCAACCTATCGGGGGCCACGTTGCGCCCCTGAACCCCCAAACCGTGCTAGGTCTGCAAAAGGGGGCATTCTAACATAAGAGTATCTACATGTTTTGAGCATGATCTTTAGTACATTGTTCTAAGTCATATTAATAGTATATTATGCTGACAGAAAACAGTACATATGACATTTTTCTGTACTTGAGGCATTTGAAGCAACTAAATTCCCTAATTTTATTATGAAGGCTTGTACTTTGGTATGGGAGAAGCTATCCAAGGTTCATTGGATGGATTGAACTACATGCAATATGCGATAATTATTGTTAGCTATCTAGCTATATAATGGGCAACCTTCCCTGTATAGACTAGGGAACTTCAACCATTCATATGTGTTCTATGAGCTGAGTATTATACGTCTAGTTTACTAAGCAAAATGTGGGATTAAAAACAGGCCCTATTATTTTCCTTCTCAAATCTCTTTTATCCATATTTTGATGTTAATTGATCTTCTGCCTCATTCCTTGTGTCACTATCAAGAGTTCAGTGTTCTGTGTATCATTTGAAGCAAATACGTTTTATATTAGTATAAGTGATGGACAACTGCTAGCTGAAAAAACCAAATACACTGTAGTCTTAACTTATTGAAATCTGCAAAGCCAAAATTGACAGATGACCCTCTGAGATGTCAAAATGAAACATGTGTGATAAAATAATGCAAGACATGGTGGAAGTTTAGAAGGAGCATAACATGGTTTTGCAGAGACTTTCTAATTTATTGATAGAGGTGACTGTGAATAAAGTAGTGATAGATCATCGAGGTGACAAAATATAAATTAGTCCTGCGATGTGCTGGTAATATGATCATGTAGTGTTATAGTGGCCTAATTATTTGAACCCATGGTTTGCTAAGCCCTTTTCCTGAGGAGGCTGTAAAGAAATCATTAATTGTGTTTATGACTTCATTTGTTATTTATTTATTTTCGGACTGGAATTAGAAATTTAGATTTGAAGAATTCATGAGGTTCATTCAGTTGTACAAATAAAACTCATTGCGTTTATGTGCTTTGAATGTTGGTTCCTCTCCACTTTGATTTGGACTGACCAAACTTGAAGCTATATAGCTATTAACTATTAAGTAGACTTTAAACCATCGTAATAGTTGCTAAATGCTGACCGTGATGTTCGTGATCATTGGATGCATTATTCTAGTAGAGAAATGATTGTCAGACAAAACTCAATGACCATTAAGACCTTAGGACACAAACATAGGCTTAAAATGTACTACTACTTACCCAACAACGAAGAAAACGTAACCATCCAAATGCCCCCCCGGTGTTCTTGTTCTATTTGAAAATAACAGGCATAAAATTTATATTACAAATCACAGAAAATAATTTCAATTCATATTCTTCAAATTAATAAAGTTATATTCCCATAATTATTTCTAATTATTTCCAGAAAAATAAAACAAAAAATGACTGTAGAAAAATTAAACAGAAAATAAAATCATAAATTTGAAAACAAATTAACTACTATAAACTAAATACACAAACAAATAATAAAAACACCCAACTTGTAAAATATAGTTTTCCAGACGAAATAAAACCCTTAAAACTAAAAATAAAAATTAAAAACATAACCTTTTAGGTTGTCTTTGTATGTTATGGAATTTTATTATTTTTTCAACTATGGTTTAATGTATTTTTGCATAGTCAGGTTGTGTTTAAGATCTTCATTACACATCTCTTTTAAATTTTTTCCTTAAGGTGTTTGTGTGAATGAAGAGGGTTATAGTTCACTTTTGTACGCTACTAATTAATCATGCTTTGTTTTTAGGTCCTACCACTCCTTTAAATGGATAAAAGTTGGATTAATGTGAATAGGACATCAACTGAATATATTAAAGGAGTTGAATCATTCTTAGATTTTGCTTTCTCCAATACTGGGGATAGTAAGGTAATGATTGGGCGCAATCGTTGGTTTAATAGAGATGAAGTGGCACACCATTTCATGTTTTATGGATTTTGGCCTAGCTACACAGAATGGGTGCGTCATGGGGAATTATTTTCTGTGCAATCTACTTCAGTACCGCAAAATGTAAGCCATAATGATGCTAGTGTTGAAGCTAGCTTTGAAGGTAATGTGGACACTACTGGATTGCTGAATGATATCTTTGGGATACGTAATGTAGGAAACATTGAAAATAATGCTGCTAACAACATATGGGACATTGGAGATCCAATGTTGGGGGTAGATGATCAGTTTGTTAATGAATTTATGTACAACAATGAAATGAATGAGGGAGAGAACGATGAAGATGTTGGGTATAGAAGGCTAGTACAGCAAGCTGAGCAGGAACTATATCGAGGATCGAGTTTTTCAAAACTATCTTTCATTTTGCACTTATTTCATTTGAAATCCATGTAAGGTTGGTTTGTTAAGTCATTTGATATGTTGCTTCAACACATAGTAACTGTTTTCCCCCAAGTTAATCTGCTTCCATCATCTTGGAGTAAATGTAAGCAATTGAAGAAGGATTTAGGGCTTAGCTATGAAAAGATCCATGCTTGTCCTAATGATTGTATCCTGTACTGGGATGGGAGGTAAAACCAAGATGAGTGTGACAAATGTTATGTTTCTCAATGGAAGGACAAGGATAAGAAAGTGGCAAATAAGGTTTTGCGTTACTTCCCTCTTATACCAAGGTTACTTAGGATGTATAGATCCTCTAAAATGGCAGAAGATATGCTTTGGCACCATAAAGAGAGGGTTAAAGATTGAATCCTTAGGCATCCAGCAGACGCAAAAGCATGGAAAGACTTTGATGAACAGAATTCCCATTTTGCTTCTGCTCCTCGCAATGTCCGGTTAGGACTTGTACGGATGGATTTAACCCTCTTCGTGTAATGAGTACCACATATAGTACTTGGCCTGTGCTTTTAATTCCATATAATCTACCCCCATGGCTTTGTATGAAACAATCTTCTATCATTCTATCCATGATCATTCCCGGGGAAAAGGCTCCCGGTATGGACATTGATGTCTACCTTCAACCTCTAATTAAAGAATTGTTACAGTTGTGGGACGGGGTAGATGCATTTGATGCATACTCAAAGACAAAGTTTAAATTGCGTGGGGTTCTTCATTCTACTACTAGTGATTTTCTTGCGTACGCAAACTTATCTGGATGGAGCACTAAGGGTCGTTTTGCTTGTCCATCTTGTGCTAGAGATACACATTCCATGTGGTTGGAGAAAGGAGGTAAATTTTGCTACATGGGCCATAGGAGATGGCTTCCTAAAAATCATCCATTTCGTTTTGACGATGTTGGATTTGATGAAAATGTTGAGCTTGGTCTTGCTCCTAAACCTTGTACTGGTAGTGATATTCTGATACAGTTACAGGGGTCAAGATTTTCCTATGGTAAAGGTGAAACTGAAAATGTCGGTATAGATGAAAAGGATGAGGAGCAAATATGGAAGAAGAGGAGCATTTTCTTTGATTTGCGATACTGGGAGAATAATCCTCTTCGCCATAATTTAGATGTAATGCATATTGAGAAGAATATATGTGATAACTTTTTGGGTACCTTATTGAATCTTGAGGGCAAATCTAAAGATAACTTGAAAGCACGTCAAGACCTACAGGTGATGAAAATACGGCCAGAGCTTCATCCTATTCAACGAACAAATGGAAAATATAAAATCCCTAATGCTCCTTACACTTTGTCATCTGATGAGAAGACATGTTTACTAGCTGTCTTAAAACATATAAGAGACCCAGATGGATATGCGAGTAATATATCTCGATGTGTCAATTTGAAGGAGCGTAAGTTATTCAATCTGAAAAGCCATGATTGTCATATATTGATGCAAGATTTGCTCCCCATTGCCCTAAGAGCAGCAAAAGATTCTGATGTTGTGGATCTTGTATGTGCATTATCAGCATTTTTCAAGGAATTATGTGCGAAGGAATTGTCGGTTGAGAAATTGGATGATGTCGGAGTTAATGTTGTGATAACACTGTGTAAAATGTAGAAAACATTCCCTCCTAACTTTTTTACAATTATGGTGCACCTGCTTATACACTTAATTGAGGAAGCAAAGCTCGGAGGACCTGTCTTTTATAGATGGATGTACCCCATTGAAAGGTTAGAATATATATTTTTTCTATTATTGTTTTTTTCTAAGTATTTGTATAATGATAGTTGTGCTATACAAGTTGTACTTTGACCTATGTAGGTTTCTGGCATTCCTAAAAGGTCTTGTACATAATAGGGCACAACCCGAAGGTTCAATAGCGTAAGGGTACATTGCACATGAGTGTATAACCTTCTATTCAAGGTACTTTAATCGGGTGGAAACAGTTTTTAATCGACCACAACGGAATGATGGTAGTAACCCTAATGAGGGACTCTATTTATTTGGTACTGCGGGTCAACCCAAAGGAATGGTGCAAATGGTTGAAATTTCTCAATTAAGCCTTCTGCAAGCTCAAAGATATGTACTTTTACACCTTGACAGCATTGATGAATATCATAGGTCAGTAGAAGTCACTAATTACTCCTAAAAATATTATTTGCTAACCGAACATATTAAACTAACATGACCACTTATAGGGTATTTGTGAACGAGCGTATGACATCTTATCCTCACGTGGCAAGTGATAGACTCGAGCAAAAGTGGCTGCTTGAGGAATTTCCTCGGTGGATCTAAGAAAGGGTAAATTCACCTTGATAACTAATGTGTTTTCATTTAGCGTTGTGCTATATCCATTTTGGACTAATTATTTTTAATATTTACACCTTAGGTATCCAACAAAGAATTCGATGATCAAGAATCAAGGTTGTTTAGGGCTGTCGCTGGTGGGCCTAACCCAATTGTAAAGCGAATGAATGCATTTTTTATCAATGGATATCGATTCCAAACTCAAAAGAGAGATAAGGCAAAGAAAACTCAAAATTTTGGGGTCATGGTAGAAGCTGAGGGAAAAACCTATTTTGGAAAAATCAATGGCACCATTGAGTTAGATTACTATTCGGAGTGTAAGGTGGTACTATTTCGTTGTGATTGGGTGAACGTAAACTCCAGGGATCTAAAGAGGGACAAAAGAGGGTTCACTCTTGTAAACGTCTCACACAAAATACATGAGGGAGGCGCTTTAAAGGATGATCCATATATCTTTTCATCTCAGGCACAACAAGTATTCTATGTTGAAGATGAGAAAGATAAGGGTTGGGAGCATGTTGTTAAAGTAAAGTCGAGGGACACATATCGTCTAGGACCATTGCAAGTTGATGATGAGCTCTACCCTAAGTGCATGCCTGCTGACATCAGAAAGGATGATGAATTTATAGATCCGATGTATTGGGCCAATGTAGTTGAAGAGTCGCGAAATATGAAACTGTTCTTGTTAGAGTTTTGTTGTTATTGAATCTCCTTTTTTTTTGTGTCACTAGAGACGTTATCTTCAATATAATGATTTTCACTCTGCATTGCTTTTGTCAGGTTTAAAAATCATGCTTATGGTGACAATAAATTGTGTAAAGCATTGATATTACTTCTAGTTATCATTTTAAAAGTTTGTTATGTTAAAAATTTTGAACTAATGTGAGCTTGAAAGTCAGTTCCAAATATAAGGAGTCATGTTTCGTTCACGTTGTACGTTTGCTGAGTATCAGAATTCCCTACAAAATGAAACTGCAGCAGCAGAGGAGCTACTTGTAGATGACGCTGATGGTGATGACGATAGTGCCAATGAGGTGCTCGATGAGAATGACAAAAACAGTGATCCTCTGATGGATTTAGATCCATCCCTTGTACCTGTGCCAGAAGGATTTAATGATGATGTTGAAGTGCTTGTTATTGGTAACTAACACTATTACATTCATAAATGGTGAAAAAGCTGGTTTTATACTTATCATGACTTGATTTTGACCTACAGTTTCAATCTACAGTTTGGGTGAGAGGTAGACAATACCTCCATGATCTCACCCGACTTACCTCACGGACAAGCTCATCCTACCCAAGTAGGCCTATATATATAT
>JACYFF010019584.1:65156858-65248134 GCA_017589665.1 Selenicereus undatus | reverse complement strand
TGTTAGATTTGAATCATGTTTGGTTTACTTAGTAAAGTGTTGTCAAGTGATGACTGAATATGGTTATATGTGGCTGAAAGGTGCTGTTTGCACAGGTAAGAGCCTAAACCTCATCCTCTTTAATAAATCTTTATGATAGCATATTATGATTAATAAATCGATGTAACGAGCTAGTAGGTGGATGGTTTGAGGATAACATCATGAGCGTTTGAGGTCTTGTGTGTACGGTGAAAGTGAGGAGGGAGACTGGGTTGTGAATTAACCGCAATCGTGTGGATTGCGAGGCCATGTGTGGCTTATTGTGTTCAATTGATGTGACCAATATGAGGTGCTTAAATGTGATATATGTGGTATATGTGATTAAATACTTGGATTGCATTATGTGCATAAGAGTGAGTTTTCAAAGAAAGATTTCATGTTTTTGAAATGATAGCGGCCATAACTATTAATGCATGACGGCCTATTTTAATTAAATGAAAACAGTTTTGGGAGTGAACTCGCTTGAACGGGGGAATCCCTAAAGAGTTTTATAAAGGTGTGAGTTATACGTTGAATGATTTTACGATTTGAAACGCAAAGTTATAGCCGTTATGGCCGATACGCTTTAAGTGGCTAAGATAATGTGCTGCGGACAATATGATATGATATGAACGATGTTAACCTAGGGGATAAGTCCGGATAAACCCTAGAGGCGCTGACAAGGGCTGATGTAATGGTCCGATATGTTATATGTAGCCATCCCGGGAATAAGAGCTTAAGCGTGAGCGTTAGGTCTCACTATGAGGTCGAGAATAGTTATCTCCTAATCAGCACCCTGTAATGATCTTATGCCAGAAGTACTTTGTACAAAGATAAGAAAAGCAATTGGCTTTTGCCATTTTATATGTTTAAGAGAAAAAGAATGTTTTACGGGCCAAAAGAGGTCATATGGAATGAGTATGAAATGTTTATAAGAGTCGTTTTACGACGTATGCAAAATGTAAACTCTTTCAAAAGATTGTGAACCTCAAGGTTATGAAATGCTTTCAATTGTTCAAAGAAAGTTTCATTGCAGATTTAAAGAAAATGTTCTTACATATATTGATTGTGTCTTCAAATAGAATTGTGATATGTTAAGTGAATTATGCAATGATATTCATACGTGCCTAGTGCATACATAAGTCATGGCTTGCCAGATGTTCATGTCATAAAACCTATATCCTCTAATATGTCTCGTAATACTATGTTAGTATTAACTAAATGTTTGATAAGTGAATGTTATCAGTATTATTACTTGCAAAGTTTTGTTTTAAGGAGCGGAGGGACACTCACTGAGCATGTGGTAGCTCACTCCAATCCTTTTCCCCTTTTTCCTCCCCCCAGGTGATGAATAAATGGAGTAGTACCGACAAGTGCGTGTGGAAGTTATGTTTTGGAAGCTACCTGAATGATGTTTTGCTTGAGAAGTGCATGAAATGGGGCATGTAGTGGCTCTAGTAGTACAAGACTGTTGTAAATCCTTGTAAATAGTTGTTTGTAAAGGCTTAAGCCTCGTCTGCGAGTGTGTGACTCGCTAGGACCTCCTAGTTCTCTTTGGGTTTGGTTGTAATGATGCAGGTACCAAGTGTAAATTTTGGAAATGTCGCAATTACAGGCGGAACTCTTGCAGTTTCGCTCCAGAATTCCCTAACTAAATTAAAGTTGGGTAGAATTTCTGAAGTTAGTAAATAGATAAAGAGCCTTAGGGGTCTCCCACGGGGGATCCTGGCGATGTGACGTCCATAATAAGTAGTAGGGGCGTTACACTTACTTTCCCAAATTCGCTCCCCACTCTCTCTCCTCCCTTCGGCTCTCTCACCCGAAACACCCCCATGGCCTTCCCATTTCAACATCCCCCAAATCTCCCCCAAAATCCTTCTCACTCTGCATATTAAACCCCAAAATCTTCTCACAATCCCCTCCATCTTTGGTCCTCCCTTCTAAATTCAGCTTCAAAGATTACCTTTCACCTGTAAAGCCCACAAATTTCCTATCTCCATTGTCTCATCTTCCCCCATGATCCACCATGGCTCCAAAAACCAAAGGCCTCAAACCCTCCTCCACTCCTCGCAAATCGGCGACCGCCACCGCCCTCATTTGCAAGCCCGCCCACCGGTCCGCCGCTATCTGCCGTAACGCCCGCATCTCGGTCAAACCAGTTCACCGAACCACACCTCTGTTCCCCGTCGGCTCGCCCGTCCGCATCTCTGACACCAGCTCCGACGCAACTCAACTGTCGTCGTCTCCACCGGTCTCACCGCTCACCTCCATCATCCGTCGGGTCGCCGCCAAGTTCTCCCTCTCCACGGCAGACACCCCCGCCTTTATCGCTCACTGAACACCAACCGCCACTCCACTGCCTTCCTCCACTCCCTCACCTCGCTCCATTCCGACCACCACTAAGGTAATTCCACTTGCCTGGTTCCATTGTTACCTTGCTTGCGAGAAATTCATGAATCAGCTTGTTAATCAGCCTCTCCTTACTTATGACCGAGTACATGTTGAATCTTTTGTGGCTGCCAATTTGAACTTTATTGAGTATCTCTTGAATAGTCCCTATGGCCAATTGCTAGATTTAGGAACTAAATCCTACCCCCAATTGGTTCGAATGCTTTATGCTAACCTTCGCATAGTCAAGACTGGACTCACCATCTCACTTGAAAGCCAAGTTAAGCACACGAAATTTACCCTCACCGAATCAGTCTTAAACTCAATCCTTGACCTCCCCTTCGTTCCCCCGCCTTCTCTGTCCCAGACTAAAGCTTGAAATTGTTGCTTAGCTGACTTTGCCAACCCCTATCGTCGGACTAACCTGGCTCATCTGTCATCCCACATCCTCAATAAGGATCCCCAATTGTTGTACTATGTCATTATTCGAACCATTCTGCCCAAGTCCCATTCGACTGACAGTGTTAACAACAAAACACTTAAACTCCTTTATCTGCTCCTGACTGGCAAACCTGTCAACTTTGCCCGTTACATTCTTGGCACCATGGCCAAGGTTGGATCCATAAACTGTCATGCCCCATTGCCCTATTCAAACCTTTTACCGTCTGTGTTTAAACACTTCGGCGTCTGCTTCACCCATGAGCTTCTCGACACCCAACCCGTGCCTATCCTCTCTCCTGCTTCCCTCAAAAATATCCAGTTCTTTCAAAGTTCTTCTGGCGACTGGAAATTTGTTGAAGACATGACTCCCGAGGAAGTCACGTCTGTCTCCTAGCAGTTTGGTCAGCATGTTAAACCCTAGGTCAACTCTCCTTCTATCACTCCTCCACCATCCCTACTTGGTCAAGTTATGGACATTGATGACCGTCTTTATGTGCTCCAAGAAACAATGGACGGGTTTGATTACGTTCTGGTTCAGCACACTGATGCCTTAGATGGCATTGCCCACAATCAGCCACCTTACACAACCGCCTCACCGATATGCAATCATCTCTCACCCAACACCTCTCTACACTTAACCAGAAGGTAGACGATCTTCTTCGGATCTGCAGCATCACTCATCGTTGTGCTCTCAAAGCTGTCCCCCTAACTGATGACAAACAAGCCCAATGCGCAAAATCTGCTATTCACCTTATCAAAGCCGTTCGTAACTCCTCCTAGTCCCGACTTTGATATCCCTCCCCCTTGTTTTCTTTTGCATCTTCTTTTCCTGTTCTGATGGTATGCTCACACATTTTGTCCCATTACTCTCTCCTTTTTTATGAAAGAGGGGGAGAACTTATGTTAGTTAGTAATGCTTTTACTTATGTTAGTTAGTAATGCTTTCCTTTGGTCAGTTAGTAAAGACTTAACCTTGCTAGTAAAGTTTAGTACTTTACTTTTTAACTTGTTTACATGTCATGCTTATTACATATCGATGATGCTACCTTAAATTACTTACCTTGCCAAGTCACATCCACTTTGGCTAAATGGCTTAACTAGTAACTCAAATACTTGGACCATATACATTTTCAATATTTCACATACTTGTGACAAAACTTAGCATCGCACTAATATGTTTATAATCTGCTCAATATGATATTGCTAATTTTGGCTTTCATCAAAAAGGGGGAGATTGTTGACTCTCGTAGTAACCAAGAAAGTTTTGATGAAACGCAAAATTAATCAACACCCAGCAAGAGATTAAAACATAGAATAAAAGACATGCGCAGGCTTGGTCGAATGAATTAACGGACAAAAATAAAGAGAAGCCAACATTCATAGAAAGAAACGTGGATAATATATGCATAGAAAATATGTGTATGAGATATTATTTTTCACTTGATTGCTAGAATAAAAAGACTAAGATATTCACTTGGTTGCATTAAGAAGTTGTTAGAAATTATATTTTATGCTCCTTGATATCCTCCATCAATGAATGCAAGAATAAAGCAAAATTAGGCAAGTATCTTATCTTGACTAAGGGACACTATGAGACTACTTGCTGCAGAGAAAGAATTACTGAGAATAAATTTTAAAAGGCAAGGAGCTAAGTCATATCAATCAAGACCACGAAAGGAGGCAAGAAAAATAAAATCAGATGCTGTCAAGAAGAAGACAGGATCCTGAAAATCAGCATCAGAGTGGTTTGATCAGAATTGCCTTCTTTGACTTCCTCTAGAGGTGTATATAAATAGAGAACAAAATGGGCATGCAGTAACACAGTGAAAGAAGCAAGCGTGACAACATTAAGAATCTTCATTTAAGCTATTAAGCATTTGTGTAACAAAGAGCTATTGAGTGACATTGAGGAAATCCTTGTTAAGGAGTGAACTTGAAAGTTGGAGTGAGGTCACAACTCTTCCCGTACTTTAATCAAGTGGTTGATTTAAAGTATTTGGGACCTCTAGAGTGTGGTAACTCTGAGAGATTGAGAGTTCATCTTAATAAGAATCGTGAAACTTGAATCCTAGAGTTGGATAACTCGAGGCAGGGACTTAAGCCTATTGGAGGCCTAACCTCGTTAAAATATGGTTATGTCTCTTGTCTATTTTATTTCTACATTTAATTTCTATCGTCAAAATTTATTTTTTAAATATCATAGAATCTCTATATTCACCCCCTCTATGGCGATTTGACTCTTTACTATTCCCTAATTAAAAATATGTGGAAGGCCAACAAGAGTAGAGCCTTTAATTACCTCCCAAAAATTGCCAGACCTTAGGGATGTCAAGTTCTCAGACATGGCCTGCATCCAAAATCTACTCCAGAGCTTAGCTTATGCTTTGATACCTAGTCCACCCAAGAGCCAATCCGATTTCCTGGGGTAGATTTGGATTGAACTGGGTCGGGGTTCATGGTTCATTTTTCCACATGTTAATCATATCTAGCATGATATAGTTAGATCAAGTTTCATCTGGAAGGATCTCAATAACACTAAATTCATTACATTTTTGCACTTTTGTTAATTCAGCTAGGTCTATCCTTTACGTGTTATAAAAAGGGAGTCACCTGCAAGGGTTCGACATAGAAAAATATCTATAAAGGCACTAGAGAGAAAGACACATACTATAGAGCGTGAGTTACGCTGCCGAATTCTTATTGGGCTCCCTAAGTGGGTCAAGTGGGTCAACTTGAGATTAATAACCAAATACCGTCTTCTTGATTCTTTTGTATTCGTTATTTTAATTTTGTTACTTGGATAAATATTTAATTTGTTAATTCAGTTTAGTCCCTACAGGCTATAATTATTTGGACTATTGCTTTGCGCTTTTCTTTAGATTAACTTTGTATTAGGAAATTGTCATTTCATTAATTGAAATTATAATATGTTGCAAGTTTTTCATGTCTAGTTTAAATTAACATTAATTTCCTGTATTTATTAGTAGAGATCGTCAATTATAATGGGCGATATCATCGTGAACTCCTTCACAATATCTACATTTGCCACTGAATGTGAGCCTATAATTTATGTCTATGGAGTCAAATGGTCCCCACTTTACAGATTATTTAGGAGTGTTTTGAAAACCTATTTCAATAGTCTCTTGTCCCTTCGTTGTCCTCACAATTTAGGGTTCGAAAAAAAAAGTGAATTAGTTTTGTAAGGTTTTTAGGAAAAACTCATTGGTGACTCTCTTCAACTAAATTTGATTTCTTTATTTATTCTTTTTTGCTCAGCTTTTTTAGGTTAAGGCTAATCGGGAATGTGGTTCCGAGGCTCACCCTAAGCTCCCTGATCCAAGCAGTTTGTCATTGTTTGGGCTAGAGAGATGGTGCACTTATTAATGCAAATTAGGAGCTTGATTTCGTGAAGAACTCAGCTCACTAATCAAAGTAGTTTGGGACCACTTGAGATAGAGAGATGGGTCGTGCCCTACCACAGATAACTCAAATGTGTTGCTTGGATTAAGTTATTGTCTGCATTCCAGACCTAAAAAGTGAATGCTACTTGGGCCATGAACACACACATGCTCCTAGTGTAGGCACTAAAAATTTATTTGTGTCGTACCAAAAATAATCAAATTAATTAATTGGGCCAACCCTTTTATTAATTTGATTAAGCCCATAAGATTCACAAGTCAGGCTCGAAAGACTCATAAGTCAAGCCCAAGATGATGCCCAAATGACTTCTAAGTCCAGGCTCAGTCCAAATTCAAGTCAAAGCCCAATGCGAGGCTCAAGACGACTACCAAGTTAAGTCACGACTTAAAGCTCGAACGATGTTCAACTCAAGGCGCGGTCAAGGTCAAAGTCAAAGGTCAGGACATACATCAACTCACAAGTCAAACGTCAAAATGACTCTCAAGTCAATGTCCAGCTAAAGCTCGAGGCAACTTCCAAGTTAATGCTCGGCCCAAGCTCGGGATACTCCCAAGTCAAAGTCAAAGTCAAAACAAACGAAAGTCAGTCCAGGGTAAGGCCTGATTGAAAGGCCCAAAACCCAAGTCAAGGCCCATCTTGACTTTCAAGGGGGAGACCTTCCTATAAATAGGCCTCTAGCCCCCTTGATTCAAAGGTTGAAAAGAATTCATCCTTAAAAGAGAAAGAATCAGAGGATTTTGTATTCATAGAGATTGTACCCAAATTAATTCAATGGAATCCATAAAAATTCAGTCTTTATAATTTTGCGATTATAAAATTTGGCATGGTCGGTGGGACATCTCTACCTCTCATCTCTTTCTCCTAGAAGACCAATACTTTCAATTTACAAGAACATCTTCTTCAATGAAGTCATGGCTACAAAGAACGTTACTGCGCAAACTTAAAAAAAAAAGAGCACAGGATCTCTTTCGCGCATATCTTATGGAGCGAGCGTCACTTCTAGCAAGTGCGCGCGCACAATGAAGACCAGGAGTATAGTAAAAACTGTTGCATCGACTGCTCCTAGGCAAATTGCGCTGCGTCCATCCAAACTCTAAGACTTGAAGACGCAGCAAAAGGTGTCATCTTGGATGAGTGAAATTTAAAACCTCCAGCTTCAATCTCCAGTCTGCGAGGTTGAATACTACTACAGTAGTGACTCTTCTTCGCCTTCACCAAAGGGGGTGCACACGTCAAAGGCTGAAGTTGAGTCCTCCAAAACTGTTGTCATGCCAGCCATGATGACGAGCACAACAACTCTGGAATAGGAGATGGTTAACATGAAAACCATCATAGAAAAACTCACCAGGGATAATGAAGAAAAGGAAGTGCGCTTTAAGCGTCAAGAAGAAAAGATTACTAAGCTGACTAGAAAGTTAGAAAAACGGCTAGCCCAATCTTCCACAAAAGACACAAAAAGTGAGCACTCAAAAAAAATGTCCATCCACACCGAAGCCTCTAACAGCGAGACGCAGTCAAAGAAAGGCGTTACCCTTAAACATGTCGAGTCTTCTGGATCAATGACCATTGAGCAAATCCAAGTCTTGATGGCAAATGTTGTTAAGGGGCAGTTAGGTGAAGGTTCGTGCAGAACTCACCTATACACCAGGCCTTACACTAAGAGGGTTTATCCTCTTCGCATGCCCCACGGTTACCAACCCCCAAAGTTCCAACAACTTGATGGGAAAGGCAATCAAAAACAACATGTTACGCACTTCATTGAGACATACAACAATGCTATAACTGACGACGACCTTATGGTGAAACAGTTCGTCAGGACATTGAAAGGTATTGCCTTTGACTGGTATACCAACTTAGAATCTGAGTCCATTGACAGTTGGGAACAAATGGAGCAAGAGTTCCTCAACAGGTTCTATAGCAATCAGCGCGTAGTCTGCATGGCTTAGTTGACAAACACAAAACAGTGGAAGGACGAGCCAGTTCTTGACTACATCAACCGTTGGAGCGCACTTAGTCTCGAGTGCAAGGATCGGCTGTCTGAAGCGTTCGCCGTCGAAATGTGAACGCAAGGCATGCACTGGGACTTGTTGTATGTCCTACAAATGAGCAAACCTAGGACTTTTCAAGAATTGGCAACCAAGGCGCATGACATGGAGGTGACGATAGCACCGCAGACTCTAAATACTATCGGTACCATAGAATCATTAGTCACCCTTTTGAAAAATGCATTACACTCAAGGAGCGCACCATGCGACTGGCTAAGGAAGGAAGAATCATTTTAGATTTGGATGAAACAGCAGGAGTTGGCCACGTCACAATGCAAGAGGCTTTTGAGTCAGATTCTAAAATGGATCATGCGGAAGTACTAGAGGGCTCAGGAGAATGCTTCAAAAAAAAACTTCTTTGATAGTGTGGCTGTCCACACAACCTCATGTTTCGAAATTGACAATGACGAAACAAATGAAGAGCTGAATGTCCCTCCTTAAGAAAGTGGTGATGGTAGCATCCAGCCATAACAACAATGAAAAGAAAACAATGAGAGGACAATTTTAGTCTTGTCCATTAAGCAAACAAATGTCGCAGCAAATTCAGCGGTGCCAGTCTTCATGTACATTCCTAAGTCTCGTCGCAAGGATGAAGAATCACCATTTTGTGAATGTACAAATACCAAAAGTGCAACCAAGGTTGAACGCAATTTCAATGAAGCAAGCAGCTGCATTCCCAAAGAAAATGGTGTACTTCTAGTTCATAAGGCGAACCCAAGAAAATTGACCAACGTTTCTTTCCCTGGTTTTGTTGCCTCTTCTAAAGGCTCGCTCCAAGAAGAAAGTGAGCTGTCAAAGATGCGCATCAGCGATGGGTGTGATGCTAATGCGCACAAGATAATAAAGAGGTCCAGCCATGACATCAGCCAGCCAACATCTTTGGGGCATGTGATCGAAGCTAAGCCCTACAGACTTGACAGCACGCAAAGGGTCATACAAAGTCAACGGGGGCAACGTCGTGCGACCTAAAGCTAGTCTTTGCTACGTACCGGCCCAGCCTATGAGGATTTTAGGACAACGTAAGGACAAGCAATCCCTCACGCAATTTATCACAACTGAAGAGGTTGATGATAATGAGGTTGAAGATGCCAAGACCAACCCCAAAACGACAGTGCTCGACAGGTTGCAGCCGTCAATGTCGGGCCAACGCTATTATGTCTTTAGAAGGATTGGAAAGGGTAAAATCCTAAAACCCTCTGTCTTCCATAGGTTGAAGAAGGATGAGCAACATATACCATCGGTCTTGGCCATAATCAAGAAAGGCGAGACGTCATCAAGCGCAACGCCTCATAAAAAAAGAGATTCGGTGTTCAACTGCCTTGGCTAGGTTCAATTCCTTCACGCATGAAGCGTGTTTCCACTTTGGATGTGAAGATGGATAACTCGTTGAAAATAAAGAGAAGTGTCTTAGTTCTTACTGGCCATGGCACTAGGGTCATTCTAAAAGAAAGAACTAAGGAGCAAGCTTTTTCCAATTGCGACACAAGCCAGGATTTCGGCGACTTCCCTTGAGGAAATTTTAGATTTGATCCTGAGCAAGAGCTTAAACTGTTCGTCACAAAAAAAAAATCCGAGTCAGCTCCCGAACAAGAGACCAAACTGTTCGCACATTCAAAAGAAGACTCCTAAACAAGAGACTCAACAGTTTGTACATTCAAAAAGAAGACTCCTGAACAAGAGACTAAATTGTTCGCACATTCAAAAAAAGAAGGCTCTTGAACAAGAGCCTAAGTTGCTCACACACATTAAGAAAATGCTAGCTCCTGAGCAAGAGCATAAACTGTTCACTCAAGCCAAATCTTTGTACTACTCCTAGCCATCAAGAGTATAAACTGTGAACAGCAAAACAAATGAAAAAAAAAGGATGCTTAGTTAAACTACGTAACAACTTGATTTATTGGGAATTACAAGTACCCATGAGTACGTAGGCAGCTTCAGCAAATCAACAAGTCCAGTCAAACACATCACACACAAAAAAGAAAAAACAAAAGGAAAGGGGAGGGCAAGAAAGAGAAGAGATCAAAGACATCACCTTCCTGCCGCCCAGTTGCTCCTTGCTATTCGTACCACTTTCATGTGTATCGGTATCCGTTCAACGCCTATAGCCAAGCAGCGAACCGTATCGCAAGTGGTTCTTCAAGTCTTTATACCACTTTCATGCGTATTGGTATCCGTTCAAGGCTCATGGCCAAGCGGCGAACTATGTTGCAAGTGGTTCTTCAAATCTTTATACCACTTTCATGCGTATCGATATCTGTTCAAGGTCCATGGCCAAGCGACGAACCGTGCCGCAAGTGGTTCTTCAAGTGTTGTCACCACTTTCATGCGTATCGGTATCTATTCAAGGCCCATGGCCATGCGGCGAGCCATGTCGCAAGTGGTTCCTCAAGTCTTCATACCACTTTCATGCGTATCAGTATCCGCTTAAGGCCCATGGCCAAGCGGTGAACCCTATCGCAAGTGGTTCTTCAAGTCTTCATATCACTTTCATGTGTATCGGTATCCGTTCAAGGCCCATGGCCAAGCGGCGAACCATGTCGCAATTGGTTCTTCAAGCGGCATGCCAACCTGCAGAAGTCATTGCACAGATGCAACAAAAAAATATGCGATCTTTCAATGGGCATGACATTGCAACGACAAAAAAAGATGCGATCTTTCAACAAGTAAGCATGATGTTGTAGCGACAAAAAAATGTGACCACAAATTAGCGTGACGTTGCGCCGATATAGACGCGACATTGCAACGCCACAAGCAGACATGAGAAGACTTTTTAGACTAATGAAATGGCTTCCTTCTGGATCATTTCAGTCAAAGTTACCACCTTCATTGCTCATGGTCATCAAAATAAAATGGCACGCCCTTCAAGACACAACATTTCAAATTTCAATAAAGGAGCAAGTTACAGGCAAGTCGTGACTTAATGAGCATTGAAAATAAAAGGGGTTGAACATGCGGAAAAAAAGGAGCCGACAACTCGGATATTGAGAAATTTGAAAAAAAAAAAAAAAACACTCAGAGGCCACTGGGTGGATCCATGCCAAATTTTCTAGCTACATTTGGAAGATCACAAATGCCATGTCTATCAAGCCCACGAACTTTGAATGTTCATGCATGCATCAAACAAAAAAAAATCATGTTCTCTTTGAATAGGGCCCTCAAGCTTTGATCATGGGGGCACGCATCAATGTTTATCACAACCTAAGTGAGAGATTCATCATCAAACCAATCTCATACTCTATTATCAAAGCCCCAAATCAAAGTAAACCCAAATTCTCAGAAAACAAACTCATTGAAAAAAAAAAAACCATGAACCCCCTTCAAAACGCATGAAGCCCATTTACAATCTAACTCTCCTGATTCTCCTACCCATTATTTCACAAATTTCAAAGATAAAACACAAGTTGCCACAAAATCAAGTAAGCACATGCAAAAAAAAAAAGAAGGTATAAAATACCCACTTCAATACTAATTCACCATGCTTACCATTTAGCACTCATATTCAAGTTATTCAATCCACACAAAAAAAAAGAAATAGAGTTGACTTTCTAATCAAAAGAGGGGGTTGGAAGCCAAAATGTGAAGGTGCTGAACAGTAGCAAGAATGTTAACATGCAGACAATAAAGGCCTTGACACCCTGGAGTAATTTACCCAAAACTTTCTACGCCAGGGGTTGCCCAAAGCATGCCATGTTCACAGTCAAGCAAATTGCTTGTGATTTAAATTAAGCAACACGAAACAATCCCCTTCTCTCACAAAAAAAAAAAGAAGACCTCAAGCAAAGTACCAATGAAGGGGTGAATACCTTAGAGGAATATCAGCGTGTAAGAGAGGAAGAGGTTGATGCCTTGGAGGAAATTAACCGTAAATTCCAACCGAAGGTCAAAAAGGTCATTTCTTCAAACGTTTGGTGGATTCACGTTCAATCCGAAGGAAGCAATCTGCCAAAAGCCAAAAGGAAAAGACATGATTAGCTTGCAATGAAAATCAACCAGAAACTAAACAAAAAGAAGAGAGAGAAAGCCAAAGCCATCACCTTTCTTGCAAGGGCTAAGAGTAATGGTGCCTTTGACAGCACACACAAAAAAAGGATGGAGAAAGTCTGCACCTTTGATAACCAACAAGGAGGAGGAATGGTGTGTAAAGACCAAGGCTTTGAGGACAACCTTCACTACTAGCAATAACAGAGCAAGTGTTCTAAAAATAAAACCCTCGATTTTCAGGTGTAACGGGCATGTAACGCCCCTATCATTGGATTCATCATATTACAATTGAGTGATTTATTAAGGAGAATATAAACAGTAAAACATAAACATGTTTTACTGGGGGCGTTACAAGGCACAACAGCAATGGGGGAGTTGAGGGTAGTGGTTCTCACGTGTCTGGGCATCTGGGTGCCCAAAAAAAAAATGAAGAAGAGGGGTTGTGCAGTGCTGACTGCTGAAGCATTTGGTGGATGATCGAAGAAGAAGAGGAAGGAGGAAGAAGAACGACAATTAATCACTTGCTGAGCATGCTTCCTAGCCTAAATGAAACAAAGCAGGCCAGTCCACATAAGTGTAAGTAGTTTAGACCCAAGCCCGTGCAAAAGCAGCACAAAAAAAAGAAGTGACTTGGAATCCTGTGCTGCACGCATGACCTTTTAAGTGAAACCACCGGGCCAGGCCTGGGCAAATTACAAAAAAAAAAGGAAAGAAATGAAAGCCAAGGGGGCCAGGTCTTGCCCAAAAGAAGAGGGAGAAGGGAAGTTGCAACCAACCCAGCTGTGGAATGAAGGCTAAGAGCAGAAAGAGGAAGGGCAGTGAAATACGGGTCCAGTAAAGCAAAAGGGAGCATGAAGAGCACGCTAGGCCCACATCCAAAAAAATGTGAAGGGTTAGATTACATAGTCAAACCCTTTTCCTCAATTCTTTGACAAAGATTGTCATTTGCTCAAAATTTTTAGGAAAAAAAATGAGCAAATAAAAGCATTTTTAAATTTCAATTAAGGTATTTACCATGAACATTTGATAAAAGAAAATCGAGACGTCGGCCATGTTCAAGCGACAAGTCTCGAACGTATGCTTGTCTCGAGGGGCAATTTGCAGGCACTAAAAATTTATTCGTTTCGTACCAAAAATAATCAAATTAATTAATGGGCCAGTCCTTTTAATTAATTTGATTAAGCCCATAAGATTCACAAGTCAGACCCAAAAAGACTCACAAGTCAAGCCCAAGATAAAGCCCAAATGACTTCCAAATCTAGGCTCAGTCAAAATTCAAGTCAAAGCCCAAACCGAGGCTCAAGACGGCTACCAAGTCAAGTCACGACCTAAAGCCCGAACGACATTCAAGTCAAGGCACGGTCAAGGTCAAAGCCAAAGGTCAAGACATACATCGACTCACAAGTCAAAATGACTCTCCAGTCAACGTCTAGCCAAAGCTCGATAGGACTTCCAAGTCAATGCTCGGCCCAAGCTCGGTAGACTCCCAAGTCAAAGTCACAGTCTAAACAAACGAAAGTCAAAACAGTCTATGGTAAGGCCTGATTGAAAGGCCCAAAATCCAGGTCAAGGATCAAAACCCAAGTCAAGGCCCATCTTGACTTTAAAAGAGGAGACTTTCCTATAAATAGGCCCCTACCCCCTTAATTCAAAGGTTGAAAAAAATTCATCCTTAAAAGAGAAAGAATCAGAGGATTTTGTATTGACAGAGATTGCACCCAAATTCATTCAATTGAATCTATGAAAATTCAATCTTTGTAATTTTGCGATTACACCTGGTCCAGTTTCCTCGCTGGGAGCAGCCGGATTTAGAGAATTTTGCTGAAAAATAAAAGTAAATTAAATATAATCAAATAAAATACAAGCGATGTAAACTAGCAGGTCTAGCTATTCGTGGGGGATGACCAGGTTCCCAGGTTTTGGTCTTTATAGTGTTCGACTCCATTGGGGACATTTCTTAAGGGGACAAGATTCGGAAATCAAAACAAAAAATTGATTTAACTACACTATCATTTACGCATTCTAGATCATAAGTGTTGCTTTATAGGGTCTAACAAGGTCTTTAGGCTTAACACTATTGATACCTTCTTCTAAAAGCAATTAGTTAATTAGTGGGTCCGTCAAACTTCTAGCCGAGTAGGTAGCCATTGCATCCACTCATGACAAACTTTCCCTAGTCCACATAATGTATCGGAAAGCAACCAAACTTTATAATCGTGCCATGCATTCCTATGAATGATGAAGTGTTTGGCTTTAGGGAGGACTATTCAAAACCTTACCAAAACCATTCATAACTTAGAACTTTGGATTAGGTTTGAAGTCATGTACCTGTGTGATTTTGCGAATTCTTACATCTTTAATGGACTATCTAAAGACGACCCATACTAAAAGACTCATGTGTTTATACTTTAAGGTTCACATAGTGATCATTATGTATGGGGGCCTAACATATGAAAACATTATTCTAAACTAGTTTAGCATGTTGTCAGGTCTTGGTGGTCGCGCTCTCGGAGGACGTCCAATCCAAGGACATTGGTCTTGCATTAGGAGAGGACTAGTAGGAAATTATCTACTGTTTAGGAGTTGCCTGCATCGAAATTTGGGGGTTAATATAGTTTGTTTAGGTCTAGATCACTTTAAGTTATGAGCTTGCAATTTTCATCACATGTTAGAGTAGTCTAAAGGTCATTATCGAGTTATAACATAGTGATTGTGGGCTGCCTGGGCCCAAAGACCTATACATCATTTGCTCTTGTCATGCATAATCCATTAGTCCAGCTATGCCCCAAATCCCATAATGTGGCCCATTAGGTCTTTAGCATCCTAGCCTAATAGATTGCCCATCTACCATTATACTCATGTTGCATAGGTTTGTTAGGACCTAGATACTTAATCCATGCATAATTGAATGGTCTATGTGCATACATCTATTCCCTAGATCTACGACCCATGGAAGGGTGCTTTTAGATCTCTGCCTAAATCAGCCCATTTTAAGGAAACCAGAACAAGCCACTCTTGAACCCATTCTAGGATCATGATTAATATAAGCTAAATTTAAACACAACTTTGGCCCACAGGTCAACTTTCCAAGCATAATCTAGAAACCTGTCTAAGGTAATGCATGCTTTTACCCTAAATCCAAAATCCTGATCCCTGTTTATTATCAACCTAGCCTCAACCTTCTAGCCTGACAAGCCATCCTCTCCTTATCACCTACCCCTAGGTCATCAACCAATTCCCTTGACCTATATCTAAGACAATTATCCCCCTTTTCTATTGAGCACCTTCATGACATTCCACATTTCAATATGTGATTGTATTACCCGAGATTAGGTAGATGAGATAGAAGACATTTGGATGCAAGGCTAAACAAAGATTACTAGTAATGACAACCTCATAGTACATCAATAATGGAAAATCTTAAGGAAAGTGAGCACAAAATGTTTGACCATGAGACTCTAGCTATGAACTTCAGTTAGACACTGAGTTAAGAAGCTCATGCTTAGAAACTATTTTTCGTCATCAAGGTATTCGCACCAAATTCCACAAAACAAGAAAATAATGGGTCAAGTAAGGTTAAGCAAAATGGGCCCAACTTAGGCTTTTTTTTTTATATTAGACCCAACACCTTAGCACGAATGTTACATAATTGTTTAGAAAAGATTTTCTCATTCATCTAAGATACAAAGATGGGATACTACACCTATTAGTAATCCCCTTTATGCTATCACTACTAGGCCTATTGTATACCTCGACACTAAAGGTTAAGGAGCACTTTAGACCACTTGAACTTGTATTCATGACTTTAGTTGGAGAAACCCCTCACTTATCCATCAATCATAAAATTTTTATGCCCAAGCTTTAAATCTTCCATTCTTCCATCACACCTAATCCATTTTCCTTCTTTTGAAAATTCTTTTGTCATATAAAGAATCCAAGTATGAAAAAAAGAGGAAAACCATAAGAAATAGGAGGAGCTAACTCAAAAACTTGGAAAGGCATGTTAGCCAAAAGGATAGAGAGAGAAATAATAACAAAAAGATACCAAGGATTTCAACCTTGTCATCTAAACCAATAACAATCAAGACCTTTATGTCCTGATCTTGTTCACGATAAGCCACGTAGCTTTAAAGGACATACCTATGGGAGGACCTAACCGAAGTGTGGAGTGTACGTTATGGATGATATTGAACAAAAATTAGCAGTTAAAAGAAAATTTGTTTTACAAAAAAGAGCAGAAGAAGAAGCAATGAAAAGAGAAAAAAAATGAAAATGCTAAGGATGAGATGAAAAAAAGAGGCAAATTGTTGATTTACAATGACCCCATCATTTATGCACACTTCAGGATTTCATAAGGGTTATTTAAGTTTTCACATAAATTGAGTTCCTTTGGCACCTAAACCTTTAAAACCTACCCTAAAATGTCATAGATGCATCCATTCTCTAAGTTGTATCTTCCCCTTCTCGAATGACGATGGCATGATTCAATGTCAGATATATAGGTTACTCTTTAGAGCATTGGCCTTAAAGATTCATTTGTAAAGGTTCATCTCCATCACACCCATTGATTGCCTTGAACAAAACCTAAAAAAAAAAAACAAAGAATAAGGATTGGTTGGCCTAAAAATATAAAAAGGCAGACCAGGCAAAATGAAAATAAAATCAAAACTTTAGTTTTTGAGGGCGAAAAGCATTATGTTGACTACTCCCATCCAATAAGACGTGCACAAACTATTTACTGACTTTGGCATTATTTCCTAATTATTGTAGTGACAAAAATCAAAGTTATTTATGATGGGTTCATCAATTTTTGACGAAATTTCTACGAAAATATGGAGTTTTCGAAGTCTTTTTCAATGGGAATCTCGACAGGGTTGTTATTTTGGACGAAATTTCTGACGGATTATGTCAAAAAACCCTTACAACGATTGATTTTTCGATGGGATTCATTTAGAAATCCTCAGTATAGAGACATGCTTTCGTAGTGACATATCACCTCCATTACAAAATTCAAGACTTTTCACCTCAGCTGTTACCTCAAATTCAAGAGTTAGAAACTAGTTCCTAATATTCAGACTTTCTAAGTAAGGGATCACCATATGAAATTGGACTTCGCTACTTTCCCTACATAAGTAGGGCTTCTTCGTACTAAACATTTCTTAACATTGGGATAATGAAATTCATTCTACCAAACTCAGGGCTACTCCCAACAACACTAGTAAAAGCATTTTGCCTACCTTTCCCTACACAACTAGAGACTCCAATACGAATAACCCTATTATACTGAGTTAGGGGCTACTCCCGATAGCCCACTGAATTTATTGTAATTATCATATATATGCACATCTAGGGCAACAGGAAAAAATTAGGGCTTATTAAAATAGGTGTACATTAATGCAAAATTAATGGTTACTCCTTTAGTAAAAGTTAAGGTTCCCTATCCTAGTTAACTAATGGCCTATGACATAACTAATTCATCAATCCCCTTTATCACCAAGCCTTACCCAATGGATCCCAAACTTAGCATCGAAGCCTAACATGAATGCATACAAGGTTGGTTCATCATATGTTTGCATTCAGCACAATTGAATAAGTAGAACAAATGAATGCACTTAGGATAGCGAGTGCACCTATGTTCATACATGAGTCATTCCCTTAATTACTTGTCCATCCTTCGCCCTGATCTTGAGAATGCTGAATTGAAAAAGCATTGGCCTAAGAAGTCAACATCAATTACAGAAGGGCATACAACCCTACTCAGCCTTGAATGTGCAATTCTTGCATAAGACAATCATACGTTGACCTATTCCTTGGCTAGGCTCGATCAAAGTGGGTTCCACTCTTTGAGCATACTTTACAGAAGCCCCATCACACCTACAGTAAAACAGGTAACTATATATTAAAAAACAAGTGGAAATGAGCACCCAGAAGTTTCCCTACATATGATAAGTGAGAAAAATTATTACCACTTCTACAAGAGTAGTAGTAACATATTAAACTATGTCTACAGATATTCAGCAAGACAACTTCTATCATGTGTATAGGGCTCATTTAGCACCGATATTATCCGTGGCAGGCATATCATTTTATTTATAATTTTTACCCACAAGTGGGATTACGAAGAGAAACTAAAAAAAGGAGCACCAATTTTTCTGTTTTTTTTTTGCTTAGCTTGACCGCCAAATTGGTGAGAAGATGATCGGGTAATATAGACTTGTAGACTTCTTGCCCGATCAGTTGCTCGCTTCACTATCGTCACTACACACAAAGCTATACATCCAAGTACTAAGAGCAATTAACGCTACGTCGCCCGCGGTCAGTTATTGATTGCGTTCTTGCTCAACGGTACGGTATCTAGGCGTTGAACGATGATCCCTCATCCCCTCTCTCCCCCCTCTGCTTTGTCTACCCCTCTCTCCACTCTCTGCCTATCACCTTATCGAAGACTCGAGGTTCGGATTGGCTGATGTAAATCATCCAACAAAAATTAAAGGAACTACTTATGGCTTTATTGCTCACTCTCAATTTTGGGGTTTCAAATTCGAAATTTAAGAATAGGAATGAAGCAATTTGTTTCATTGTTAAAATTATTACTGTTTTACGATGCAATTTATGGGGATGGCATTGAGTTAGGATTTTCCATTTCTTCTTCTCAGAAAATGTGGTGAATTAGAAAATCTAGTGAGTTGGGTGCTAATATACATTTAATTACAAAATAGAGAAGGGTGTGTGTTTGATTGCAGAATAGACAAAGTTTGATGGATGATATGGTTTGTGGATATGTTGAAGATGGGTTCTATTTTGTTGAGTTTGATTACATTACTACAACTAGTGGCCCTATACATGAGACTGTCATCCCTGGCTTGCTTTGAATATGTATATGTGCCCGTAACACCAAGTTTTTTTAATTCAAAAGTTCAAAGATATGACCAGTTCACTAGGTTATATGACTAGTTCACTACGGCATAGAGTACAATAAAGCAGGCAGGTGAAGTTGAGCTTGGAGTGTGATATTTGAAATTGCCTGGGTGAGCATTAAGGTATTGAAAAATTAAAGTAGTGGAATTTGGTTTTTAGTTATCTTTGTCATGTTTTCCCCTATCCTCCTCGATGTAGGAAAAGTTGTCCAATCCAAGCATATATTGATTACAACATAGAGAATGAGCATCAAGTTTGATTATCCATGATCTTCGACACCAAACTTTATATCCAATTCACTTGGTTATTTAGTTTTTAAAAAGTGAACAATAACCATAGCATGGCTTGCTTTGTTTCAAAGGGAACGAAATGGAGGTTTTCTAGGGTAGAATTGATTATTAAACATAATACGTTTTATGGTTGGAAATTGTAGGAACTTATGTGGTCGAAGCTTAGAAATTACAAGCGAACCTAGAATTAAACATCTATTATGCAACAAAATGGTTTAAGCCAAAAACTTCGAAAATAAAACAACTTATCCTTTGTGATATTTATTTATTTTTTGTGTAAAATGCACCCTGAAGAAAGCAAAGATTTAATATCTTTAAGAATGATTTTGCTAAAACTAACAATCTACAAAAGACAAGGAAAGGAAAGGATAGTGTAATATCAACTGTTTGCTTAACAAGAAAATCCTCATTTTCTGAATACATCAAAACGACACTTTGTCATCAATTCTTCCCCCTTGTCTTCATTGGCTTATGAGCATCCCGAATTACAAAACAATGGATCCTTTCTCTTGGTCGCATGCACATCGCTTCTTTCTAGGCTGTAGGCCAAAAGGAATTATGGACATGATTTGTCAAATAATTTTCACAATCAAATGACTTTTATCAAGTGATTCCTGCTCAAAAAACAGAGCATCTCGTGGCACCTATTAGCTCCGATACAAATAAAATAGATACTCAAACTCCATCCTTAGTTTCTCGATCAATCATAACTTACTCAAAACTTGTATAGGCCTCTCCAAAAGATTCCCATGCACAAAGAACACGAAAAAAGAATCTTTAAACTTTCGTATTAGAGATGAGGTTGATCGGTACTTTTCTTTTCACATCTGGTGTTATGAAATTAAGCTTTTAGAAATGAAAGCCAAAAATATCATGAGAAAAGTTCAACAAAAATTCCCTTTGTTTTATTTAAATTCTATTGAGTTTTGAAAATCAACATTATCCAATTGAGTTTAAGGGTTTCCAAACTCATAGATCAATTTAATTATGTAAAAATATAGGATAGAGAGATGCTTTGATTTTTATAATTCATTTAGTCCATGTAATCTAACTAGCTATTGCTATTTGGTTTCAAAGATCATCATATTGAATCAATTTGTAGTGATTACGGATGTACAATTTGATCGATCTTAGGTTGAGGATTATCAGTCAATATTGGGATTGATCTTTGTTGAATTATTTTCATTAGTTGATTGAAGTTCATTCCCTATTTGGTCGTGTTGTTCTTGCTCTCATCAATTGTTTCCATGTTTCTCTTGATGAGGCTGCTAATTAATTATGCCATTGATTATTAGATATTCTCCTCTTGATGGAGTTATTATAGTCTTCTCCCTATTGCATCCAATTTCGCATTGTTTTATAGTTTTGTCTTGTCACTAAGACTTTTGTTGATTTGTCCTTTTGAGTAGTAATCTTGAAACTTCTGTGTAAGTAGCTAAAATCCAACAAAATAATGTAGAATTTTTTTTAAAATTACACAAATTGATTCTATTTCCATGTTTGCAATTTAAGCTTCAGGTATGTAGGATGTACCAAGATAAAGAGGTGTAGATGTTCAACCAAAAACTACAAAATATGAGTAAACCCTGCCCCAGCTAATTGTGACGCGCTAAAAATTATAATTCATTTTTATTCTAGTCTCTAGCCTATTTAATGCAATTAAAAATAACATAAAGAGCATCACTGTCGTATTTCGTAATAAAATACATGCCAATAGGTTATTTTGTTCAGATAAGTAAACTTATAATCCAAGTCAATGGTCAATGGTCAAAGGTCAACGTAGTCGAGTACAAGTCCAACATTATTCTATACTATTGAAAATTTGAACTAAAGCTGTCATACGGCCTCACCCATATCGCATCTTGTCAGGTTAAAATGTGTACCGCAAGTGCACGGTGTAGCTGTAGCTAGCACACGGCAAGTACGGGTCGTATTCCACAGGGAACTTGGTTCCAAATACTAGAACTGATTAGATCGCTCAAGCTAGTCAATCACAATTGTGGGTTGAAAACTAAGCTAGGAGAAACGATAGCAACTAAAAAGTGTAATGAACAGCAAAATAGAAAACACCTAGGTTGGAATTAACAACACGAATATGCTAGTGAATCAGTTACTAACCCAATCATACATTCCCAAGCACACATCACAAATGGATAGATTGTCAATTAAGCCCATCTCCTCCCTCCCTCAAGGGTCGAAGACTAATCCAAGAACCATAGTCGCCTATTTTCATGGGACTAAAGGTTGAAGGATTACAAGATTCACAATCTCTAATCCCAATCAGAACTTAACTATTTTCATGTTAAAATCCTAATTGTCTACTAAGACGCACTAGGTAAAGGTTTCATCTCTCAACGCTCCTCTAAACCCCAATAAAAACGATGAATGTTCTTTCCAGCATTTCATCGAGCATGTGGCGTGCATAGCAGAATTCGTAATCGTAAATCACAGGGGGAACATGGATTGGGCCAGTACAAGATTCAATTATGCATATGCGACGTCAATCCCAACCTGAGTTGAAGGATTTAGCCACACATCAGGTTTCTAGCAACAACCAAAGCATTCAAGTTCATAACCATTGCAAACTTCAAAGTAATCAAGAACAAGAGTAGAGAGAGAATTAAGAACCTTGAATTAATTGCAGGAATCAACAGTAGAACAAACTTTAATCTAATAGCCAATTCAAAAGTATCGAAAACAAAACTGTCTATTAAAACCTAAAAATTGCCTAAGAGCGTTCTGGGAAGGGAGGAACTGAATGAAAACTAATACTGTCCATCTCAAAACAGCCCCGAGAAAATATTTAAGTCGCAACACGGAAACGGGGGCAGCACGGTCGTGCCCAGAGGCACGGGGTGACCGTGCCAAAAGTCTGCCCGAAAACACCCGAGCATTGCACAAGTGGCACGGGGGTGCCACTGGGCTGCCCGGCCAAGTGTGCCGGTCCCGGGTGATTCGGTCGTGCTGCGTAGGTCCGGTTCCGTGGGACTTTCGTGCACGTTTTTCCGCAGCTTTTCTCGCCTTCCTGGCACTCCTTTCAACTAAATATTGTTATCCTTTCGTTCCTTCAACAAAATTCCTGAAAATAACGAAAGATGTTATATAAATAAAAGTGCGTTAAAGGAGGCCTATTTGACTCTTTTTTAACATCATTAAACGTGAAAACGGGGAAGAAAATGAGTCAAATAGGGGCTAAAAAATGGTACAAATAGAGGTTCATCATGCCCCCATGCTCATCTCTTGCTTGTCCCCAAGCAAGACTTCACTATGAAGGGCCAGGGAGAACGGTAAACCTCTTAACACACCCTCCTCAGATAAAGGATGAATAATCAATAATCTAGCTCAAACTATGCATTAAAGATGGCCAAGTCAAAATGTGAAACTATTCAAACCTAGCTCGCACACTTCCTTCCATGGATCCGCATACCCAAATGAAATACATCAAACGCCCCAATATCGAAATACACAATAGGACATGACCTTCCTTAATTAGTGGTGAGTAAGTAGGACGGGTAGAACCTCACTTTAGGATAAAGTGGAACACTCCCCTCAATGTGCTTAGAATATGTAATAAGGGTGCACTCAATACCTAACCCAATTAGGCAACTATCATAAGCTTGGTAGAGTTCTCAATTCTCCACCGCCTAATGCAATGTGCAATGTGTAAATCGTGACGACTTGTAAAGGGATGTAATGGGGTCAGAGGTAGAGCGTGAGAAGTGGAATAAATTTGGGAAGAGTGGAGCTAATAATCAAAGACTAGGGAGCAAAAAACACTTCCACAGCTAATGTCAAAACAACAACTTCATACCACATTTGAAAATTTGAGCAACAACCCCACAAAAAACCTTAAGGGAGGGATTTAGCAATCTCATTGTCACACTCCTACGCCAAACACCTTATTTACAACTTTTCTATTTATTTTTTTTTTCTCTTTCTCTTTTTTTTTTCTTCTTTTCTTTGCTTCCTCCTTTTTTTCATTCATTTCTATTTCTTTTCTTTGAAAGGAGAAAGGTAAGCGAATGGCACGGGGAACACAAACTTGAATTGCAAATCCCCCCAAACAAACCACTAGTAATGTACCCATGGCAAAGTAACCTTCAAAGTAAACCCAACCCAACGTGGAAGTGTCGCACCACTAGACCTTATATGGAGAATGTCGATAGGCCAAGTGTGTAGTGTGTAGGGTGCAACAACAAAGACAAGGGGAAAGGCACAAAGGGCTAGCAAGGAAGGTAGTACATAACAATGGGTGGCTTTTTGGCTCATGTGGCTAAAAAGAACAAAAATTGCCTCAGTCATATCAACACATGCACATGCTAAATGCGATTTCAAAGAGAACAAGACCAAGTTCTAGAGATGCAATCATGGGTGAGTCACACATGAAGGAAAGTATGAGAATATATGCAATGAATAGTCATTAGGCTCAAAGTCTCACGGGTAAGTCTACCACAGTCTAACAACTCACTCCAAGATATGTCCCACTTATCAAGGTCAGTCAAGTCAAGTCATATGAATCTCAAGGGCAGGATAACATATAGCATAGGGTAGGGGAAACACAGATGGCAATGTTAGAGCGCAATTCACAACAGTTCACACCATAACAGGCCATACTTCAACACACAACTCAACCAGATCAATCAATCATCACCCCTTGCATTCTCTTCATAAGAGGCGTTTTCGCACACATTTATTAAAAAGAAATAAAGCTAACTAACGAAAGCGATAGAAGATATAAAGGATAGTGATAAGAAGGGTAGGGAGTAGTACCTGGAAAGCTTAGGGACGCCCAACTCGATCAATTCTCCTTTTGAAATGCAACATGCGTCTACTATGCTCTAACCTACATGCGCTATTAAATGGAAGGGAATGCAAAGATATCCTATGAAAACTATATGCCATCCTATCTATATGATGCAAATGCAAGTGATGTCATTCAACCGACACCCTAAAATCTACTATTCTACCCAAAGAGCAATAAGCTCACCCCCCCCCCTGCTTGAGGTTTTCATTGTCCTCAATGGAAAGGACGCAGAAAAAGGATAAGGGAAGGGGGAAATGGGAGAGGGAAGGGGCAGGAGTGACACACTATTTTTTTTTCTTCTTTTTTTTGTTTTTTGTTTTTTTTTGTGCGGAAAGCGATAAATGCCTTGGGTTGCCTCCCATGAAGCGCTTGTTTAAGGTCCTTAGCTCGACCATTACCTCTAAATAGTATACGAGAATGATGCGGGAGGTGGCCTGGGGGAGGTGTAGAAATATGAATGAGGATCCTCTACCTCCCCAGGACAGGCAGAGGCGGTCGCGAAGTAGGATGTGAGAGGGACAGCCGCAGAACAAGTGGAAGAACTAGCAGACAGCATATGAGATCCCTCATTTCCATCAAATGTATCAACCTTAGAAGCAGCATCAAATGGGGAATTTGGGATAGGCTCCTCAGAGGGTGGGGGAATGACAGGCGCTAAAGGCGGTGCAAGGGGAGGGAAAGTGAAGGCTACCTTTTCCCCACACAGTTGGAATGATAGAGTGCCATCCTAAACATCGACGACCGCCCCGGTAGTCGTGAGGAATGGGCGACCTAAGATGAGTGGGGCTGGAAAGTCCTTATCCATGTCAAGAACAATGAAATTGCAGGGGATGCGGAACTTGCCCACCTGGATCGGGACATCCTCCAGAATGCCGACAGGCTGCTTGATGGAGCAGTCTGCTAGCTGAATCATCACGCTGATGGGCGTGAGGTCCCGTAATTGTAGCTTCTGGCAGAGAGAGAACGGCATGGGGCTCACACTGGCGCCCAGATCACAAAGGGCTCTCTCGATCTGCATATCCCCTATGCAGCATGGGATAGAGAAGCTGCCAGGATCCTGCAGCTTTTGTGGTAATTGCCTCGGTAGAAGTGCGCGACAGGATTCGAAAATGGGGGTTATTGGAGTAACCCCGGGCTCTCCTTTCTTAGACAGGAGCTCTCTTAAAAACTTGAAGTGTGCAGGTGCATTCTTGAGAGCTTCTAAAAAGGGGCTACTGCCATAGATTCGGTGTAGGGTTTCCAAGAATTGCGTGAATCTAGGTTCAAGATGACATAGCTTGGACCATGCCAGTTGCTGAGGGTAAGGCACTGGGGGCTGGTATGAGCGGGTAGGAGGTGGTGGACCAAGCTCCCGAGTGAAGCTCAGATTCTCTTCTCTCGTCTTCCCCTTAGTTCCTGCAGAATCAGGAACTGTAACTACCTCTTGGAGAACCATCACCGGGTTCTCCCCTAACCTCTCTTCCATCGTGGAGATGGCATTGACATGGTGTCGGGGGTTGTCGTCTGACTGGCCTGGAATTTGCCCTTGAGCTCGGGATAGGAGGCTCACTTGCTGGGCAATCTGGGCTATCTGCGTGTCCATCGTCTTCTGATGGGTGGCCATAGCATCTACCCTGGAGGTCAGCAGATGGATTGACTCCTTAAGAGTCTCATTGGTTGTGGTCTGGGTTGCTATGAAGCGCTCCATAAGACTCTCCAGGTGAGATGTGGGTTCAGGAGGTGGAGGCGGTGGAGTGTAAGGAGCTCGGTTGTGGAAACCGGGTGGCTGGATGGGATTCTGAGGGTTAGGGTTGGGATTTTTGTAGAGAAGATTCGTGTGGCCTTTCCAACGCTGGCTGTAGGTGGTGGGATGGGGGTTATTTTGAGGAGGTGTGGCGTAGTTGTGGTACGCATTGACATGTTCCATGCTGGAGGGAGCATTGTAACATTCAATGAAGGTGTGCCCCTAGATGCCACACGCCTCGCAGTATGCATGGGTCCCCATGGATGGACCCGAAGATCCACCTGGAGTGGGAGAAGTGCCCACTTTGTCTAGCCTCTGTGCTAGCGCATCCACCCGACTGGCTAGAAGGGTCACAGTGTCTACCTCATGTCTGCCACCGCCTCTCTTGGGGGTGGCTCTATCACTTGACTAGTGATAATTGTTGGAGGCCATCTCTTCCAACAATGCCTTTGCCGGTTCAATAGACTTACCTATGAGAGCGTCCCCTGCTACGGTGTCAACCGTGATCTTCACTGACCGCTCCAACCCATTGTAGAAGGTTTGGACTAGGAGCAAGTTAGGAACTCCGTGGCGGGGGCACTATCGTTGGAGGTCCTTGAACCTCTGCCATGCTTCGTAAAGGGACTCACCATCCTGCTGGGTGAAGGAGGTGATGTCCGTCCTCAGCTTGGTAGTCTTTCCAGGTGGGAAATACTTGCTGAGGAACGCCTTGGAGAGTACTTCCCAAGTGGTGAACGAGTTGGGCTCCTCGTTCTGCAGCCAGTCGCTGGCTCTATCCCGCAGTGAGAAGGGAAAGAGCCGCAAGCGAATTGCGTCGGTGGACACCCCGTTTAGCTTGATGGTGTCACACTTTGCAAGGAATCTGCAAAAGTGCACGTTGGGGTTTTCCGAGGGGTGCCCGCTGAATTGCTCCCTCTCCACGAAAGTGATCAGTGCGGCGCTCAGCTCGAAATTGTTAGCCTCGATGGCGGGGCTAACGATGGAGGAGGGCATAATCTCGAAACACTCTTTGGTTTTGTCCAGCCATCAGGACTTGTACTTGCTGTCGCTTCCTTGCACCTCTTTGCCTTCGAGCAGTGGCTTCAATTTCTGGGTCAAAAGGAACAAGTGATTGATCCTTTTGACTTCGCCTGCGCATACAAGGCCAACACTACCACAGCGTAAACAGTTTCAAGCACGAGAGGGAGGGGGAAACAAGAAAGGATAAAAAAATGAAAAGAAAAAGCCTAGTCTAGAGCACAGAAATCGATTCTAATATTGAAAAACGCAAGTTCCTCGACAACAGCGCCAAAAAGTTGTTAGGGAAAAAATGTGTACCGCAAATGCACGGTGTAGCTGTAGCTAGCACACGGCAAGTATGGGTCGTATTCCACAGGGAACTTGGTTCCAAATACTAGAACTGATTAGATCGCTCAAGCTAGTCAATCACAATTGTGGGTTGAAAACTAAACTAGGAGAAACGATAGCAACTAAAAAGTGTAATGAACAGCAAAATAGAAAACACCTAGGTTGGAATTAGCAACACGAATATGCTAGTGAATCAGTTACTAACCCAATCACACATTCCCAAGCACGCATCACAAATGGATAGATTGTCAATTAAGCCCATCTCCTCCCTCTCTCAAGGATCGAAGACTAATCCTAGAACCATAGTCGCCTATTTTCATGGGACTAAAGGTTGAAGGATTACAAGATTCAAAATCTCTAATCCCAATCAGAACTTAACTATTTTCATGTTAAAATCCTAATTGTCTACTAAGACGCACTAGGTAAAGGTTTCATCTCTCAACGCTCCCCTAAACCCCAATAAAAACGATGAATGTTCTTTCGAGCATTTCATCGAGCATGTGGCGTGCATAGCAGAATTCGTAATCGCAAATCACAGGGGGAACATGGATTGGGCCAGTACAAGATTCAGTTATGCATATACGACGTCAATCCCAACCTGAGTTGAAGGATTTAGCCACACATCAGGTTTCTAGCAACAACCAAAGCATTCAAGTTCATAACCATTGCAAACTTCAAAGTAATCAAGAACAAGAGTAGAGAGAGAATTAAGAACCTTGAATTAATTGCAGGAATCAACAGTACAACAAACTTTAATCTAATCGCCAATTCAAAAGTATCAAAAACAAAACTGTCTATTAAAACCTAAAAATCGCCTAAGAGCGTTCTGGGAAGGGAGGAACTGAATGAAAACTAATACTGTCCGTCTCAAAACAGCCCCGAGAAAAGATTTAAGTCGCGACGCGGAAACGGGGGCAGCACGGTCGTGCCCAGAGGCACGGGGTGACCGTGCCAAAAGTCTACCCGAAAACACCCGAGCACTGCACAAGTGGCACGGGGGTGCCACTTGGCACGGCCCCACTATGCCACATGGCACACTCGTGGCACTTGGCTGCCCGGCCAAGTGTGCCGGTCCCGGGTGGTTCGACCGTGCTGTGTGGGTCCGGTTCCATGGGATTTCTGCAGCTTGTCTCACCTTCCTGACACTCCTTTCAGCTAAATATTGTCATCCTTTTATTCCTTCAACAGAGTTCCTGAAAATAACGAAAGATGTTATATAACTAAAAGTGCGTTAAAGGAGGTCTATTTGACTCTTTCTTAACATCATTGAACGTGAAAACGGGGAAGAAAATGAGTTGAATAGGGGCTAAAAAATGGTACAAATAGAGGTTCATCACATCTCCATACAGCACGCTAGGTCTTGGAATCAAAATAGTTGGAAAAGTGAGATCGGGCTCAATAATACTGGCCCTTAATAGTAAAATGCTTACTTAAAGTCATTTCTTAAATTTAGGAGTGAGGGGGAAATATTCAAATAGTTCAAAATAAGATTGGTTCCCAGCCATTTTAAGAGCTTTAAACTTCAAATTCTTGAACACTATTCAAACTAGAAATGTAGTTTAGGTAATGACGAGTGACCCCACCGGAGGTTTCCACGAGGTAACAGAACCTGAATAACATTATGGATTATCAAAACCCAAACAACCGTACGCTATAACCCAGGGAGGTTAACTTGTCTCCACATTAGGGTAAAGTACCTTGATCTCGAGAGGCACTCTCCCACAAATCCACCGTAGTCTTTCACTTTAATATTTAGTATTCTACGTAAGTTCATTTAGCTCCTAGTAAGCCAAACTCATCTAGTTAAAATCTCAATTGACCTAGCAAAACCACTTTTAAACATGAATTGCTTAGGTACAAATATTCAATACAATACGATAGTACACGTTCAAAAATTCATAAAATCACATATCGCAGTTCAAGTTTTTACATATAAGTCGCCCTTGCCATGCTAGGTTACATAAACAGATCTAACACCCGAAGCACATTTTAAAAGACAGGGGCGTTAGGGAATAGACATTACCTCGAGCAAGCATAACAACCTAGCTTGAGCTCGATCATAGATTGTTGGGCCCAACGATAAAAATAAATTGTCACAACATAACTAAGTTAAGGCAGATCTTATACCCCAAAACTGAGATTTCTTAACTCAAAAGTCGAGAATGCCCCTAAAGTATCATGATTATCAGTAATGCACCTACACACTAATTTTTAAGCACTTAAGAAACTTTTTAAAAGATCATTTACTAACTAAAGTCGACAATCAAATATAAAGCAATTAAGGTCTATAGGCCAGTTTTCTTACCTAACTTGCAAAGGCCATAACTTTACGTAGAAATATCATAGCAAGGTTTTTTTCAGGATTTTGAGCCTAATACACAAATCAAGGTTATTCTTTAAAGACAAGTCAGTCCAGGTTTACTTTTTGGTATTCAATAGCTTCACAATTTATAAATCATTCCACATGGCCATAATCTAATGACCATGAAATCAACCTTTAGTCATCCCTAAAATTCAAATACTACCCTTAGATGTGCAGAATCCTAATTAAGAAAAAAGAAAGGAATACAAGAGAAGGAAAATATATTTTACCTTTATAACACCCATACCCTAGGGCTTGAAATGTTGGGATTTTTTACATTTTGAGACGAAACGGACATAGTTTTGCCTCCAAATCGACATCGCAGATAGGTTCCTTGTTAGATCCACCAAGCCTTATCTAACTCGATTTTGGCTTAGCATTACACCCAAGACTGGAACCCAGCCGAGTTCCTGCTAGTCTACCAATCCGAAACCTGGTCAACTTTGGATTAGTTGTTTTGCGCAACCATAAATTTAGGATGCATGCCTCTTGATTTTTATTTGTTGTGGGGACAATTTGCTAAAATTTACAATGTCTTGTGAAAAATGTTTTAACCTCTTCCCTACTCATGCTTAATGATGGAGAGAAACACGAGCTTAAAAGCCTTCGTTTAAGCGTCCTTCTTAGCATTTAACAAGTTGAAATATCCTGGGAGTTTTTTGGAGCTGCCTCTACCTTGTGCTGTTCTGAATTTCATGTCTTTTAGTTCGAGGAATGTGGGTTATTCCCTTTAACTATGGAGTTTTGTGCTATACTAGGTTTTCCACTTGATTACCCTCGTGTTCTTCCAACTTACTCAAAAGATATGTCCTCCCATTATTGTTATTTCTTAGTTGTAAATGAGGAGTGCCTCTCCACCATAGTTATTAGGGATGAACTGGATTTTATATCCTTAATTTCATATTTTCAAAGAGAGAATAGGCGAGCTCTTAATGGTATACATATGCACAAAGCAATTATCCTATGCCTTATCGAGGCCTTCCTATTCATTGATGGATCTGAGAATAGGGGACCAATTATGTTACCAAATGTAACAGAATGGATTCACCGCAATCAAATCCCCCTCTACCTTCTTGTCCCTAAAACCATATTGTGCTAGGATCGGTTTTACCACCACCTTGATAAGTTCTTTTGAAGGAGCCGATTATTGCTTTTGGTAAACATTCCTCCTTTTCTGGTGTAGGAGCAAAAGCTGGCTATGTTCTCCCTAGGCCTACACTGGGCTCTTTCTAGTCCTCCTTATTCTTCTATTTTTATTTTGGGTTGGGGCTTAGAACCTAGCAGGGTTCCTACTGCTTTTGATGCTTTTTTTTCTCTTTTTCTTGCATTTCTGTTAACATATAGATTTGGTTTGTATAACATCTTTGGATGATCAAGGCTCCTACGAATGTAGACATATATTTAGCTTGTCACTTCTGTTAGAGGAAAACACTAGTCAATGATTAATTCATGCTAAATTGGATTAGCTTCTTAGAGAAGAACCTGCATGTTCGTTGGTTGATTCATTCGTTAGGCATCCGGCGATTTGCGACAAATGGGGGGAATAGCACTGATGCTTGTCTCATTGGCTTGTCCATGGGAGCCCATTTCTTTCTAGGATCATTAGTGAGATAATTTGGTCATAGGTAACCCATCCTTACCAAGGACTATGTTCCTCTCCAGGGCTATATCACTGAGCCTTCTCGAATCAAGTTCTGGGTTGGCTATTGCCTCCACCATCCTACCATCATGGTGTAACTTGTCTCATGTTTGACATATGTCTTTGAAAACTATATGAATTAGAAGAATGTAAGTGATGTTGAGTTGAGGAAGGCTATTCAGGAGTGCGAGAATGTTATGGATACTCTAAAGATAAGAAAGATAGTGGTCAACAAAGGAAAGCCCAACTCATCTCATATCTTAAAGAAGATAATTAACGATCCTACTCTCCAGAAGACAAAACCTCAAGATAATAAAGACAAGAAGTTAAAGAAAGATTAGGAACTAGCTTTTCCCCTTACTTTTGAATAAATTTTTATGCTTTTCACAGTAGTATGCGATTAGGAATTTCATTAACAATTATATGCTTTTCAGAATTTACAATAACAATAAAAGCTTTAAATGTTTCTAGATAATTTATTGCCTTTATGACAAGTTTGTTGACTAGCAAACTAATTAACTAGCGCAGCCTAGCCTAACCTACCCATAATTGTGAAAGGCCTCGAGCTTAGCCCAGTTTATGCCTGTTGGACCGATGCGGTTTTCACTAGCAACGCGTAGGCTTTCTTGCTCGACCAATGTAGTAGTGGAGTTACACACACACACACACACACATACGTACATATATACATACACACACACACACACACATATACATATATGTGTGTGTGTTTGTGTATTCTTCCTCTTCCCTTTTTTTAAGATAAATGAATGGTTAATAAAGATTAGTGGGGTGGGGGACCATTAAGTCTTCCAATGTATCTGCATTGTGGATTCAGGGCTTTGTAGTTCATTACATTACCGCTCTTTCTTTTGTTTTGGGCCTAGTCTAGGCCTTATGAACCTGTTGTGGGTTTGATCATAAGGAAATTAATTTTTCCTTTTCTACAATCCTGTTAGGGGGCTTGCACTAGATCAATAGCCTAAGCATAATGCTTCTTCATTTGGTCCAGATTTATATATTGACTACATTCATATTCATCCATCGCCTTCAGTTTTAGTGCTTCGCGTGGCGAAATATTTTTTATGATATATGTGCCTAGCTAATTGGGCTTAAATTTTCCCCTTTGGTCTTCGATTGGAGCCCTTATTCCCTTTGGCCTTCTTATAGGTCTCTATGCTTAACTTTTTTATTGAAAGCTCTTGACATTCAAGCCTAATATATTTAGGCATTATGTAACACCCTCAATCTCCTTTCATGTAGTAGGACCAGCACCTCTTACCAAGCTTTTTCTTGCTTTGACTCTAAACTTTGACTTTCCCTATTACTTGATTGAGGGTATTCCTATTTCAAATGGAAGGACTACCTCCGTTGCATTTACTAGGAAGTATGGCATTGCTTCTGTTGTAGTGCAAATTGAAGTTCTATATCCCCATAAATTAAAAGGTAACTTGTCTGGTCAATCCTTGTAGTTTTTGGCCATTTTCTCATTTACAAGTTGGATATTCTTATTAGCTAATTTAAATGCTCCATTTGTGTGGGGTCAGTTTGGGGGGGGGATTATGGTGATGGACTTTATATTTTCAGCCAAGTCTGCTACTTCTTTTTTAACTTGACAACCTTGATCACTTATCAATTCATGTGGTATACCATAACTACATATGATGCAGTTGACAATGAACTTTGCCACATGTTTGAGGTGTTTTTTTACTCATTTTATAAAGTAATTAATTGCTATAAGCACGTATTCATGGTCATCCATCTCGTTGGAGTCAGTTTTCCAATTATAATAATTTCCCAAACCGAAAAAGGCCATTACGAAGTAAGTGTTAAGAGAAAGGGAGGTTGGTGCTGCAAATTTGCATATATTTGACATTTATCACATATTCTCAAATAGGTATGACCCTATTCTCTTAATCTTTCTGGCTAACATTCGGTTGTTCATGCGAGGCTTACACTCCCCACCCTGAACTTCCTTCATGATTTCTCGCACTTCCTCGTGTGTTATATAGAGTAAGTTTATAATCTTATTTGTCTTGTTATATAGCTTGCCTTTTTTGTCAAAATATTGTGAAGTTAATAACCTTAATGCCTGCTGGCCTTCAGGGCAAGACTCAATAGTTACTTTTTCTTTTTTAAGTATGGAAAGATGTTACTATACCAAGAAGTAAAGTCAATGTTGCATACTTCAATGGTATAGCAATAAGCTTTCTTATCTCTCATTTTAACTGATAATGACATCGAATGGATGTTACTACAAATGTTGATAATTGAAGCTAACTTCGTGAGGGCATTAACAAATTGCTTTTCTTCACAGGGAAGGTAAGTGTAAGTAATATGGGCAAAGTTTTTATTGAGCCTATGACCTGGAATGGTACTAATGGTTCATTTCTCGCTTTCTACTTGTGTTGGCTTTGATTGATTATCAAATTAAAGCTTCCATAAACCTATATGTCCTTTGTGCTTCTTGTCAAATTGAAGTAATATTGGCAAAATTTTTATCGTTTGGGCTAACATATATAGCCCCTACTACTGTTGTCGTCATTGTGAGATAAGGAATAAGGGGAATTCCAGGCTACAGAGGCACCAACACTGCTGGTTTCGATAGGTACTACTTGATCATATTAAATGCCTCCTAACACTCGTCATTCTATTCTAGTTTTACACCTTTCTTATGTTTCTTGTAGATAGGCTCACATATGATGGTGAACTTTGATATGACATGGCTGATCTACTATAGGCATCCCAACAATCCTCGTATTCCCTTTTTGGTCTTAGGTAGAGACATATCCGAAAAATTTTCTGAAGGTCACTCTAAATGTGCACTTTTGTGGGTTTAAGAGCATATTATATTTCGTAAGTCTAGAAAAGAACATTCAGAGCATTTGAACATGCCTAGGTCCTTCTTTTGACTTTACGATCAAGTCGTCTACATATGCCTTTGTTTACTTATGCATTAGGTCATACACTGGAATAGTAGCAGTCCTTTTAATAAGTGCTCAATATGTATATCATTTTAGGGCTATTTTGTGTCGTTTTTAGGAGAATATTGTGCTTTAAGTTATTATTTACACTCATATTCTCGATTTATGCTTGGTTATGGTTGTTTGATGTGTTTTGCAGGATTTTAGGCCTTTTTGCCCAGCATTTGACCCTCACTAAGATGTATTTTGACTCACCACGGATGCCCCTAAGTTGCTATACTCGTGGAAGAGAAAAAGAGCAAAAGAATTGAGTTCTAGCCAGCACCATGGTCAGGCCGTGGTGGATGCCATTGACCGTGGTGAGCATGAAACAGTTGGCCTGTTCATTTTCCCTCATCGTGTGGTTGAGATTGATTTGGTTTTCCTGTAAGTAGGGGCTCCCTCTGCAGTAGAAAACACACCCCATCATCTCATCTCATACTCCTTTCCTCTCTTCAAGTTGATTAGGATTAGTTTAGATTAGAGGGAGAGAGAAATAGAGTTGAAGTGAAGACTTACAAGGATTCCATCCCGGCTTTGCACAATGGTTCTCTCTGTTCTTCTCTTTCCTCTTTAGATTTATCATTTTACAGTAGTTAGCAGTTTAATCTTTGATCATGTGTGAGTTGATTATTTTTGTCTAGGGATTTAGTAGTTTGTCGAATTGTTATTGGATCATGTTTTAATCTATTGTAAGCAAGGTATATTAGCAAAAAAGTATCAATAGTGTCCTGCCTAATTTTAACTTGAAATTGTAAATTAATGTTCTTCCAATGAGCCTAATGATGGTTAGTCCAAAATCAGTGATATTGGATGCCAAACTAAGCAATGATTACATCAGTAATCAGCAACATCAGTACACTCAGTAAATAAACTCTAACTAAGTAATTAGACGCTAACTAAGCAACATCAGTATACTATCCAAATAAACATCAGTCAGTGCACTAATTCACATGATTTCATTAAGCAAATTTAGCAATTGAATCAACATACTATACCACAAACAAACATCAATCAGTACACTAAGTCACCGGATTTGTCGAGCAAATTCATCAATTGAATCAACATTGTATACCACTAACAAAATACAACGAAATTGTCAAAGAAAAGACTGATTTTCTAATCAAAATTGACCTATGAAATCGTCTGGGTTCGGTGGACAAGAGTGGAAGATTGGACCCTATTCAACTGTGAACTCACTTAGACGCGCGTTTGAAGTTTGCAATAGTTTGAACTCACTTAGACGGGAGAATTTCGGCGAGCAGCGTGGAGATATCCGACGAGCAGCATGGAGAATTCCTACAACAAGCACAACGGCGATGGCTCTGTTTAAGAAGAAGAGGAGGAGATGAATGATTTGAGGAGAATTTCGTTCAGCAACTTCAACTTTCTTCCTCTGTTTTCAACCGACTAAATTAGCTAGGGTGCCATTTTAATTTTTTAATTTTTCTTTTTTTAAATCACCATTTCTTTTTTTTGTTTGGCCTAGAAATCACCATTCATTATTATTAAAAACATTGGCACGAGTTTTAAATATATATTTTTTTAATATTTCCCGCGAGACTACACCATTATAATCAATACAAAAATAACTCTTTAGTCTTCAAAAATTGTTGGTATTACTCTAACAATACTAACCGAACATTTGCCCAAAAAAATATTGTTGGCAATATGTTAACAATACTATGATACCTTACTTCTGTTGTAGTTCACTTGTACTCCTTTAGGTCCTAGAAACTCATAGCCTAATTATAACAAAAATAAAATTAGACACAATCATTAAATATATATTTAATTAATCTTGATCATAATAACTTAATTTTAGTTTGCCACTCCTAATTTTAACAAAAATGAAATTAGACAAAAATTTTAAATATATATTTATTTAGTATTTTTCGTGGTATATGCCATAATGAACAATACCAACATAGCTCTTTACTTTTCAAAATTTGTTGGTATAACTGTAACAATACCAACAGAACATTTGGTCATCGTAAATATTGTTGGTAATGTATTAACAATACCATCAGATGCATTGCTTCTGTTGCAATTTATTTGTGTTCCTTTGGCGCCACAAACTCATAGCCATTTTACCAACAAAAAAATCCATCTGATGGTAAAAATAAACGTTTACCAACAGAACATATTGTTTGTTGCTAGGTTTCTGTTGCAATAAGTCCCTTTTTTTGTAGTGTATACAATTGTGCTATCTTCATGATTGGTTTGATTTTCTTCTATCAAGTGTTTGGATCGTTGTGAGTTGATTTTTGGCTGAAATTTGCTTGCACTCTTTAAACAATCAAGTGAACATTCAAAACACGACATTTGGTTGTTAGACTGCTTGAATAGACTTAGCATAACTTTGTCTCGAAAGAGAGATTTATATGTTAGGAGGGCTAGTAAATAATCGAAGATGTTTGACTTGGATTAAGTCAAATTAGCTTGAAAGAGCGACATTTGCTTAGTTTAGGCAAATTTTGTCAATTTCAAAAGAATAGACTGAATTTCTGTATGGATTGCAATACCTCGAAATTAACCAATTAGAGAAAGGCACATGTTTATCATTTTCATTCAATTCCCTTTCATAACTATGAAAATTCCTATGCATTTTTCAGATATTTGATTTAGTAAAGTTTATTTACAGTTGTTAATCAAAACCACTTGAATTAGAATTTTGCTTAGCATATCTTGAGGCAATAGAGCCCAATAGATCAACCTAGTCTCTGTGGGATCAACCTTGATTGCTACAACGCCATTGTGTGCTTGCGACCGTGTTAGGTTTTTGGCGTCGTTGCCAGGGACTAGCGTCGAATATTGGGTTTTTCGTGATTGGTTTGACTAAGCATTTTGTTTTTCTTTTAAAAAAATGAAAATAAAAATTGAAAAACTAAAAAAACAAGAATTTTTCGGAAACAACAATGGCAATTTTCCATTTCCCCTAATTCGAGCATGAATTATTTTGGAGATCTTTTAAGTGTTTAAATAGTTTTGTTGCTCAATGTGGTTATTGTATTGGTAAATGGGAAATTTTTGATATAGTTGATGAGGGTGTGAATAATGAAACCCGAACTCTTTTAGAGTATTGGGGCTTTGATGGTAAAATATTGATGTTGCATGGTATTTGGTTGAGTGGATTGTTTCAGACTCATTTGAATTTGGGAAGGCTACTATTATTTCGAGATATTCAATTTCTGATCCTTGGACATTCTATTCTAAATCTTACTATGCCCCTTTTTGGTGTGAATTGTGTAATTCTTCTGACCAAGCTACTAATTCGTGTCCTTATTATACGTGCTATGATCAGTTTGACTTTTTATCACTTTGGGACAATACTGATGTTGTCCTATCCTTACATGATTCACCATTCCCTTTAGCTCACTGAACAGGGCTTGAGGTGGGTGAGCCTTTTGGGGTAGTTGTTGGGTTTTATGTTGTTGATGCATGTTTTAAGTCAGAAGATACTTTTGATAAGGTGCATAATCTAGTTAACACTCCTTTAGAGGGATATCGTTATAAGTGTGTGCATGAGGTGTCTTCTAGCCTTTGTTTTAATCATGCTTTCCCCAATCCCCTTCATCATTCCCATGTTTCCCCTACGTGTTCGCAAGCTCCTATTTGCCCCGGGTATTCTTTAGATACACCCATTGAAAATCCTATGATTTATGATGCTAATGTTGAATTCGGCTATGAGGTGAGCATGTTTTATATGCTTGATGGGAATGTTGATGATTATGTGTCTCTAGGTTGCTTTAGAGGGTATGATCCCTCCATTGATCCTTATTGTGTATGACTAGGAGACTTGCCTATGAAAAATCACATGTACTACATTCTGTAATCCTTCCTATTATTTTTCTATGGCCATTGATAAGGTTAAGAGGATACTTATTGTCTTTGGTGTGATCTTGGTTATTTCCTCTTACCTTTTATGTTCTGAATTGTGGTCCCAAGAATTTGATCAGCTCCTACGTGCTTTGACGGCGTCTGATTTGATGAGTCAAGTCTTGAAGTTGAGATGGAGTGGTTGATGCTCCGTTTGCCCCATTTACGAGGCCGCATAGCTTATGATGCTTTTGTTAGGCAAAATAGCTTTCATGAGTTTGAGTATCTTTTGATGTGTAATCCCTTTTAGTGCAAAAATTTGTGGAGGTTTTGTAAATATTTCTTGTTTTGATCCTTGTCTTGTTTGAGAACTATATTATCCCTAGAGTCCTTAGCACTAATGTTTGTACATGGAGTCATTTTATAAGCTAATCGAGACTTTGGAAGATATCCCATGAGATTTTGAGCCTTATTTGGACTAATTCATTATATTTAGTCTCATATTTCTTTGTTTTGTGTGTGGCTCTTCCATGTTGCATCTCTAGAACTTTACTAGATTCTTGTTCAAAACCATATTCGCATGTGCATAGTTGATCATATGATAGAAGCATTTCTTTCTTTGGTTATTTTAGTCACATAGCCAAATAGCCTACCCTTGTATTACATGTTTTTTCTCTTTTGCTATCCCCTTTGAGCTTATATCCGTCTTTTGTTGTCATCCCTTCATATTTAGCCCTTGGCCAAACACATATTCCTCCTTTAAGCCAACACTATGGAGCATCACTTCATCTATGTAGTGGGTGGTTTTGGTCATAATTAAGTTTAAGGTGGCTTTGGTATGTTGGTTTGTTGAGGGATTGATGATGTTGACCATTTGCTTTGGTTCCCTCTTGTTTAGGTTGTGTAAATATATGTATTCAGTTATGAGTTGATAGTTAATGATCCTATTCCTTTCAATAATTTCAATTTTCATTTCATTTCCCATAACAAAAAAAAGGAAAAATAAAAAAAGCCATGTTAAAGAAAAGAAAAAAAAAGAAGAAAAGAAAAAAAAAGAATAAGGAAGAAAAAAAAGAAGAGAGTGAATAAGTGATTGGCATTGGATATGTAAATAGCGTGAATTTCTTTCTTTGTCAACTCATTTCCTATATGATTCATTTGTGATATGTTCATTATGTTGTTGGGTTTGGAGTGTTAGTGAACTTCAAGGTTTCTTTGTGTTTTATTGGTTGCTCCATAGTCACTTGGCTAAGTAGCTCTATATTGCCCAAATTCATTTGTCCACTCCTTTCCCTTAACCCTTCTAGCCCACATTACAACCAAAGTAAAGTCCTCTTGATTATCTTATGCACATTGCATTCTATTGGTGGAGAATTTGAGAGCCTTGTCAAGCTTATGGTGGATTGCATCTTTGTAATGAGTCTTGAGTGAACATATGCTATATTTTAAACACATGAGTAGGAGTGTTCCACATTTCCTAACAGTGATGTTCTGTCGGTCCATTTGGCTCTACTCAATTCCATGTGCTTACATGACATCCTTTGTGGTTCTATAGGGGTGATCAAGTTTGATGTTGAGCTTGTGGTCATGCACTTCTTTGAAAACCTTATGTTCCTCCTAATTTTGGAATGTTTTGCGCACTATTTGGGGTTGCCATTGATTGTCATTCTTGCTTATGATAGGCTATGACTTGCCTATTTTAAGGAGATTGTCATGTGTTTGAGTCTTAGATGCATCTTTCCTTGCCGCTTTTCTATTGTGTTTGCTTGAGGATAAGCAACAATTTAAGCATGGGGGAGTTTGACAAGTGCTCAATATGTATGTCATTTTAGGGCTATTTTGTATTGTTTTAAGGAGAATATTGTGCTTTAAGTTATTATTTATGCTCATATTCTCGATTTATGCTTGGGTATGGTTGTTTGATGTGTTTTGCAGGATTTTAGGCCTTTTTACCCAGCATTTGACCCTCGCTTAGATGTATTTTGACTCAACACGAATGCCCCTAAGTTGCTATGCCCATGGAAGAGAATAAGAGCAGAAGAATTGAGCTCCAGCCAGCACCATGGCCCGCCCGTTCTAGATGCCATGGACCGTGGTGACCATGAAACAGCTAGCCTGTTCATTTTCCCTCTGCAACAAACACGCCGCATCATCTCATCTCATAATCCTTTCCTCTCTTCAAGTAGATTAGGATTACTTTAGGTTAGAAGGAGAGAGAGATAGAGTTGAAGTGAAGACTTGCAAGGATTCCATCCTGGGTTTGCACAACAGTTCAAGTGCGATTTTTTCCTGAGCAATTCTTGTCTCTTCTCTTCTCTTTCCTCTTCAGATTTATCATTTTACGGTAGTTAGTTGTTTAATCTTTGATCTTGTGTGAGTAGTTTATTTTCATGTACGGATTTAATCTATACAATTGCACTATATTCATGATTGGTTTGATTTTGTTCTATCAAGTGTTCGGATTGTTCTGAGTTGATTTTTGGCTAAAATTCGCTTGCACTCTTGAAACAATCGAGTGAACATTCGAAAGACGACATTTGGTTGTTAAACTGCTTGAATAGACTTAGCATAACTTTGTCTCGAAAGAGAGATTTATATGTTGGGAGGGCTAGTAAGTAATCGAAGATGTTTAAGTTGGATTAAGTCAAATTAGCTTGAAAGAGTGACATTTGCTTAATTTAGGCAAATTTAGTTGATTTCGAAAGAATAGACTGAATTTCTGTACAGATTTCAATTCCTCGAAATTAACCAATTAGAGAAAGGCACATGTTTATCATTTTGATTCAATTCCCTTTCATAACTACGACAATTCCTAGAGTTTTTTCCCATATTTGATTTAGAAAATTTTATTTGCAGTTGTTAATCAAAACCACTTGAATTAGATTTTTCCTTAGCATATCTTAAGGGGATATAATCCAATAAATCAACCTAGTCTCTATGGGATCAACCTTGATTGCTATAACGCCACCATGTGCTTGCGGTCGTATCACCTTTTCTAAATGGCCCAAGTGTTTTAAATGCTATTGTCATTATAATGTAACAATATGTTCCCCAAGGGGGTGATGAAGGTATTCTTTTCTATGTCTTCATTTGCCATCTTAACTTGGTTATAAACAGCATACCTATCCATAGAAGATAAGACAACATGTTCAGGAGTATTCACAACCCAAATATTTATATGTAGCAAAAGAAAATGGCACATTTTCACTGATGAGGAATGGAATCCTAAAGCCCCCAAGATCAAGGATGACCAGGATTATGGATAACAATGAAAATAATCACACCAAAGGGTGCTTCTTTTGTATTAAGTTTCAAACAATTAATAAAATTAGGAGTTTTGACCTAAGGTAAGATCCAAAGATAGATAAAACACTTCCTACCAAGTTCCTCTCTTAAAGGCTCTAGCCACCTACAAAGAACTCCAAAGGAAAGACACAAAACATTCCACCAAATTACTCTCCTAAAGGCTATTAGCTAGCAAAGAAGAATCATAAAGGAAAGACTCTACCCACCACTCCTAATTAAAGAGATAAAGATGTAGAGATTTTAATGAGAGAAAATGATCGTATGCCTTTCCATTCATAATTCAACTTCATGTTTAGTTTACATAGACGTATTAGGATCTATAAATACCCAAAATGGGAGGGTAGCTATTACAATTGTAGAGCAAGTGTACCAATAAGGAAACAAAAAGATCTTTTAACTCATATAACATCTTTTGATATTTTCAGGAACTCTATTGAAGAAACAAAAAGATGAACAACGTTTAGCAGAAAGGAGCGCCAAGAAGGCGAGAAAAGCCGCAAAAAAGCATTGCACGGAAGTCCCACGAAACCGAACCCACATAGCATAGCCGACCCGCTCGAACCGGCACACTTGGTCGGGCTGCCAAGTGGCACGGCCTGGTCATGCCACGTGGCACGGTTAGGCCACAGCAAGTGGCACACTCGTGCCACTTGTGCAGTTCTGGGGTGGTTCGGGTAAACTTTTGGTGCGGTGCCACTGTGCCTCGAGGCACGACCATGGCGCCCCCTTTTCCGCGTCGCGACTTAAATTTCCTTCAGGGCTATTTGGAAGGAGATTCAGCTTCCATTCAGTTTTCTCTTCCCAGACGTTTTCTTAGGTGATTTTTAGGTTTCACTATACAGTTCTATTTTTAATACTTTTTGATTATGCTTTTGGATTACATTCTTGAATTGGAAGTTGATTCTTCCTTTGATTGATTCGATTAATTCCAGGTTCTTGGTTCTAGTTCTCTCTCCTCTTGTTCTTGATTATTTAGGTTTTGGTTGTGATGTTTATTGAATCGAGTATTGCGATTGTGTTATAAAGATGATGTTAGGCTAAATCGTTCAACTTAGGTTGGGATTGACGCCGAATATGTGTAGTTGAATCTTGTATTGGCCCAAATCCCTGCTCCCTCTTTGTTTTGCGATTATGAATTTTACTATGCACACCACATGCTCGATGAAATGCTCGAAAGAACATTCATCCTTTTTATTTGGGATTTAGGGGAACGTTGAAAGATGAAACTTTTACCTAGTGTGTCTAAGTAGACGATTAGGGTTTTAACATGAAAATAGTTATGAGTCTAGTTGGGATTTGAGGTTGTGAATCTTGTAATCCTTCAACTTTTAGTCCCATGAAAATAGGCAACTATGGTTCTAGGATTAGTCTTCGACCCCTGAGAGAGGGAAGAGATGGGTTTAGTTGACAATCTATCCATTCGTGATGCATGCCTGGGAGATGTTTGGCAGGGATAGAAATTGATTCCCTAGCATATTTGTGTTGTTAATTCCAACCTAGATGTTTACTCTTCTACTGTTTATTCCATCTTTTAGTTGTTATTGTTTCCTTTAGTTTAATTCCAAAAACCCAATTGTGATCGCCTAGCTTGAGTGGTCTAATTAGTTCTGGTACTTGAAGCCAAGTTCCTTATGGACACGACCCATACTTGTCGGTTGCTAGTTACAGCTACACCGTGCACTTGCGGACTATTTTCAACTTAACAAGGCTATAATTAGGGTTCTTTGTAGACTCATGACGGTTAATGAAGGTAGGTGAATGAAGGAAAATTTTAAAGAGCCAGAGTATGAATTTTTGTGGTGAAATTGAAAAGGAAGTGAAGTGCTTGAATCAATGATACCAACTTGATGAGGAATGGAATCCTCAAGCTCACAAGATCAAAGGTAACAAGGAAAATAATCACACTAAAGGATCCTTCTCTTAGATTCAATCTCAAACAATTAAAAAAATTGTAAGTTTTGATCCAAGGTAAAACCCAAAATATAGATAAAACACTTCCCACCAAGTTCCTCTCTCAAAGGCTCATAGCCACCTAAGAAGAACCCTAAAGAAAGGATTCAAACCTTCCCCCAAATTCCTCTCCTAAAGGCTCTCAAACACCAAGGGAGAATCCTAAAGAAAAGACTCTACTCACCACTCTTAGCTAAAGAAATAAAGATGCGTAAATTTTAGTGAGAGAAAACAACCATATGCCTTCTCATTCATAATTCAACTTCAAGCTTAGTTTACTTAGAGGTATTAGGATCTATAAATATCAAAATTGGAGGGGGTGGAGGATTAGCTGGTATAATAGTGGGGCAAGCATACCAACAGGTGGATTAAAAAACATCTGAGGAAAATAAATTAAATTACTCACACAATTACGACCAAAGTGAGTTGTAGTTTTTCAGGATTCATCCCCCTCCTTCTAGGAGGCTTCTACGAGGCTCTAGACCTCCAATAGGGGCCCCTCCGCTTGAAAAAACTTCCTTGGTATGTGTAAAATCATTTCATGCTAATTAATCTTAAAGACAACAAATGGATCCTCCTCAATTAAGGTCAAATTCGAGATTGCTCCAAAACTGGAATTTTGTGCACACTCCACACTTTTAGGCCCTTTCTCATAATATTGGAGACGAATGCCAATTTTAGTACATGAGCCTAAAATAAATGTCTTAGGAAATCAGCAAAATGTGGACTCATCTCGTTTGGGATTTGTTTGGTAGGATTTACACTTGGCACAAATTCAGCAAGTTTACCAGGTAAAAACTAGCACTGCTGGAACAGGGTTTTCACCACTTTAAGGAATTGAAATGAAAATATCTATTGAATATATTTATATATCCCAATCATATACTCTATTACCTTTCCAACAAGTCATAGGTCATTAATTTTTGAGCCCATTTTCTAGGTGAAACACCACGACAAAGTGGAATTTATGTGCTGGAATTTGGTGACAAGTGACTTTTGGGGTAGACGAGACATCTTTATGCCTTGGTGCAAGATTTAGCGGACTCGATGTGTATCACTCACCCCTTCCACCTTTCTCTGGAAGTGGCACAATGTTGCTACCCATCAGGGGGTACTATGCAACCTTAATGAAACCTGCATCCAACTGCTTCTAAATTTCCTCCTTTATCTTTAACGCCCATTATGGTTTCATCCTATGCAGTTTTTGATTCTTTGGTTTGGCATTAGGATACAGGGGGACATTATGCTAAGCTATTTCTTAATCTATGTCAAGCATGTTCTTGTATGACCATCCAAGATGTCAATCAATTCATATAGGAGAGAAGTAAAGCTTTCCTCCTCCTGTTGACTTAGTGATTTCCTTATTTGAAGCTATGAGGGCTCTTCAAGCGTCCCCAAGTTAACTAAGATTGTGTCTTTAATTATTAAAGCTCAATTTTCATTAGATCTTTTGGCATTATTTCTTTATGTTTAGTATTATTAAAGGTAAGACATTCTAAGAAAAGAGGATGAGATGAGTCGTAAGCAAAACAGCTCATCCTATTAAAGTAAAAAATGATTACATGTAATGCAGATTTTAGAGAAACAAGAATTTAAGACTGGCCCTTAGACTATATCCTAAAGTTCCCTAAGCTACTCGCTACAGCTATAGTGAACACCTTTCCTTCTTCTTAAGCTATCCAAGTTACTTTCTTATAGCTTTTTATGCCAACTTCTGTGATGAAGTTTGCAGGGTTAAAGTCGCCATTGGATATGGCATGGGACAAATGATTATAGCACCCTACTATTTCCTATAATGTTGCCCAAATAGAATTCCAAAAATATTACTTTCAACTAGGTTTGTCCAATCTTAAGTGGATCGATCCCTTCCTATTGGAGTAAGTGCTTCCTTCTCTAGCAGTTAGCCATCACTAATAGTTCCAACACAAGCACCCAAATCCCCTTCTCTTTTATGTAGCAGGGTCAACCCATAAAAAGGAAAATTATCTCCTTTGCGAAGGAACTGCATATTAAGAGTATGTGGGTAAGGCCTTACAGCTTTCCCTAGGAAGTGTCCCCATGTATTATAAATAGCATTCACATATAGATTTGAATAAGAATCAAATTCAAAAGAAGCTTGATTCTTCTATAAGGCCGCTACTATTTCAAAATTATAGTATTCCTGTCATCATGACTATGCTCCATTTTTAAACACTAGTCCCATGTTGTTGATATTAGCACACAAGTCATCCCTTTCAATGGTGACCACCTGTCTTTTTATCAGCATATTCAATTTCTAGATAAAGGTGGATGGGATTACTTGTTGCTCATGGATCCATGGTTGTCGTAAAAGCAAGTCAAAGGTAGTTGAAATGCCCAGATCCTAGAATGCCACATTCCTTTCAATGAGTCACGCATTTACAGGAAGAAGGATGGTAACCAACACCAGTCTTTTTGAGTTATCATATGCACTCAAATGAGTAAAAGGCATTGAGATTTGACTTTCCTTGATTCCCGACCTTTCAGCAATTTTCTAAGGGCAAACATTCACAGCTGACCCACTCTCAATTATGGCAAATGGTGTGCACATTTGAAGGCATGTTACAGAAAGTTATAAGGCATTGTTTTATACCATACCCCTTTGTAGAAGATCCTTATCACTAAAGGTTATGGTGCCTTTACCTATGGTGATTGAAGCAACCATTTCCCCAAGTGTGGATACCGGACTGAACTCATCAATTAGGAGTTGCCTATGCTTTTGGGAAGCTACTACGACTTGGTAAATAGTTTTTCTATATTTTAAGTTCATTCAATTGTTTGAGCATAACATCTTCTTCTTATATTACCACGCCCTTTTTCTTTTTCTAGGGCCTATGATGGGGACTCTTCAGCTTAGTGTTGTCCAACATTCATGAGGATTTCAAGCTTAGCCTGATCATCCTCTGCCCAAAAGTCATCTTCTTTATTTCCTCACCAAAAATCATCATCATTTGCTTCAGCAGGCCAGTAACCTCCCTGTGTTTCATATAAATCCTCCTTATCACCTTCCAAAAGCCATGAACCTTTGAAAATTGTGTAGGTATGCAAACGTTTGGCTTTGGCCCATGAATGCTACATATGTATTTGGATGGGTACCAGTTACGTTCTTGATTGTCGCTAGTATTAAAAATGCTTTCATGGTCTCTATGTGGGTTTTTGTCAATGTTAGGTTTCTAAGCTACTTTAGGCAAAGGAAGCTGCCCTGATATGAAGATCCTTGCTAGCCTATCTTATAAGTCTAACACTTCTTAGTATCATGCCCTTGAGCCCAACGATATATGCAATGTTTAGGTGGGTTAAAAGATTAGGACTACCTAATTGCTTCATTTTCTGGCTTGACTTCAAGAATACCAATCTTTGATTTGGATAGTAATCGTTCCAGAGCCTTAGTGTAGGTGGTCCCTATGGTGGTCTACTCGGTGGAGCAGCTTATCACACAGACTACATTGGAGATACTAGTTGTGTTATCCTTATTTTGGTAGTTGTATTTCTAGTTGCTACTAGTCATTGTAGGTGCTTCCCCGTCTAACCCTTTTTCTAGAGGTATACCTACTGTCTTTAGTGTTGTGAAATTTTTAGATGGTGTGAACCATGCATGTTGTCTATATGAGGGCTGGAGCTTCTTAATGAACAATGTCACTTGATAATCCTTTGAGGTTGATCAACCATATGAGTGGCCTTTACCCTGCATCTAATAACGTAGTAAGACAATCCTTTCTTTTCTTCATCTTAATCAGTTCTAAGTTCCTAAGTATAATTGGGACATTAAAATTATATGAATACTAATATAAAATCTCTGCAAAGATCAAACCAATTGATAACATTTTGTCAGCCAATGGCATTATATCTCCTCATCACATTCTTGCCAAAAGTTGATGGAAATATGATGTGGAAAATGTCCTTTTCAATTCCCTTTAAAATCATGGCACTAACAAAGTGATATCCAGTATGGTGAATTCTGGAGGTAATTTTCCTTTTGGTATCGAAGTGAATCATGCATAATCATTAAAGTAATTATTAAACATTGACGATTCTTTAAGCAACTATTGTATACGATCACTCGTGGATCGGATTAGGGAGTGCCCTTTTCCTATTTTTCTTCCTTCTTATTATCTGGCCCTCGCTTTCCATCATCTTTCCCCTCTTTATCGTGAGGCTTCTCACTGTTCTCCCATTGGGCTCCTTGGTAAGGCTTTGAAGTGCAACAACCATCCTCTCCATTCGTTTCACTCTCTTCCATCCTAGTCAACATCCTTTCCATCATCTTCATTACTTAAGCGATCCAATGTTTCTAGCCATTATAATTGGTGAGACATTGGTTTTTGATTTGAAATTTGACTTTGACTTTGAACCAACTGCTGCAGTTTCCTTATGTTCTTCTAAAGATTGAAGTCCCCTAGTTTGTAGACAGTGCTTGTATTCCCTCTTAGTATTCCCTATCCGAATTAATTAAGAGGAAGTGCTCTAGACTAACTTATCTTAATACTTTTCAGAAGGAAATTAAAGACTTTTGAATCAACTATGTTGACTCATGAACTCAAATTGAATGATGAGGGCCTAGTGAACTTACTCTATGTTGTAAACGCAAACTGAAGATGGGCTAGAAAGGAGCAAACTAGACTGGGTCTCCCAGGCAGGATCTTGACCAAGTTTTCAAGCATGTCCTCTAATGACTCCAGCCCCTTCTTCTGGACATAGACTCATGCATATAGACTTCTTAGATCCCGATCAGGCTCTTATGGACCTAATCTCTTCCCATTCTCCTAAATCTAGTGTGGTATGCAAACTTGTTTTTTAGCCGAAGAATGGCTGGGATTCCCCCCCCCCCCCATTTTGTTATTATTATTTTAAACAAGACCCCTGTTATGACTCTTATGAACTTTGACGAGGCTAGAACGTATTCGGGTTTTGAGTTAAGAGCCATTAAAATTTAATTGGCTCAAATGCCATTTCTTAGTCCTTACCCACGTTACTAGACTTGGCATTTCCTAACCTAGGCCTTTCTAACATTGAAAGTATCAATGCATAATCTTAAGGACTGTGAGTAATTAGTAACTCAAAAACACATCCACACACAAAAATGAGTTGCATCCTAAGCAACAATTTTATGTTCCAGAGGGTTTAGATAAGGTTTAGACAGTACTCACATGAACCAAATGCTTCGTACATCATCCATGCGGTGCATAACAAGACTAAGACATTTCGGTTCCTTTCTCGTATCATCTAGACCAAGAAAGTATGTTACAATAGGGTGAAACAGTTGCATGCTCAATTGAAAGTCTAATGGACCCAGAATATTAACCGACTGTTTTTCCTAATGGTTAATAGCAGGGTCAACCTAGAGGTACTATGAACCCGATAGCACCTTTTAATGTAAGAATGTCTAATATAAATGTAACTAAAAATAATTTCCCATATTGAATTTGAAATCTCATCCCTCCTTTCCCTTTTTTTTCTTTAAAAAAAGGAAGTCCCCAGTGGAGTTGCCACTATAAGGACCATGCCGCAAGGTTTATTCCCTTAGTACGATTTCCCACAAATGATTGAACTCGCTTGCTAGGTGCTTTGGATTCAAAGCTGATTTTTGATGGTTTTTTTGGCAAATCAATCAAACTATAGCAAAATAAATGTACTGGTCTAGAGAACTGGACCAAAGTCCTGATTTAGAAACCTAGTAGGGTTGGGCCAGACCCAGTTCCAGTCCTTTGGTCTGGTTCTAGACAGTGTTGACTATCTAATCTGAAGAACTAAGCAGTAGCCCTAATCTAGGAACCCAACCGGGTTTCTTCACTAGAACTAAGCCCAATTCTCGTTTTGAGACATTGTTACTGTTGAGACATAGTACCTACTTTGCCCAGTTTGAGAGATAATTAACAGAAAACTACGTAAAAGGCTACACTTTAATTAATTGAGTTGCTATAAGTTTTAAGAAGACATATAAACACAATTTTCTATTCGAAACAGACCCAAAACCAAAAGCGACATTGAACGGCACAATTGGTTCATTTTTAAAAGGTTTTCAAAAGCCCCCTAAATAATCTCCAGTGTGAGGACCATTTTACCCATAGATGCGACCTGAGGATCCAGAATAAATCTTAGTACACTTAACACAACAAGCATATAATATATTAGGATCAACCAATCAAATAATAGAAATGAAAAATACAATGTCAATCTAAAGGAATTGAAAGAAATAATTCAAAACATTACAGTCGGAGGGGATGACACTAATTGAAAATTACATATTTACTAAACAAGAAACTGAATAGAATAAAGAGAATGAAAGTAAAGAAAATAAGTGAGGGGAAAATTAGGCTATGCCCTCAGGATGACCCATCTGGTTCACCTGGAAACCTAGCAAAAGAACGGGCCTTTAAGGGTTAACCCATTTCTCACACTTAGGGGATGGCCCTCAAAATTTGGAGTATTTTATATCAAATCCTCTATGTAATATTTGCATTCTCTGTCTAGGCTTGTCCTTAATTTTCTTTTGTCCTTCACTCGGATTTTTAATGGTGATTTACATTAGGGGGCAACCCCCTTTTATAATGCTAAAAAAAATCGAATTGGATAAGTGAAAGGACTCCTACTTCAACTCCTTGTAGGATCAATCTAAATAGGTAAAATATTCAGGTTAAACTCTACTATGAAAAACTATACTCAATTGCAGGTGGAGGTAGGACCCTGGGTTCCTTCGGCAGAAAACCCGACTAAGCTATAGGCCAGGTTAAGCCCACTGGGCCCCATGCCTGCCTTTTTCTCTTTGTTTTTCTCTTTCTGCTTTCTCTTTTGGGACTTCAAATTTTAAGACTATTTTGCTAGGCCCCCAAATGCGTAGGTTGGGCCATAATTTTCAACATCGAGGAATTGAAAGAGTCTTGCACCAACCACATTACTATCAATGCCATTAACTCCAATGAATCAATTCAGTATCCTAATTTAGCAGCAACTTTCTACATGACTCTTTGTGAACGTGCTTACTGTCTAAAAGTACTTATAATGGTGCTAACTGAGACCAAGTTGGTAATGATATTGCTTTCACCTTAAAAAAAAACATTGGATCCCTTAAGATATTTACACCACCTCTTGAATTATCTTTCTTTAAAATGTCTTCAATATTCCCTTTATTAAGTGTACATCTAAAAAATATGTTTGGAAGTTTTGTCATGATAATCATTCTGTATTCATCTTTGACTCCTTTTTAGTCTATGTCAAGAGTAAACACTCAATCTACCCTACAGAGGTGACCTAAACCCCTAATCTTGTTGTCCACTACTAGTCTAATACTTACGTTACTTGGTGTAGAAGGCTTGGACACTGTGCTACAATAATAGTTTTTCATCTTAAAACTGATAATTTAGTTTATTGTCCTATAAGTTTCATGATAATTATAATTTGCAAAATCATGCAGATTGCCTTTTCAATTAGTTTTCCTAGCATGATATCTAATTCTTAATTTTGATAATATGTTTTCATTGTGGATGATTACTGTCGTAACATGTGGATCTATCCAAGGAAGCAAAAATCAGATGTTTTCACTATTTTTTGTATTGTCCAAAATTTAGTTGAAAACACTTTTAGTATCAAAATTGTAACTTTCCAAAGTGATGGGGACATGAATTTGATGAGAAAGAAGTAGGTGCTTATTTTTCATAGCATGAAATCCATTTTGAAAGATCTTGCCCAAATACTCAACCTCGAAATGAAACAACTAAGCACAAACATCGCCATCTAAATGAAAAGGCTCCTGCACTACTTTTTGAGCCTGATATGCCAACATAATTTTGGGTTGATGTAATTTATACTTTCATTTTTGCAATTGAATGGTCATATGCACCTATTTTACTGGACCAATCATCGTTTGGAAACCTGTTCCATAACTCTCCTGATTATAAATTTTTAAGAAGTTTGGATATACTTGTTTTCCATTTTTTTATAACTATAGATGTAGACAAACTAGTACCCCGTTTTGTGTATTGTTATTTTTCTTGGTTGTCTTTCCGCTACAGAGGAGACCAATGCTTTGAACCCGTCTCAATGACTATTAATAATAGTCATCAAGGCAAGTCTCATGAAATCATGTTCCCTTATAAAGAACATGTGGCCAAAATCTTGACACGGTTAGAGCTCTCCACGGCTCCACCATTAGTTGAGATTGTTTGGTCGATCTAGGTAGGTTGACTTCCATTGCTTCTGTGTCTAGCCCAAAGCCCAATTTATTGCTCCCTATCAATGTTAAGCCCAAGCAATGCAATAACACATAGTATTGATCGATCTGGCCTCATTTTCCATGAATTACCTTCGGCTTCTCATGAGTCATACGATCAATCTTCTAGTAGGCCCAATAATGTGCCTATCTGGTAGTTCCAGTAATCTGCCTATCTAGTAGTCCCCTGACCCCCCTTCTAATGATTTTATTTCCAGTCCAACCCAACAAATATTCTTCGTGATATTGGATGACGATATATTGTACTTTGGGGGTGATAGATAATAATACTCCCAACTTTGAATTTGAACATTTGTGCACCATACTATAAGCCTATTTACTGTTTATACACCAAAACAGAGTTTAGATGCATTTTTATCAATGTAATGCAACAATTTTACAACGGTTTGTAATTGCATATGTCCAAAATTTAAGATTTTTCAAGTGTATGCAATGACATATGTTGAATATGCACTTATATCACCAACCAAAAAGACCTTCAAAATCGTTCTTGGTATAAACACACTAGATAGGCCAATAGTGTGATGCACGGATGTCGAAGTTCAAAGTTGAGAGTATTAGAGCAGTTCAAACGGGAGGGAAAATGAATTGGGCGGGCGCGCTGGGCTCTCGTGAACATGCAGTGAAAGGCCCGCAGGCCCAGGCTCATCGAGTGGCTCGCGTTCACGGGCAGCCTGGGCCTATTTTTTTTGTCTTTATGCGGGTCAAAACGACGTCATATTGACGCGTTGACCTGCTTTTTTTTTTATCGCCTAACTTTAAAAAAAAAAAAGAAAAAAGCTACTTGGAAGAATGGTCCTGGGTTTATAGCTGTTGCCTGGGAGAGTCGTTGCCAACGGCTCTTTTTTAACAAGTAAAGTGTTTTTTTTTTGTTGATGTATGCTTGCTATAAATAGGTTTCATTTTGTGCAAATTTAACACACAAAAATATCAATTTTCCTCAAAAACTTTCTGCGCAACTTTGTTATATTTGTGAGTAGTTTCATCCAAAAGTGAAGCAATTGTATGTGTTTCTAATTTCTATTCCATTAAATACTTTCTTTTACAATTTTAAATTTTGTAGTTATATTTATAATATTTTGCTATTATTTTGTAGAAAAGTTGGAGGTGCTCTCAACTAAAGAAGAAGTGCAGAACATTGTGAGTTTCAATATTTTTAATAGTATTGAGAAATTTTGTTTTGTTATGTGTTAGTTTATATGTTAGTAACATAAGTAAATATTAAGAAATTTTTTTATGTGAATATGATTTTGTTATTTATAAGTGTTGACATTATTAATTTCAAATGCTTTGTAAATGAAATTAGTAATTCAAAATATTGTTACGAGTTAGCTTTTATGTTAGTATATAAAATAATTAATATGATTACGTTTAAATTTATTTGGCATTTTAGTTAACATCTATTATGTTTTCACATGTTATACGTATAGAATATGTGAATATTTTATATGATAATATGAATTTCATTAAATAAATATCACATGACTATGCTTTTAGTAAATTGGTAAAATTTTCAATTAAATTATGATTAGGCATGTTAGTAAATTTGTAGTAGTAACATTAAAATTAACTAAAATATTTGAAAATGTTTTTAAGTCTTTGCGTTAGTAATTTCAAATGTGACGTAAATTGAAAAAAAATAAATAAAATTTGTAGAGTTGGAATGAGTATGACTTGTTAGTATGGATAATTTTAAAAGTGTCGAAAAATTATGGTGAGCGGTAGTATATATGTTAGTATCCAAAATAATGAATATGGTTAAATTTAAATAACCAGCAAGGTAGTTAAATTTAATTATTTATGTTTTCACAAGTTAGATTACAAGTACATACTGTTAGTGACATGATTATATGATTTGATCGGTAAGTAATTACGGTTAGTAATTATGGTTACTTTATTATATTAGTAGTTAGTAACTTGGTAAAATTTTAAAATAAAATATGATTAGGCATATCAGTAAAATTTAAATAGTAAAATTAAAATGAATTAAAATATGTGAGTATGTTTTTAAGTCTTAGCATTAGTAATTTCAAATGTTTCATAAATTGAAAAAGATATAAATAAAATTTATAAAGTTGGAATGTTGACATGTTAGTATGGATAATTTTAAAAGTGTCGGACAATTATGCTAAGCGGTAGTATATATGTTAGTATCTAAAATAACGAATATGGTTACATTTAAATAACCGACAAGGTAGTTAAATTTAATTATTTATGTTTTCACAAATTAGAGTATAAGTATGTACCGTTAGTGACATGATAATGTGACTTGATTAGCAAGTAATTAAGGTTAGTAATTATGGTTACTTTATTATATAAGTAGTTAGTAACTTGGCAAAATTTTAAATTAAAATATTATTAGGCATATTAGTAAAATTTAAGTAGTAAAATTAAAAGGAATTAAATATATGAATATGTTTTTAAGTCTTGGCATTAGTAATTGCAAATGTTTCATGAATTGAAAAAGATATAAATAAAATTTGTAGAGTTGGAATGTTGACATTAGTATGGATAATTTTAAAAGTGTCGGACAATTATGCTAAGCGGTAGTATATATATTAGTATCTAAAATAATGAATATGGTTAAATTTAAATAACCGACAAGGTAGTTAAATTTAATTATTTATGTCTTCACAAGTTAGATTACAAGTACGTACCGTTAGTGACATGATAACGTGACTTGAATAGTAAGTAATTATGGTTAGTAATTACGTACACAATTTAATATGTGGAGGTACAGATTTAAGTATGTAACTAAAAATAATTTAGTTTTGTATGGTGTTGACATGTTTGTAAAATTAAAGAAGTAAAATTAAATTGAATATGATATTGAATCATGAAATTAGTCATCATGTCATGATATGTTTTTTTTATAACATTGCATTTACTAATTTGAAATGTGTTGCAAATTGGGAAAAAAAATGAAGGGAAATAATTGAATTGGAATGGTAGGATGAATTCTTTGGGAATTATAGGAAACTTATACATTTGGCATGTTAGTTAAAATTTATTATGTTTTCATGATAGATGTATAAAATACATTAATATTTTAATTAATATGATTAATATGCTTTGAGGTCGTAATTTTATCTTGATTATAGATCGTAGCATCCCCCCATCATTTACTAGTTCACTTGAGGGAGACGATTCCCCCAAGTTAGGGTGAATAGTACCACTTCTATTACCCCAAGTAATCCTCACATGTCTTACCCCTCATATCAACCGCCTAACTATAACCAACACATGTACCAACCATATTACCCACCACAACCCCACTTCAGGAATCCAAGTGGTAGCTCAGGTCAAAACCCCCGTAACTATCCTCCATCTTATTACCACCCCCCCCCCCCGCGCAACACACACAATAATGCCCACAATGTGCATCAGAGTGAGTACCCATATTACCCTCCCTACTATCCCCCACCACACACTACCCCGAATTACTTGTCTACAGAGAGCAACTCTACATCTTCATCTACGCCAACCGGGGCAATGGTCGGGTTAGGGAATTCTAAGACCGATATTAACCCGAGTACTGAAGGGGATCTGAAGGAAGTACAGGGGGTGCAAGTGTCGGTGCAAAGAAGTGGACGGTTGAAGAGGATCAACGGCTAATGCGTGCTTGGATTAACGCAGGTACGGATGCCGTTGTCAAGAATGATCAGCAGAAGTCTGGCTTCTAGGCTAGGGTGGCCTCCAATTTCAATGACCACCGTCCACGAGGAGCCTCACCTCATTCTTCAACAACAACAACAACAAACTCCCAATGTGGGTCCTGCTTTCGCGGGGTCTAGGGAGATCTAGCTGTAGGCAACCTTACCTCTACCGGCATTCCTACCCATAGAGAGGTTGATTCCATAAGACCCACAAAATAGCTTTCAGAAAAAGGTTTGAAGGGAAAATGATTGCAAAACCATTGACTGACGTAAGAGAAAAGGTTCCGGGTAGGTGAAAAGATAGGGAGCGGAGACGCTAAATGGCTGATGGGGTCGATGCTCCCCGCTCATCAGTAAATGGGTGGGTATTATGTTAGAGGTTGAGCGTATCAACCAAAGTGGCTGGAACGAGGTTATGATTCTGGAGGCAGCACACAAGTTGTACAAAGAATGTACGAGGAAGAAGTTTGATCGAGCACTAGTACGAGATGCTCAAGGACCAACCAAAATGGTTGGCTATATGTGACCCACCAAAGTTAGGTTCAGGATGCTCCAAAAGGTCCCATCCTGACACCAAAGAGGCAGGAGAGGAAGGTGCCGATGGGAGTGAAAGACCCGAAGGGAGAAAAACAGCGAAGAGAAGGCTAAAGCAAAAGGCAAATACCACTATCGTTGATTTAGTCACAACTAAGTTGTATGACTTGAGCAGTAATAGTAGTGATATGAATGAAATGTTCAAAGATTATATCACGCTAGCAAAAGAGGAAAAACACAGAAGGTGATGATGAGAGAAGAAAAGCTGAGGGCCCAAGAGGATAAAATAAGAATGATGGGCACCTCAATGCTGAGTCCTGAACAAGCAGCGTATTATGAGCAAAGAAGACAAACATCATGAGAAGGAGATCACGACAATCATCATCATCTCAGTAATATGTCTCCCCTCCCCCTTCATTACATATATTACAAGAACAATGTTGCTCAGATGAAGTTCAAAGATTATACTATGTAACTTTATTTTACCATGTATTTAGATATGATTTGGTATAATCGTGTTATGATATTAATTTAAGAAATTGGTATGTCTATTGTTGTTTAATCAAATGATTACTCTTTTGTACTTTAATACTTTTTTACATAATTATGTTGCATAGGATATTTGTAATGGATAATTTCAATGTTGAGAACCTGCCTTGTGAGAAAGATTCATCCTCCTCACCTTCATCAGATACTGATATCATGGTCATGGGCGCTTTTCTGCAACATCAGCAACAAGTTCAACAGGAAATGACCGCCTTTTTCCATCTCATTGAAGCATCAAGAGAGTTGACGCCTTCGACATCTAGGCCTCGGGTAAAGAAGAGATTTATTAAGAGGGACAAAGAAGCTTCCCACAACCGCTTATACAAAGATTACTTCGCTGAAGATTCATTGTACAATCATCATCATTTTCATCGCAGATTTCGAATGCGGAGGCACTTATTTCTCTGCATTATGGAAGCACTTGGCCATCATTCAGAGTACTTCTAGGTTAGATACAATGTGGCAGGAAAGCGTGGGTTGACACCATTAACCAAGTGTACCGCAGCCAATTGCGTTGATGAGTACTTGAAGATTGGTGCGAGCATCGCAATGGAATGCATGATGAAGTTCGCCTTAAGCATCGTTGAGGTTTTCAGGGAAGAGTATTTGAGAAAACCTAATCAAGCTGATGTTGATCACTTACCACAGGTTGCTGAAGCCCGTGACTTTCCCGGTATGTTGGGAAGCATAGATTGCATGCATTGGGAATGGAGGAATTGTCCAATGGCTTGGAAGACATCATTTCAAAAGTAAATGTATAAGGTGCCAACTATTATTCTGGAAGTCGTTACATAATACGACCCTTGGATATGGCATGCGTTCTTCGGGTTGCCAGGAAGTCTCAATGACATAAATGTCCTTTACTGCTCACCAGTTTTCGAAGAGCTGTATAAGGATCAGACTCCTAAATGTGAGTATGTCGTCAATGGGATCAGTACAATATAGGATATTATCTTTTTGATGGAATTTATTCGAAGTGAGCGACATTTGTTAAAACTATCCCTCTTCCCCAAGGGCCGAAGAATAAACTCTTCGCAGAACGTCAAGAGTCGGTTAGGAAGGACGTTGAACGAGCCTTTGATGTGTTACAAGCTCGATTTTCCATTGTACGAGGCTCCACTCGTCTACTGGATCAAAGAGAAATCGGTATTATTATGAGAGCTTATGTGATACTCCATAACATGATTGTTGACGACGAGCGGGACAACTACGAGCTTGCGTTTGACTACAACATTGTCGAGGGAACTGTCCCAGAGCTGATTGTTAACCACGCCCACCTTCCATGCTGTGATACGTATTTTCAACGATCATGCCAAGTTTGCAACTCCGACACACATGCAGCTCTCAAAGCGGCCTTGATTGAGGAGACATGGAAGCGAAATTCGGGCCCGCAGTAGGATAATTAAATTATCGTCATATTGTAATTTTTTTTTATTGTTCAACTATTGTAATTTGTTTTTTGTCAATCAACGTATCTGTTTTTAAATCATTGACCTATTGTAAGTTTTACATTCAAGCATGTATAATTTTTTTTTAATTCAAACTCTTATGGTTTTATGAAAAATACTTTGTCTTTAATTACTTGTGTTATTAAATTATTATGTGCAAATTATTTTCGACATAAATAATGCACCCAAATAACAAACCAAAATAAAAAAACTAAACTAATTAAATATGATTAGGTGTAGGGTCCAAAGGTATTATTTTATTTGGTGAGCCAAAGTGGTGAGCCTTGCATTAGAGAGAGTGGGAATTGTGATCTAAAAAGTTGGAGAGATAATTGATATGAAAGTGGTAGGCCCCCACTGGTGAGCAAAAAATTGGCTCACCATTGGTTATGTTCTTATTGTCAAACAGCCCCAAAGTACAACATATTATAGTCCAATATCCCATATTCTTCAATTCTAGTCCTGTTTCATGATAATGACGTTTTTCAACTTAAAACTTGTTTCTCTTTTATTAATTATCACTATATGAAGACCTGATCCAAAAGTGGTATTACTAAACGTAAATCCTTTTTGTTTTCTCTTAACACCTTTGTTGTGGGTTAGTAGAAAGACAAAAGGCATGGTTGGTTTCTTTTTTATGATCACCATGCTGCCATGATACATTTAGCCCAATCGTCAACCCTCCCCCACCATAGTTCTTCGACGTTATCTATACCTATTAGTTTTGGTTTGTCTTCTAGACCAATGGTTGTTAAAAATCTTTATCTTCATGACATTTCCACATAAGAAGTCTACATGAAGCACCCCCTCTAGTTAGTTGATCCTAGTTATCCATCTCAGGATTGCAAACTCAAAAATCTAATTTATGGTTTGAAATAGGCTCCTTGAACCTGGTTTCAAAGGTTTAGCGGTGTCCTTGTTTCTCATGGTTTTCTTTACAGCTAGGCTAACACATTCATCTCTATTTATATCCTTTTTTCGATTAACTTGAATTTTCCTCTTTTATGTGAGTGATATCCATCTGGATCCTTTGCAATTTTATTTATCTTTTCTCAAAACACTTTTTTCTAAAGGACGTAGGTAACCTGTTTAATTTTTTTGGCGTTCAAGTGGTATGAACCTCTAAGAGCATATTTACAATCCAGCAATAATGTGTTCATGACCTTATACGCAAAATTTCAAATACAAACTACTAGGCCAATTCATACCAAAGTTATAGATATTTGACTACAAAAATAAAGTCAATGCTTTGCTATGCTTGACAGTGACAATATTTAATCCTCTTATGATATGCATGAAGTTTTAAAATTTATGCTTGTCTTCATACTACCCACCTATATGTTGTAGATCACATTTTCAGGCTTCTATGGGATATGTTTAATTATAGTCTTCAACTAAGACCTATAGCATCTCCATCCATTATAGCACCCCAATTTTGATGCTAACTGAGCTGCTTGAAGGGACTCCTACTACTACACATGGGGTTACGTAGTTTTTTGCAATCATCTTACCTCCTAGTACTTTAAGAAGTACCTAGCAGTTTCTAGGCTTCCACTAAAGCAAAACATTGGGTTGTCCCTTAGACTATAGCTACAACAATCTAGATTCATAAGTTCCCATGTGATCTCCACAATACTATTGTGTACAATTACAACTCTGATCACTTCTAATCTATTAAAACTTGAAGGGTTTTTCTCTTTCGATAGAATAAATCTGCTTTCCTTACTAGTTACCCACTTGTTAGAAAAATTGGGTTGAATGTCGTACAAGACAAACCAAGTAAATCGTAAAATTAAACACTTTTCTTAAGACTTATTCGTTGCACCACAAATAATCTTAGGGATAATCTACTTCGTAAAACAAGTGTGTGTTTCAAGGTTCTCTCAAAGGTTAATCGATGAGGGCGCTGTAGTCACTCACATTGATTTTTTATTGCCTGTGATTGTGATTTCACTCCTCCTTATATGGAAGAGTGATCATGCCTGAAAAGGCACCAAAAAATGATAGGGTAGGGCCGGTAAATCTTGAAGAGGTATCATGCTTATCCACCTTTTCACCGAAAGGATTGGATAAGGCGGGTAAACTTGAAGAGGCACCATGCTTATCTACCTTTTCGGATAAGCACTATAAAAACGTTCCACTTTTATTTTATTCTTGGAAAATTCAACCAATCTCCCGCCTTTTCCAAGATATAAAACAAACCCCCGCCATTCCAGCAAATACACAATCACAACCGAGAACACAATGCATAAAAGAAGTATCTCGCGATTTGAACTTCCATTTAACGAAATATAATTTCAACTAATATGAATGTAAGAGTAGACAAGTCTTTGAACTCTACATCCTCTTTGATTAATTGGATGCATTTCACACACAAGTCTCATTACACACTTAAAATTTGACACTATTATTCGGCCATGTGTCCATATCCATTATGAGTGCATCAAGCCAAGCCCAGTTGCTCTTTGAAGCAGACACACTTCACACTCACTTAGGTAGACCTTATAAATATGCTTCTACAAAACAAGCCATTCAATCAGGGTCTATTATTAGCATAAAACTCACCCTCCTATAACATTACAGTAATTAAGCACTCTTACCTTAGGATGAAATATATTAGTGATTCCAATCACTATGTAATATTGTCACTCATTGAACTTAGAACGTGATGTCATACCACAAATTAAGTTGAGGCTTCATTGCTAGTGATTGTAGATATGGGCTTAAGTCTTATCCCCCTTGATGTTCTCAACACCAAGTCTCTTGCTAAACCTTTGGTTAAAGGATCTGCAAGATTCTCATTTGTTTGCACATAGTTGACTGTGATCACTCCATCTTTGATCAATTGATGGACATAGGCATGTCTAAGTCCAGCGTGCCTTGATTTTTCATTATAGACATGACTATAAACCTTAGACAACGTGGTCTTGTTATCACAAAGTATGGAGAGTAGCGACATTGGTTTTGGCCATAAAGGCACTTCCAATAACAGATTTTGTAGCCGCTCTGCCTTCTTACTAGTTGCAGCCAAAGCCACAAACTCAACAGCCACGGTGGAGTCAGTTATGCAGGTTTGTTTCTTGGATGCCCATGATATTGCCCCTTCACTAGGCAAGTATATATAACCTAACGTAGAGGCATAGTCCTCTTTGTCAGTTACCCAACTTGTATCTGAGTATCCTTCTAAGACTAAAGGATAACCCGAATAACATAGACCATAATCTTGAGTTTTCTTTAAGTATTTCAAAACACGACGTATTGCATGCCAATGAAACTTAGTAGGGTTACTAGTATATCGACTTCATTTCCCAACGACAAATGCAATATCCGGCCTTGTGCATGTCATGGAATACATCAAGCACCCTATGACCTTTGCATGCTCAAGTTGTGCGATAGGTCTCCCACTGTTTCGAATCAACTTATACATTGGATCGAAAGGAGTGGCCACTGGGGAGCAATCTTTGTAATTGAATCTCCCAAGCACTTTCTCAATATAATGTGATTGAGACAAACTAATGCCATCGTTATTTCTAACGATATTAATACCGTGTATAACATTGGCCTCCCCCATGTCTTTCATGGAGAACTTGAAAGATAGAAAACACTTGGTTTTCTCTACTTACTCTAAGTCAGTGCCAAAAATTAGCATGTCATCAACATATAAGCATATAATCACACCTTTTCCCTGTTCAAACTTGGAATATACACATTTGTCGGATTCATTGATACTAAACCCACAAGATAGCACTACTTCATCAAACTTTTGATGCCATTATTTAGGTGCTTGTTTTAGGCCATGCAATGATCTTATGAGTTTGCATACTTTGTTTTCTTGGCCTAAAACAACAAAACCTTCTGGTTGTTTCATGTACACCTCTTCCTTTAATTCACCATTTAAGAATGTTGTTTTCACATCCATTTGGTGAATTACTAGCTTTTAAATTGCAGCAAGAGCAATGAGAACTCTTATGGTTGCAATCCTAGCCACCGGTGCATATGTGTCAAAGTAGTGAATACCATGTTTTTGGTAAAACCCCTTATGACCAACTGGGCTTTGAACCTTTCTATGGTACCATCTACTTTTCTTTTTCTTTTAAAGATCCACTTTGATGTGATAGGCTTACATCCTGAGGGTAAATCAACTAAGACCCATGTGTTATTTTTCATGATTGAGTCCATTTCATCTTGGACTGCTTTTTTCCAAAAGGAAGGATCTTGAGATTCCATAGCCTCTTTAAAAGAGTTAGGATTTGAATCAATGTTATAGACATAGGGTATTTCGTTTTCAATGGAATCCCTTCTTCCCTCTATCAAATAGACAAATAAATCAGAATCAAAGGATTTCTCCTTTCCAATCTATTTACTTCTCCTTACTTCCACTATGTCTCCTTGTTCTTGATCATTACTTGGAGTTATAGTGGTTGGAATAAGATCATTTGGTTTAGGAATTGAACAGAATCTTGTTTCATCGAAAATGGCATCAATTGATTCTATCATGATGTTAACCATAATAGAAGCATTTGGTTCTATAACCAAAAACCTATAGGCTTTGCTACGTTCAGCATAGCCTATAAAGATGCACTCAATTCCTCTTTGCCCCAATTTTCTTTTCATGGGTTCCGGGACTCTTACAATAGCCCTACACCCCCAAACTCTGAAACAACTCAAGTTTGGCTTTTTCTTATTCCATAATTCATAATGAGTAATTGAATTCCTTTTATTAGGAACCCTATTTAGGATGTAGCATGCTGTCAGCATCGCTTCACGCCAAAAGCCCTCACTTAAACCGAATTTAGAAAGCATAGCATTGATCATTTTAGTTAAAGTTCTATTTTTCCTTTCTGCCACACCATTTTGTTGTGGTAAGGTGCTTTGACCTCATGGATTATACCGATTGATTGGAAATAAGTTGGATCATAGTATTCACCACCCCTATCCGATCTTAGTCTTTTAATGAAGGTTTCACAATGGAACTCAAATTCATTCTTAAAAATCCTAAACATGTCTAGTGCTTTACTTTTAGCATGTAAAAGGTATACTTGGCAATATCTTGTAAAATCATCAATGAAAGTGGTATAGTATTTGTTTCCCCCAAAAGAGGGAGTGCTATGAAAATCACCTAAATCACTATGAATAAATTCAAGTAATTTGGTGATTCTTTGAACAGTTGGAAAAGAACTTTTAGTGATCTTTGTTAACATGCATGTCTTAAATTTCTCTATGTTTCCATCAAAATCAAGAATTAACTCAAGTCTTAACATCTCTTTTAATCTTTTATAATCAACATGTGCAAGACGATTATGCCATAGAGAAGATAAAGAACACACAAGCATGTAACCAGAATCATTCATCTCATTACCACTAGAAGGAGTGATTACATTTAACTTAAACATGTCACCACTAGCATAACCCTTCCCCACAAAGGCATTCCCCTTAGACCGGATAAACTTATCGGCCTCATACACTTGTTTGAAGCCAAACTTATTAAGAAGAAAACCATAAATAAGATTCTTTCTAACTTCCGACACAAAATATACATCATTTAAAGTAGGAATATTTTCGGAAGTGAAGACTAACTCCACTTGGCCTATTCCTTTAACATCAACAGCAGAAGTATTGCCTATGTAGCGCACTTTTCCATCTTCAACCGACACAAGAGTCTTGAAAAAAGAGCAATCCTTACACACGTGCTTGGAAGCACCCGAATCAACCCACCAATCATTGTCACTTTGGACAATGTTGATTTGATCATTGATCATGGCTACAAAGTTGCCCTTTTCCTTTGTCTTTTGGTTGTTCAAGCCATGTTTGCGCTTCCAAATGGTACAATCTCTTTTCTTGTTGCCCAATTTGTTGCATTCCTAACAAATCACTTTAGCCTTCTTGTTGCCCTTGTTATTATTGTCCTTATTAGGCCTCTTTTTGTTTCCCTTTGGCACGTGACTCGACTCACCATCTTCGACAATATGAATCTTAGAGACATGCTCGTTTGAATCATACTCCACACGTAACTATTCTTCTATTCGAAGATGGTTAGCCAATTCCTCAAGTGGCATTTCTTCTTTCTTATGTTTTAAAGTTCTTTTAGTGTCTTTCTAAGAGGGGGGAAGTTTGTTCACTATAGAGGAAACTATAATGGTCTCATCCATGTGCATTTTATGTTCCTTGAAGTGACTTAGGTTCGTTGAATTTCATGCAATTGATTGAGAACAGAGCGTCATTCGACCATCTTATAGTTATTAAATTGACTTATAAGGAAGTTCCTTCTAGAGGCATCTTCTGTCATGTACTTGTTCTCTAGCACCTCCTATAATTCCTTTGCCAATTCCATGCCTTGATAGACACCGAGCAAGACATCTGACATGCTATTTAAGATATGGCATTGACAAATGTAGTCATTGTTCTCGAATTTGGATCTTTGGCAGGCTTGCCCCAAAGTCTCATTATCCGTCTCTATTGGGTAAGGAGTGTTGAGCACTTACACGACCTCCAAAGTTGTAAGAAGGAAATGCATCTTCTTTTGCCAGCGACGGAAACCCACACCCTCGAACTTGTCCCACTTCTGAAAGTTGGATGTCATTTCATGAATTGATGCCATCTCAAATAAGTCTTAAGATTGTTAGAAAAACTGGGTTGAATGTGAAACAAGATAAACCAAGTAAATCGTGAAATGGAACACTTTCCTTAAGACTTATTTGTTGCACTACAAATAATCTCAGGGATAATCTACTTGGTAAAACAAGTGTGTGTTTCAAGGTTCTCTCAAAGCTTAATCGATGAGGTTGCTGCAGTCACTCACATTGATTTTTTATTGCCTGTGATTGCGATTTCATTCCTCCTTATATGGAAGAGTGATCATGCATAGAGAGGCACCAAAAATGGATAGGGTAAGGAGGGTAAATCTTGAAGAGGTACCATGCTTATCCACCTTTTCATCGAAAGGATTGGATAAGGCAGGTAAACCTGAAGAGGCACCATGCTTATCCACCTTTTCGGATAAGCACTGTAAGAATCTTCTACTTTTATTTTATTCTTGGAAAATTCCAACACCGCTTTCATTGAACTGAACTCTTTACCTTTTAACCTAGGCGGATCGAAAGCTGAAATCGTCTGAATGGGATAAGAGAATTCCTCCTTTATTCTATAGATTTCTTTCATTCTTTCTTTTCAAAAGTTGAAGTTATTTAGTCGGATGGTACGTCCTCACAAATCACTTGAAATATAAGAAGATGAGCCTAGCGGAAATTAAAGCATCATCATGATTTGGCAGAAAAGCTTAGAGCATAGCATTTCTTAAGAAAATAGCACTTTTGGAAATGGAAACTGAACTGTTTTGAAGTTAAGTCGAGTCTACTTCGCTTACATTATTACAATATTAATTCCTCTTGATTTATTATTGGTCCTATACCTTATAATTACAGCAATGACATCACTGCTAATTAGGGTTTTGTTCATGAGAGAGTTTCACATGATAGTATCACCATTTAATATATTCCTACAAAGTTACAGCTAGATAACATTTTATCAAAAGAGTTACTTTTACGTTATTTGATTATTTTAGGTGGAATATGGCTACATGATCCCCAAATAGATCAGTGGGTGTAATAGTGTGTAGAAGTGATGCGAAGACAGTCACCATGTTCAATTTGCTCTACCATCTTAAGACGTTCACACAAGTGGTTGCCCCGATGACCCCAGGAGATGGGACTCTAGGAGTTTATCCCCCAAAGTTCTTATCGCCTTGAGACCTTTAAGGGAGTTAAAGCAAGCTTAGCTGAGTGTCAAGGCAATTAGTAGCCTTAAGCAATGAACTTAAGTAAGTTTCTTCTAAAGCCACTTCTTATTTATGTTCTATTTTTCAACCAAAGATTTTCTTCAATTTCTAGCTTAATTTTGAGCTAGCAAGCTGACTTCAGTTTTTCAAACATTACATACGTGGATAGGCCTAAATGTTTACCTTTCAAGAAGCTATAGCACACCTTATGATTTGAGTATTGCTCAAGTTATAAAAGCAAAAATTGATCAAGGGTCTTTGTAGCTCTAGAAGTACAGGCTTTTTTATCGTGGGTATCTTTAGGCCATCATACTGATGAATCAAGGGCTAATAAGTTGTAATGATTGGTGCACATCCGCATATTTTCCCGCTAAAGATAACCCAGAATTTCCTCTATTTGTGCTGGTTGAGGATGCCTCCAAGCAAGGACATGCGTACAGAAAATTTCGACTCTTATTGTTTAGCTAGTGGTCCTCCTTTTTATTTTCATTGTAGAATAGGCTAGTTTTTCATTGGATATTTTTTCCTTAAAATTCTATTGGTTGTCTTCAAGCTTGGAAAGGAGGGCACCCAAATATACATTGGCTTAAGAAGATTTACGATTTTTTATATTTGAAATTTGATTGAAATGAGCTTGTTGCTTCTTATCTCTCTACAAACCTCACATTTCTTAACCTCCCATTGAGCATAATGAATGTGAGTCTTCCCTTTGTTTTAATTAAACCTCAGTGCTTGGGCTTTATAGTGTTGATATGTGGGTTGATTTATCCAAGCTGTTATTTATTTGATAGTTCTAGAATATTAAATAGTCACTACCTGTGGGGTTTTTTTCTTGGCTGCTCTTATGGGTTTTAATCTTCAACTTGTTTGGAGTTTACCTAGAAGATTTTACGCCTTTATTCAATTTGTATTAGCAAAAGATTCTCATTTGGGTAAGCTTTAAAGGTTTGTTTCTGCTTCATTTCTTGTTTTATGTGATTTAGCTTTTGCTTTAAGTTCTTTAATGTTGACCCAATTAATGTGTAAGGTTTTGATGATAACAATCCAAATGGACCAACTAATATGTTGTGCTTGAGTTGTGTGTTAAGACAGGATCCAAAAATACTTGGAGCGGTTCGAATGAGCGTGGAGCATCAAAGGCGATACATGCACAAGGAACCCAGCTGATAACAAAAGTCTAAGAACATTGCCTCAGAATAGTTCTGAGCACAGAGCATGGAGCATCGCATGGAACACCAAAATCATGTGCAAGGAGTTCAGTTGATAACAAGAGTCTTAGGCTTAGTGTTGGTTTTATTTTTTAGATTCTTGTTAATATGCCAATTAGAAGGTCTCTGATTTAGCATTCACTTTGAAAGGTTTTGGTGACGAAGAACACTGTCTCAGAACAGGTCCAAGAGGCCAGCTCTGCAGTGTTTTGAGGCTGGGAATAAAAATTCAAATTTCAACGTTTTTCTTAAAAGGATTTTGGACTGACGTTTTTCAGGAAACAATTGGAATTAATTTATGTCAGTCAAAATCTAAAACTATTTCTTCCCTTGTTTAAAAGACAAAATATTTTCCAAATATTTGGTGAGAAAATTTAATCTTATCTCGCTTAAGAAAAAATATCTTTCTTAAATATTTGATCTTATCTCCTAAGGAAAAATATCCTCCAAATATTTGATCCTATCCTATAAAGAAGATTGGTAACTCTCATATTAGGCAATGGCTAAGAAAAGTGGAGATTGCTCTCATCCTTACACGGCAAGCATACTTATCCCACTATTTAAGCGACCGATTCCCTCAACTTTTCTGAAGGTTTTTTTTCTTAATTTTCAAGTGCTAAAATTGCTTTTCTAGGCATGAATTTTTCTGTGAGAAAAACCTTCAAAAAGAGCGTTTAATTGAGTCTTCATTATTGGCATAATAGGAGTTGTATTGTACCTTACACTCAGCTTATTTAGAAACATTCAAGTAAGGTGTTCTTTATCTCTTTTCCGTCATCGACATAAGAGATTGTCCAAGTCTTGGTAGACGTTGGACATTGTGTCCGTAGGGGACATGTGGACGTTGTGTCCGTGAGTATTCGTCCAAGTCTTGGGAGACTTTGGATGTGTGTTTGTAACGAGAGTCTTGGGTAGACTAAGTTACGTCTGTTACAGTTGTAACGTGTTCAGCCCGTTTAGTGAAAGAGTTGTTGAAATCCTACTGTGGTAGGTCGTGGTTTTTACATCTCAGTTGGGCCAGAGGTGGTTTTCCATGTAAAAATATTGTGTCTCATTTACTTTTTCCACAATTACTTTCGCTCTATCTCACTGGAAACACGCACTCCAAACAGTTCTCACGAGTTTTTTGAAACAATTCAAAAAGTTGGTAGATATAATTCACCCCCCTCTTGTGTCCTTGTGGGATTAAAATCTAACATTTAATATTCCTTTAGTTAATAGTGGGCCCTAACCCAAAGAAACTTCTACCCCAAACACAAACCTTCGCACCACAAAAAGGCGTTCACCTAAAAAAATTTTAGAAAAAGAGATGGAGAAGCAAAATTCTTGTAAAACTGTATCTAGACTATTGGCATGGTCATGTCGTGCCATCTCCAGTAACTAACCAGTCCAATTTTAGATACTTGGCATGGGTCACCCATGCCATGCCGCGCCGCACGCTCATGCAAACTCTGGTAGCTAGTCCAGAGAATTGTGATAGCCCACCTATGTCATGTGCCTCCATTTTCATCTACCTAGCTTACTCGTTCCCCTTACAAACTGGTGTTACATGTACCATTTCACATCTTTCCTTTGCTCTTCTCTCCTCCTACCCTCTCAAAACTTAAGTGATAATGGTGACCTTACCAACTCAAGTGAAATTCCACTTGTAGAAGACCACGAAAATGAGCAGATATCGATTCATTATTTTTCTCCAAGAACAAGTGAGGTGGTTAACAACAAATTTAGAGCAAATGAAAGGAACCTTGCCAGCTTTGAGAGTCGCACCTTACCACTGAGAGCATGATGTTAACCCAATCACCATTTCTTGTTCTGACTACCCTAAGGATTAAGATGATAAAGGCCATAGGCCTCCAAGGGGAAAGGCTCTTAGAGATGATCTAAGGGATCTTAAAGTAGAAACACCCAAGTCTGATGGTGATATCAACCTAGAGAACCATTTAGATTGGGTCAATCTATAAAGCGGATTTTTACAATTAAGGAGCAAAGTCATGACAAATCTTTCAATTGGCTATTCTCAAGATAAAATTGTATACTTGTATATGGTGTGGGAACTTTAATAAGACTATGGCAAGGGAAGCTAAAGTTAAAATTGACACTTAGTCTATGCTCAAGAAAAACTTAGAAAAAAGACTCATACCAGCCTTATGCAAGCAAGAACTCTACCTTAAGATTGCCAATCTTTGCTAAGAGAATGTCAAGGTAAAAGAGCTGATTCAGGAGTTTGAACAACTCAAATGAGGTCAAAGGGATATCATCCAGCATTGCCAACAAGGTGGACCTGCAACCTTACTTTTCCTTTGATGATGTTCATAACCTTGTAACCAAAATTGAAAGACAAGTTAAGGATGCAAAAACATGCCAAACCACCTCCTCCAATCGCCCACAAAATACCACCAAGAGCTTCCCCTATAGCAAAGCTAATACCATTCCTGCACCTATTTAACCCTTAACAACGACAAAGGGATTACTAGTGAGCTCTCTAAGAAATTAAAGGGAAAGAATCACTTCAAGTGTCATGGTATGCATGCTTTCAAGTGGATCATCTAAATATAAGAACTCTAACCTTTAGAGAAGTGGAGGAAATCCAAGCTATTAAGGAGGAGACGAGTGAAGAAGAAGGATAGAATGATGAGACTACCTTGATCACTCCAAATGCGGGTGAGTTGTTGGTGATTAGAAAGGCACTTCATGTTGTATAGGCTACTCTGATTCCAAGCCAACATGAGCAAAATCTTCCATTAAAGGTACACAATTGGATGCCATGTACAAGAGCTGAAAATTGATCCACGAAGTTGTACCAATGTGACCTCAATAACACTTATTGACAAGCTCAAATTTTCCACCAAGATATATCCAACTCCTTACATTATATAAGTTATTGAGCAAAGGACAAGGTAACCATTTCCAAATAAGCTCTTATTTTATTTTGGTTAATTCATATTATGGTAAAGTTTTATGTGATATCCTCCCTATTGGTGCATGTAATTTATTACTTAGTAGACCTTGGCCATATGACAATCATGTAAGTCATGATCAGCATGCTAATACATATTCACTCGAACACAAAGCAAATAGTCTTATATTGAGCCGATTACCTCCACCCAAACAACACAAAATTAAGCTAGAGAGGGAAGTAAGAAATGCCTCTACATGAGTGAAACATAGTTAAAGAGAGCCATTGGTAAATGCACGCATTTACTTTCCTTGTTAGTGATAGAATCAAACAAGTGAGGAAGGGAAACTCACACATCTTCTAGCTTAATCATGCTTTCAAGAGTTCGAGGATGTATTCCTCAATTATTTACTCTTGGGGCTTCTTCCCTTGAGAGTAATTGAGCACTAAATTGAGCTCCTACAAAATGTTCCACTGCCTAGCAAGTTAGGTTGTAGGTGCAATCTGAATTAGTCAAAAGAGCACAAAGCCAACTTCAAGATTACTTGACCGTGGGTATGTTAGGGAGACCTTGCATCTATCGTCAATTCCCGTCTTCTTAGTAACGAAGAAAGATTGAAGTTGTCATATACATGTTGATTCCATAGCAACAAAAAACATTACGATCAACTTCCAATTCCCTATGGACCCCACATGATATGGAAAACTCAACTCAAAAGTTGGCAGAAACTGGATTGATTTAAACCGAGACTGTGAGCTAATATGCAAGATCAAGGCCCGTGAAATCTACCATAGCATTGGTATGATGATCTTTTATGCCTTTGACGATGGCCAAGGATGCTGCTACATCAATAATGGTTTTGGATATGAAGAGGCAGATATCAATGATTAGCTCTACCATCCTAGCTGCTAAAAGCCCTTTATTCTACAATGTTGCCAAGAATTTAGGTTGTGCGAGTTTATAAAGGTATTGGTCACTAACCATGTATATTAATGTTGTTGGGAATATCACACATGAGTAACAAAGTCCCACATTGGGAGTTTGAAAAGAAGGGTCATGGTATATAAGTCAAGTGGGCTACTCCTCCTATTGCCAATTGGTTTTAGAATGAAACCTCTTTTGGGCTTGTTGCCATGGACCTTGGTTGAAGTGGGCTCCCTTTCTTGAATCTCCCCAACAAGTGGTATCAGAGCCGATGGTGCGTTCGACTAGGTGACAAAAGGTGTGGTACGGTGGACCCCATGGACGAGCTTGGTGAAGTGACAAGCAGGTGCTGATCGAGCGGTAATACATGTGTTGCTGCGTGGCTCGATGGTGTGGATAAGCTCATGATGGTGGCTTGACACCTTGGTAAGGTGTTGATCAAGCGGTAATACGTGTGCTGCAGCATGGCTCGATGGCGTGGATAAGCTCTTGATGGTGGCTTGACACCTTCGTAAAGGCTTCCAGTCAAGGGGGAGCTTGTGCGTTGATGTGGTGTGTAAGAGACTCATGTGTGAGGGGGAGATTGTTAGGAATGTCACCCATGAGTAAAGAAGTCCCACATCGGGAGTTTGAAAAGAATGGTCATGCTATATAAGTCAAATGAGCTAGTCCTCCTATTGCCAATTGGTTTTAGGATGGAATCTCACTTGGGCTTGTTGCCATGGACCTTGGTTGAACTGGGCTCCCTCCTTGGATCTCCCCAACAATTACCAAAAAGGGAGATTAGAGAGGCATTAAGAAAGATGAATGCGGGAAAGACAATCGGCCATGATTGTATACCTATGGAAATTTAGAAGTGTTCGGGTGAGGATGATCTTGCATTGCTAATAGAGTTATTTAGCATTGTATTATGAAAAAGCGGTGTCTTTCAAGTCTCAAGTCTCAAAATCTATTGTACACCTTGAGTAGCTAGCATACACCTGGCGAGCACAACTATACAGACAAATTATGCAAACAATTGGAATAGATGAATATCATGGCGTTGCGGTCAGTCAAAGCTTTATCCGTTCCTTTGTCGCTCCTATATTCAATAAGGGTGTGTTTGGTATGGTTCAAAACTATTTTCCTAGAAAATAATTTTTCATGCAAAATTACTTTTCAGGTAAAATGATTTTTTCAGCTCATATTTTTTATTGTTTGGTAAAAGGAAAATTGAAATTTCTAGAAAATGAGTTTGATTAGCAAAAAATCAACAAAAAAGCTAAAAAGTGGCACATTAATGAAACATAAAAAATAAGCAAGAAATTTAGAAAAATGGGAATTTATATTTTTCTTCTTTTGCGAATTATATTACAATAGTAGTGTCATCAAGATCAAAGCTATGACAATATGTACATTTGTCAAAAAATTTTATGTTACCTACTACCTACAATTTGATGCTAACAACACTTATCGATTTTCGACGTTCTATTAGGAACCCAAACAATGAAGAGAAAAAACCTGGTGAGTTTCTCTATTTTCATAACCTTGGCAACAAATTGCAGAGCATTTTGGATTTCTATGAAATGACGGTCGTCAGTTTCACCAGTGTCGGTATCAATATAATACAGCTTCGCTAATCTTTTTAATACGCTACCTTAATCTTCAAACCATATGTTACTAACTTAATCTTCGAACCATATGTTGAGGAAAGACGCACAGAAGAGAAAAAGAGTGTGAGACTATATGAGAGTCCAAGAAACATAAGATCAAGCTACGTTCTATTTAAAGTGAAAATATTTTTCTTCATTCTAGGGAAAATGATTTTCCCCTGAAAATAAATTTTCCCTCCTTCTTTTACTAAACACTGTAAAATGAGAAAATCATCTTTTGGGACAATAACTTTCACCCCTACCACACACACCCTAAAAAAAACACTTGTGCTTCCTTTATCCTATTCATTCTTTCTTTAAAATTACCTTTGCCATTTTTTAAAAAATTTCTCTATAGTTCTTTCCCCTTTTTAGTTTGAATCTTTTACATATTTATTAGGTATCTACCATTTTGTTTTTAGTTTTATCCTATTTTATGGGAATATTGTGATATTGTATTTTCGATTCTATATATTTATGATTGTTATTTTCTTATTTCGTGCCTTTTATAAGTTACAGTAAACTTTTTTCCTTCACAATAAACTACTAGTTTTCAACACTAGTAACACAATAGTTGATTAATCAACGTATAAATAGAATGATTTGATATTAGTGAACACACAAGTTCTAATTTTAAAATTTTGAATAATGAAGTTTGGTAATACATTTAATAAATCAATTGTTTCAAATGATGAACCCTTAATTTCAAATAATTTTCAAGTTCTAATTTTAATGTTTAAATGACGGAACATTTGTCATAAACTTAATGAACCTCCAGTTTGAATTGATGAACCTATTCTGTCAAATGATGAATCATAAAACGGAGACGTACCTAGTATACACACAGGTGTATGATGGACTCATTGCTCCGTAGGCGCTGGCTTCACAATAGCACAAAAAAGAGGATTGAAGGCCGGTGAAAGCAATTTATTAATTTTATAGGCAAGTTTTGAGATACCCTGAATAAATGATCTCATACCAAAAAATTCTAAATTATGATACAATAACGACAATTTCAAGATTGATTCCAGTCTTGTGGGATTTGAGTAGATATACATATACGTAATTTTATTCATACATGCACTATTGTGAGTAAACAGACCAATTTTGATTGACCCATATAATTTCCAAATATATTTTTATTCAGCTAGGACCATAAACACTTTTTTTAACCAAAAAAAGGTGGGAACATTTTTAAAACATATTAGGTAATATAAGCATTAAATATTTAGATGAAGGAGTATTATGATGGCAATAATAGTAACAATATTAATAATTAATAAATAACACAATAATAATTAAATGCCAAACTAAACAACATAAAATTTAATAAGATTAAAAACCAAAAACCAAATGAAACAACAATATGAATAAATTTTTTGGATTCTAATAATCCCAATTTTAGGGCATTTTATTGCAATAGTTAGTACTTAAAAAATAGCATCTAATGCCCTATATTTTGATGGTATTTATCTTTGTGTATATTTTCGCCAAAGTCAAACATATGTTGACTTACTAATTTCTTGACCTTCTAGCTCACCTATTACAAGTAAATGGTATATTTTCATTTACTCTTGCTATTACAATCATTTTTATGTGATAAACATAATACAATGTGACTGGCTCACCGCATAACTGAATTTTACGAGTGTTTGGTTAGTTTATACGAAAATTGAGTTGTAAATACTTTTGCTAATCAATTTGATGACAACATGATTTGTTTATTATATATGGTTTGTATATTTTCTTCAAATTCACCAACAACAGAGTTCACATGTGACAAATAAACTACAAGATTAACAAATATGTTTCACTAAGTGATGATATATACAAAACAAACATCACTAAAGTCCAGAGCACTAGATGCAATATCATAAGGATGGATTAGTAAAGCCCAATCCTATTAACGTTCCTTCCTTAATTGGTAGGAGTTATATAAAAAAAAAAGAAGTTAAAAACAGATGAGAGAGAAACCAAGAAAGGAAATAAACATGAAGGAATGAAAAGAAGAAGAATTGCAAACAGATGGAATGGTTTAGCATTTATTTTTAGGGAATGTTTTAACGCTAACATTGCATTAGGCGTAAAACATTCTATGGCAAGGAATTTCCATGGGCTCTTATAAATAGAGGGATTAGTAATATTTGCAAAAACAATAAGCAGCAAATATAATCAAGTGAGAGAAACACTTGAGAGAAAAACCATCAAGAACTGGTGATGGTATTCCAACAACATTAGGTGAGAGCTATCTTTCTGTGTGTCATCCGAGTGGGTGAGATATTGAGTGTATACCCTCTAAATTGTTTAGAGGAGATATATTTTGTAGTCCTACTATAAAAATAGTGGAAGAATATTTGGACTGATAGTCCCGTGGTTTTTACCTTCATTTTGGAGGGTTTTTCACGTTAAAATTCGTGTGTCCCTATCTACAATATTTATTTATTTGTATTGCCTATCTTAATTGCACAAAGAGGAAAAAGAATTTGCTTCCGCATTATTCCGTTTTTCCCAACAGTGGTATCAGAGCTCAAGTTGGGCAACCATATTCTTGTGTAATCAAGATGGAGGGTATTGTTACTTATGATGGTAACATGATCAAACTTACTACAGAAAATTACTCCTATTGGAAAGCCATGGTGGAGGACGATCTAATTTACAAAGACCTTGTTGTGCCTATTTTGAATAAAAATATGCCAGAAGGTAAAAATGAACTTGAGTGGAAGCTGTTAAATCGCAAAGCAGTGGCGATAATTTGAAAGTATATAGATAGAACTTTGTTTGAGCATGTGTCAAATTTTGACAATGCCTACGAACTTTGGACAAAACTTGAGTCCTTAATCCAAAAGAAGATGCCGCACAACAAAGCACTGCTCGTAAGACGATTAGTGAGGCTCCAGTATAATGACGGGTAAAATATGATTGAGCACTTGAACAATTTCAAGGGGCTTATAAATCAATTGGCAATGATCGAGATGAAACTCGATGACGAGTTGCAGGCATTACTGCTTCTCAGTTCATTGCCCGAGAGTTGGGACACATTGGTAGTTACATTGAGTAACTTCGCCTTAGCAAGAAAACTCACTATGGATGCTGTGATAGATAGTCTCTTAAATGAAGAAGTTAGAAGAAAAGAAAGAGGCCTTTCAATTCATTCTGAAGCCAACTTTGTTGACAATCATGGTAGAAATGAGAACTGTGGGAGAAATAAAGGACGTGATAAGTCCAGGAGCAGATCTAAATCTCGCCCTAAATTTGTTTGTTATTACTGTGGCAAGCTAGGCCATAAAAAATATTATTGTCGATATTACAAGAGAGACCAGAAGGATGGAAAAGTTAAGCCAGATTATATTGAATACAAGAAAGAAGACAAAAGCACTACTGTTGTTGCAGCAGCAGATGAAAATGATGTGTTCCTCGTTGGAGAAGAAAATTATCTCAATCTAGCAGATAATGATTGTTCATGGATTGTTGACTCGGGTGCCGCCTTTCATGTCACTCCTTATGAACATTTTTTCTCATCTTACCAAAGTGGTGATTTTGGTAATGTCAAGATGGGAAATCAAGTTTCGAGCAAAATTATTGGTATTGGTGACATCACCTTAATAACCAACACAGGATGTAAGCTCATGTTAAAAGATGTGAGGCATGTACCACACATGCGCCTCAATCTTATATCTGCAGGAAGACTTGATGATGCCGGTTTGGTTAATTTCTTTGGTGGAGGAATATGGAAGCGCACCAAAGGAAGTCTAATTGTTGCTAGAGGAAAAAAGGAAGGGTCCTTGTACTTTATGTACGGAAATTTGTGCAAGGGGGAGCTCAATGTTGCTTATGATAGTTCAAATTTGGAGTTGTGGCATAGAAGACTTGGACACATGCGTGAAAAAGGATTGCAAATCCTAGCCAGAAGAGAGCTCCTTCCCAATATAAAAGGCAAATCGCTTGAACCTTGTATAGATTGTTTGGCTGGCAAACAACATAGGGTGGCATTTCATAAAAAGTGTTCGACCCACCAGAAGAAAGCACATTCTTGATTTGGTTCATAGTGATGTTTGCTCTATGACTGAAAAGTCGCTTGGCGGAGCATTATACTTTGTTACTTTTATCGATGACCATTCAAGAAAGGTTTGGGTTTCATTATCGAAAACAAAGGACCAAGTCCTTAAAGCATTCAAGGAGTTTCATGCTAAAGTGGAACGTGAAACTGGACAAAAATTAAGGAGCGTTCGAGCGGACAATGGTGGAGAATACTGTGGTCCCTTTGAATCATATTGCAGGTTGCATGGGATCCGGCTGGAGAAAACGCCACCGAAGACACCTCAGCTAAATGGCTTAGCTGAGAGAATGAATCGAACAATTGAAGAAAGAGTTTGATGTATGCTTTCTCATGCTAAACTCCCTAAGTCCTTTTGGGGAGAGGTCGCGAAGACTACCGTTGACATAATAAATCTTTCACCATCAGTTCCTTTGGATGGTGTTATCCCAGAGCAAATTTGGTCCAAACAAAAGGTATCATACAACCACTTGAAAGTGTTTGGCTGTCAAGCATTCGTCCATATTTATAAGGACGAGCAAGCCAAACTTGATTCGAAAACAAACGAGTGTATTTATCTCGTATCACCCAGCGATGAGTTTGGTTATCGACTTTGGGATTCTGTAAGTATAAGGATTATAAGAAGTCAAGATGTTGTATTCTTTGAAGACCAAATCATAGAAGATTTGAAAAAGGAAATGCCTAAACACAGAGTTGTTAGGGATTTTGATACTGGTCCATCCCCAATGGTTCATGATAATTCAGCGGATGACACAACTGAAAATAATAATGAGACTAGCACAAACGACAATCCTACCTCTTCCTCCAACGATGATGATGAAGAAGAAGGTCAACATGAGTCGGCCAGATCCGATGCTGAATTTGCCGAGGTGAGACCTCAAAAAGAGCCCCAGTTGAGGCGATCTACCAGAGAAAGAAGACCATCCACCAGGTATAACCCAGATGAATACGTAACTCTCACAAATGAGGGGGAGCCTCAGAGTTATGAAGAAGCCATGGCTGATAGCCATAAGGTAGAATGGGTGAAAGCCATGTAAGAAGAAATAAAATCCTTGCATGAGAATCATACATATGATCTAGTGGAATTGCCCAAGGAAAGAAAGGCCTTAAAGAACAAATGGGTGTACAGACTCAAGAATGAGGAGAATAACCCAAGACCCAGGTATAAAGCTCATTTGGTAGTGAAAGGGTTCAATCAAAAGAAAGGGGTAGATTTTGAACAAATGTTTTCTCCTATTGTGAAAATATCTTCAATCCGAGTTGTCCTTGGTCTAGCCGCCAGTCGAGACTTGGAAATAGAACAACTTGACGTCAAGGCATCATTTTTACATGGTGACCTAGAGGAGGAAATATATATGGAACAACCTGAAGGTTTTAAAGTTGTAGGCAAAGAAAATTTGGTATGCCGACTTCAAAAGAGTCTTTATGGTCTTAAACAAACGCCTAGGCAATGGTACAAGAAATTCGATTCCTTTATTGCTAAGCATGATTTCAAGAAGACACTCACTGACCATTGTGTCTTTGTAAAGAAATATATTGATGGTAATTTCATCATATTGCTGCTATATGTTCATGATATGTTAATTGTTGGGCATGATCCAAAGAAAATTTCTGCTTTGAAGAAGGCGCTGAGTAAATCATTTGGCATGAAAGATTGGGATCAGCGAAGAAGATCCTTGGGATGAAGATAACTCGAGATAGATCAAAGAAGTTATTGTGGTTATCCCAAGAGAGTTATGTTGAAAAATTGTTGGAAAGATTCAACATGCATAAGACAAAACTAGTTGGCACACCGCTTGCTGGACATTTCAAACTAAGTACAAAGCAAAGTCCAACAAGTAAGAGAGAAAAGGCAGAAATGAATAATGTTCCTTATTCATCTGCTGTTGGTAGCCTAATGTACGCTATGATATGTACTAGGCCTAATATTGCCTACGCTATAGGTATCGTAACTCGGTTCTTAACTAATCCAGGAAAAGAACACTAGACAGCGGTGAAATGGATATTGCGATATCTTAGGGGAGCAACAAAGAAATGTTTGTGTTTTGGTCAAGAAAACCCCATGTTAGTGGGTTACACAGATGCTGACCTAGCCGGTGATATTGATTCTTGAAAATCAACTTCTAGGTATTTGACTACTTTTGCAGGGGGGGTAGTGTCTTGGCAATCTAAGCTCCAAAAATGTGTTGCACTGTCAACCACCGAGGCTGAATATATTGCAGCTACAAAAGCGTGTAAGGAGATTATATGGATGAAAAATTTCCTACTCGAATTGGGCTACGAGCAAGACAAATATGTGTCGCGATGTGATAGCCAAAGTGCTATACATTTAGCCAAGAACTCTACATTCCACTCTCCTTCCAAACATATTAATGTTCACTATCATTGGATAAGGGAAGTATTAGAAGATAGACTCCTACAACTCGAGAAAGTCCACACTAATGAAAATTGGTCAAATATGATGACCAAGGTGCTATCGATCAAAAAGTTTGAAAACTGTTGCAAAGGCGCTGGCGTGATGTTCCCCAATTAAGTCAGGAAGGGGGAGAATTGTTAACGTTCCTTCCTTAATTCGTAAGAGTTATAAAAATTAAAAAAAACGAAACAGATGGGAGAGAAACTAAGAAAGGAAATAAATGTGAAGGAATGAAAAGAAGAAGAATTACAAACGGATGGAATTGTTCAGCATTTATTTTTAGGAAATGTTTTAACGCTAACATTGCGTTAGGCGTAAAAAATTCTATGGCAAGGAAATTCCATGGACTCTTATAAATAGAGGGATTAGTGATCTTTGCAAAAATAATAAGCAGCAAATATAATCAAGTGAGAGAAACACTTGAGAGAAAAACCATCAAGAATTGGTGATGGTATTCCACCAACATTAGGTGAGAGCTATCTTTCTGTGTGTCATCCGAGTGGGTGAGATATTGAGTGTATACCCTCTAAATTGTTTAGAGGAGATATATTTTGTAATCCTACTAAAAAAATAGTTGAAGTATATTTGGACTGATAGTCCCGTGGTGTTTACCTTCATTTTGGAGGGTTTTTCACGTTAAAATTCATGTGTCCCTATCTACAATATTTATTTATTTGTATTGCCCATCTTAATTGCACAAAGAAGGAAAAGAATTCGCTTCCGCATTATTCCGTTTTTTCCAACAAATCCCCCCCCCCCCCCGCAAGTGGGGATTATTAGCTTGCAAGACCATCTTAATAACAATAACAACAATAATGACAATGACTATAAAAAATTATGATAAAAATCTAACTAAACAGGTTGAATATTTTATGAGAGTGGTTTTTTTGGGTTTTTAATTCTCCTGATTCTCGAGCTACCTACTAGTTTACTAGAGATAGATCTTTCTTGAAGGTTTTTTTGTTATAAAAATGATTATTAGTGTAACAAATACAAAATTTCTATGAACAAAACACAAATTTTATTTCATAAAAATAATACATAATACTAAATTATATAAGATTATTTTGTAAATCAAAAAAGGTAGGTTCATTAATGAAAACTCATATGGCAAGTGCAGTGAAAATCATTTGACAATAATAGATCTAACATATTAAAATAAATTTTTATCCGAAAAAGCTATTGGTAAATATACTGTCATTTGGCTCTAGGTTTGTAGCGTCGTTGTTGCTACGAACTTCGTTCTTCACTGTATTACATTCTTCGCGAACGAAAGTAAGTTAATATAATTTTATGGAACAGAAATGTAATTGTCGTAATTGATTATGTTTGAAAGGAAGACCATGATGATAAAACTAAATGAAAAATTTTCATCGGCAATTCACTCCACAATCAAAATAAATAAGCTTCATCTGATAAGATTTAGCCATCTCCACAATGAAATACGCACAAATTAAACCTACAAAAATTCGCGTTGAGGTGAGAAGAAAAACAACTACAATACTTGCACCAAGACAATGAGACAATACCCACATCAAAGTGGAAATTTGAACTCGCATGAAACTGGAAGAATGATATAACACCAATGTAGCTTTTGGTTAAAAGTAATGCAATCACTATGTAATGGAATCAACCATGTAATGCAATTGTTAGTGTAATGGAATGGGATAATAATTGCATTACAATGTTTGGTTATAAAGTTTTTACAAGTGTAATGGAATGAATTCATCTACAAACAATATTTAATTTTACACGTGACGTGAAGTACTTGCAACTCAATTCGCATTTTATTTTTGCCAATTTTAATTATTTTTAGCTTCATTGATAAATATCATCAAATATCTTATCATCATGATTACGATGTTTCGCATGAGACTTACATCACTCTATTTCTTATAGATTACAATAATGTAATATTATTCAAGTTTGCCAAGTAGAGAGAAAATGATGATGATGATGATGATGATGATGATGATGATGATGATGATGATGACGTGAGAGAGAGAGAGACATGATGTCTAAAACGTACAAAAATACAGTTACAATAATACGATCATGGTCTAGGTTAAATTTTATCTAATATGGACAGGAGAGAGAGAGAGGGGTGAGTGGAGCTTCAAACCTTTAAAAAAATGGTGTCAAACTAATAAGAGAGGGGGAAGTAGAGGAGAGACAATGGAGATAAGAGAGAGAAAGTTCCCAAATATAATAGCTTATAGTTGGATAGATTTTGATTCAAAGGTATGCAATCAAAATTGTTTAGGAAAAGTCAAGTAATTGTAATTGCATAGATTGAAGTAAATGTAATTACAATGCAATCTTGATTACATTACTTAATGGTAACCAAACATGGTAATGGAATCACCATTACTATTTTGATTGCATTACCACTTCGATTACATAGAACCAAACAAGCCACAAGAGTAATCAGCTTATAAACTAAACAAGACATCAGAAGAGTAAAAGACGGGGGCTTGCGCCAGCGGGTTTGCTTGATAGCAACCCTTATCAGAGCAGATGGAGGCGGCTAGAATTTTTTTTATACGGCAAAAGATGAGACAGAATTATATAAGTCTAATGTGGTTGTCCACAATATTTTCCTGAAAGAAAGTGGTGTAGCCGCAAAAGGCCAAAATAGGATGCTAATTGGAAGGAAAGCTTTACCCTAAACCAAGGCTTATAGTGCTACATAAGCTCGTTGATGTCATCAATGTCATATGTATCAGTAATTACAAACGTGCAATTGAATTTGGGCTTATGCTGAAATGCAGGCATATTTGTCTATTCATAGTAAATTTTCAAAATCTTAAGCCTACCTTGTTTTGTTGAAATGTAGGCATGTTTGTCTATTCATACTAAACTTTCAAGGTCCTAGGCCGACATTGTAAATTACGCCTGAAATTATACTATTCTTATATCTAATTAAGGCCACAATATATGCTATATTAAAATTAGGAGAACTGGTGTATACCCTTCAGCATTCTTTCTTTGAGCTGCTCATGGTCGTGGATTTAACAATGGGTATACTTATTCATCTTTCTTTTTCTAGCTGTGCTACATTACTTTCCACACAACTTTCAATGTTTGATTTTACTGTATCTTTTGCTTGTTTGTTTTTTTAAAGTTATTTCTCCAAAAGAATCTGTCTTAGTTGTACTACTATTTTTTTTTTCTTCAACACCTCCAATATTTGTTTTTCTATGTCATTGATTTTTTTCCTTATTTATTTCCCTCACCAATTTAAATTTTTGTGCATTTCTTTTGTTATTCATTTTTTTCCTTTTATTTCTTGATATTTTTTATTTTTTTCATTTGACATGGTTCTTGTATGATGTGTTTTTTAAAAATTTTGAATGATTCTTGCATCCTTTTCTATATATTTGATTCGTTCATTTATTTTCTTATTGAAATTTTATTATGTGTGCATATTCCTATGTGAAAAGTAGTTATATTTTTTATTTTAAACCTATCTTTTTCCGCTTCTGTATTTTGTATGTGGATCTATGCTCATTATATGAGCAGTCTCAAAATGTTATACTTTAGGTTCATTATACAGTTTGAATTATGAATTAAAAACCGTAAACTCAAGCATAATTACACAATCATATTTTGCATATGCTTTTAAAAGAATACATCATAAACGTGACATAAAATAGTTGTTCATTGAGATAAGTGTCTCTTTGGTATAATGATAAGCATTTGCTTGATATTTGGATAAGCATTAAATCAGGATAAATATTACAATAGCGTCAGTTTGTAAATGTTGATAACAATTTTGATGAATAGACAAGCATTTGTAATAAATACTTTGGTTATTATATGTGAATTAATTTCAAATGTTGATCAGTGTTTATTTGGATAAATGTCTTATTCCTTTTTTTTATGTGTTATGTCCCTAGATAAACTTGGTATAAAACTAGTGGCAAGCAGGATAAGTATTTGCTTGGTATAATATGAGCATTTGTTAGGTATGTTGATAATAATTTTTTGGTATAGAGATTATCAATATAGTCGATCTATAAAGATTGATAAGCACATATTTTAGTTGATAGATAAGTATTTGAACAACTAAGTATTTGAGATAAGTACTTTTGTTATTCAATGCTATTTTGATTTTCAAATGTTGATAAGCATTTAATGAATAAGTGTCTTATTCCTTGCCTCCCCTAATAAACTTGGCACACAATGAGTAGGAAGATAAACATTTGGCTAATGTGTCGATATGCATTTTGACAAGGATAAGCAATACAGTGGCCCTATAGGTGTTGATATGCTTCTATTTTATTTTGTAGATAAGCATTTTGAGATAAATACTTTAGTTATTATGTTATGTGGATTTTTAGACGTTTATAAGCATTTATTGGGTAAGCATCTTATTGCTTTTTTTTCCTAATAAACTTTCTATAAAATTAGTAACAAGCAAGTTAAGCATTCGCTTGGTATTCGGTAAGTGATGTTTTTGCTTGTCTCTCTAGCTGCTCTCTCTCTCTAGCTACTCTCTTTATCTCGCTGAACACATAGCCCAAAACGGTCACTTGGGAACCTCGGAAACAGCCCGACAGCCGGTGCCGACAGCTTGCACGGAGTCGGTGCCTCGCCAGCGACACTGAGTTGTCCAGTACACCGGAGTCCGCACCACAATAACTTGCCCCATATACGGCTAACGTGGTCCATCCTCAGGGGGTTTTTTTGGTGACCTGAAACTGTAGTCGGTCACCGGCGTTGTCTACATTCTCACTTCAGAGCGGCAGCCGACAGTGGTGGTCATCGACGGTGAGTCCTTCCTTGAGTTCTCTCTGTTTCGAGGTCCCTGAGTACCAAAGCCTGCCACTGAGACCCTGTGCCTGCCTCTTCCTGCACCGGTGACCCGATTCCAGTGGCTCCTCAAGTTAGTTTCCCCTTGAGGCTACTGTTGGCATCCTTGGCTTCTTGGGTTAGTCTCTCTGCTCGATGCCATTGTTGACACACGGGATTGAACCTCAAGTTGCGCTTTTTTGTTTTCTAGCTCATTCACGTTGTTGCTATTCATCTTCCTAATCTCAGGTTCCCCCTCTCTCTCCCATTTCTTCTTAAATTGCTATTCATTTTTTTTAGCTAGGTTACAGCTAATTCTAGTTTGTTTGAATCCTCTATTTGTTTCACGATTGCTGGTTTCTATATGCTTTGCTCGGTTCAAGTCAGTAGCAGTGAGTAGGGTTTTTGGATTGATAACTGAGGTTGCAGTTGGAGGGTTTCGTAATTGGTGGCTTGCTTGTGTTTTCTTGGGAGTTTTTTTTGGTATCTGGCTCAAGATTGGTGCCCTTGCTGCATTAGAGTTTCCACCACATTAGCCCCTGCATCATTATTATTTATTGCCCTTGTTGCTAGTTTATTTGTCATTGTCATTTACCATTTTAGTAAGTCTCTTGGCAATTTTATTTTGATTATTAGTATTATTTTGGTGGTTGTATTAGTATTTTTTCTACTATTGGTTAGTATTTTGTTGGAATCCTATGCCATTGACTTTATCAGCATTTTTTTATTATTAGTGTTGCGATTAGTTTTAGTTTTTTAAGTAGTTTTCGATAAGTTTTTTTGTTACTATTACTTGGTTCAATCCTATTTAAGATTTTTTTTGTCGTCGATTGGTTTTTGTAAGTACCGTAGAATCGGTTTTTGAGTGCATTGTTAGCTATTTCTGGTACTGTTGTTTGCAGTATTAGTTTTAATCACCTGTCTATTCGTGTAGCTATGTTGGGTGTTTTAGTATTATCACATAAAGTTATTATTTTTTAGTTAGTAGCTTTCATTTGACTAGTGTGTTTTTTTCTTGCCGAGTAGATTCCTAGGCTTCTTTACTTAGCCTTTGGTCCTTTGTAGCCAGTGTCTTTTTCCCTTTTAGTTTCAGTGCCTGGTTCCTTTCCCCTTTCAGTTTCCTTTGTAACTAATGACGAGCAATGTAGTAGCTTCAGCCAGTCCTCTGGGGGGTAGGGTGTCAGGAGGGGTGGAGAGTTTCGGAAGGTGCGCCTAGCGTCTTAGAATATTGGGTCTCTTACGGGCAAATTTATAGAATTAGTTAAATCTTTGCATAGGCGTAGGATTAGTATAGCTTATGTACAAGAGACGAAGTGGGTAGGGGCTAAGGTTAGGGAAGTTGATGGGTACAAATTGTGGTATTCGGGGTCAAGTAAGGCGAGGAATGGAGTTGGCATCTTGGTTTAAAAGGAGTTGGTTGACTTTATTGTTGAAGTGAGGCGTAAGAGTGACCGAATTATGGCCATTAAGGTTTTGGTGGGTTCAGAAGTCATAAATGTGGTTAGCATGTATGCTCCTCAAGTAGGTCTGCCGGACGATATTAAGAAGCTTTTCTGGGAAGATTTGGATATGGTCATCCTGGATGTACCTCGGAGCAAGAAAATTTTTATAGGAGGAGACTTTAATGGCCATAATGGTGTCGACTCAGACGGGTATGATACGGCCCACGGAGGTTTCGGTTTTGGGGAGAGAAACAGCGGAGGAGTTTCTGTGCTGGACTTCACAGTAGCTTACGAATTGTTGGTGGTAAACTCCTTTTTCAAGAAGAAGGAGGACCAATTGGTGACCTTTAAGAGTGGCTCCTCAAAGACCCAAATTAATTACTTCCTAATGAGGATGGATAGTCGGAGGTTTTGTAAGGATTGCAAGGTGATTTCTAGTGAGTATCTAGGAACTCAGCATAGGTTTCTAGTGTTGGATGTGAAGTTCAAATGTTCAAAGTGGAAGAAGAGGAGAGTCAGGATCATAGAGTTAAGTGGTGGACCCTTACGAAGGAGAACGTCGTATTATTATCACAGAGGATTACTGAAGAGGGAGCTTGGAGGAGACTAGAGGATGCGGATACAATGTGGGAGGCAATGGCAGAATGTATTCAAAGGTGGGCTAAAGAAATCCTTAGTACATCTAGAAGGGGTGGCAACAAAATGAAGGGTGCCCGGTGGTGGAACGAGGAGGTCAAGGAGAAAAAAGAGGCATACATTGATTTCTTGAACAGTGGAGCGGATGGAGAGAGAGAGATTAGTAGAGTTAGATATAAGGCTGCCAAGAAGGTCGCCAAGAAAGTTATTGCGGTAGCTAAGAGCTTGGCTTATGATAGGTTATACCATAGACTGGCGACCAAGGAAGGGGAGAAGAAAGTCTTTAAACTGGCGAGGGCTAGGGATAGCAGAACTAGGGATTTAGGTGTAATGCGGTGCATCAAGGATGAAAATGGTAAGGTATTGTCCGAGGATGTAGAAATCAAGGAGAGATGGCAAAGGTAATTTTCCAAACTCCTCAATCGTGACGTGACGGAAGACTCTCGTGATAGGGTAAGAGAGAGTAGTGAGAGGCAACTGGATCCGCGAGTGTGTGGTCATATCAGCAAGGACGAGATTAAAGAGGCCTTAAAGAAGATGACCAATGGGAAGGCAGAGGGTCCATATCAGATACCGGTAGAAGTGTGGAAGTATTTGGGTGAAGAAGGATTAGAGTGGCTAACGGAGCTTTTCAATGTCATTTTTAGAACCACTAAGATGCCCAAAGAATGGAGGCCCAGTACAGTCATCCCCCTGTAGAAGAACAAAAGTGATATTCAAGATTGTAATAATTTTAGGTGTATAAAGTTGCTCAGTCATTCTATGAAGTTATGGGAGAGGGTGATTGAGAGAAAGTTGCGGAAGGATATTTCGATCTTAGAGAACCAATTTGTTTTTATGCCAGGCAGGTCGACCACGGAGGCGATTGACCTCCTTAGAAGGCTCATAGGTTTGTACAGAGATAGAAGGATGGACCTTCATATGGTGTTCATTGACCTAGAAAAAGCATATGATCGAGTTCCGCATGAAGTGGTATGGAGAAGCTTGGAGAAGAAAGGAGTGTCACCCTTATATGTCCGAGTTATTAAGGATATGTACAAGGGAGGTAGGACAAGTGTTAGGACACCAGGAGGGGTCACGAATGACTTTTTCGTTGGTATGGGCCTGCATCAGGGTTCCGCCTTAAGCCCTTTTCTTTTCACTCTAGTTGTGGGTGTACTTACTAGAGGGATTCAAGATAATGTACCATGGTGTGTGCTATTTGCAGATGACATTGTTCTTATTGACGAGACTAGGTAGAGAGTTAATGACAAGTTCCATCTAGAATCTAAAGGTTTTAGAGTGAGCAGATCGAAAATAGAATACCGTCATTGCTGTTTTAGTGGAAGGGTAGATGAAGGGGGAGAAGTCACCCTGGATGGGAGATCGACAACTAAGGTTGATAAGTTTAAGTATCTAGACTCGATCATTCAGCAGAATGGGGATATTGACGAAGACATTAACCAGCGAATAAAAGTGGGCTGGCAAAACTGGAAGTATGCCTTAGGTGTGCTATGTAATAAGAGGGTGCCCCTAGGATTGAAAGGCAAAGTCTATCGCATGGTAGTTAGGCCGGCCGTTCTTTATGGATCGAAATGTTGGCCTTTAAAAAAGACGCATGTTTATATCTTGATGGTAGCAGAGATGAGGATGATTAGGTGGATGTGTGGCTATTTGAAAATAATCAAAATTAGAAATGGAGTTATCCGGGACTTAGTTAAAGTAGCTCCCATCAAAGATAAGATGAGAGAAATAAGACTCTGATGGTTTGGCCATGTGAAAAGGGGGAGTGTGGCCATTCCAGCGACAAGATGTGAGATAATCAGTATCCCCGAAGGCAAAAGAGGGAGGGGATGACCAAAGAAGAGTTTGGACGAGGTGATTAGAGAGGACTTGAAAGTTGTCGGTTTGACGGAGGACCTGACTTAGGATAAGAAGCTATGGCGGCATAGGATTAGGATCTTAGATCGCAGTGAGCCCACCCCATAGTTGTCTTTTGGTGGAGTGGCTTAGTGCTAGTAGTGGTTCTTTTCGCATGGCGTGTTTGTATGCGGGTAGTACTTCCTTCTTGGAGGAGTCATCGTTTGTTTACATCGGGTTGCTAAGGTATGTCGCCTTCTTTTGATAGATTGTTCTTATACTACATAGCTCCAGCTACTTGCCTTTTATTTTATCTTGGTCATTCCTGGATATGTGTCCTTTTTTTCCCATTTAATATTTTCTCAAAATCTTTCCTCTATTAAATATTTTTCACAAAATTCATTTTTTGTGGGTCTCTTGAAATCGGTCTCTCTATGGGTAGGAATACCGATAGAGGTAAGGTTGCCTACAGTTGGATCTCCCCAGACCCCACGAAAGCGGGACCTATACTGGGAGGTGGTGTTGTTGTTCTTGTTGTTGGTATTCGGTAAGTATTTGCCTATTTTGATTTGTAGATAAGCATTTGAATAGCTAAATATTTGAGGTAAACACTTTGTTTGTTAATGTCATGTGGATTTTGAAATAATTATAATCGTTTATTTGCATAATAGTTTTGTTCCTTTGCTTTTTCCTAATAAAATTGGTATAAACTCAGTGGCAAGCAAGGCAAACATTTAGTTAGTATCTGATAAGGACTTGTTTAGTATGTCGATAAGTATTCTTAAGTACAGAGATGAACCATAAAATAGTTTTATAGATATTGACATGCATCTATTTTAGTTTTTATATAAGCATTTGAATGGCTAAGTATTTGAGATAAAAACTTTGGTTATTAATGTTATGTAGATTTTCAAATATTGGCAAGCATTTCTTTTAACTTTCTTTTTTTTTCTCATTTTCCCAATAAACTCAATACAAAAAATAGTAGCAAGTAAGATAAAAATTGATTTGGTATCTGATAACCATTTACTTCTTATTTCAATAAACTTTTTTAAGTATGGAGATGAGCTCTATAGTAGGTGTACGAATGTTGATATACGTCTATTTTACCTTGTACATAAGCATTCGAGTAACTAAGTATTTGGGACATGAAAAAATTATTTATATAATATTACGTGGATTTAAAAATGTTGACAATCATTTATTTGGGTAAGCATCTTACTTCCTTTTCCCCAATAAACTTAGTATAAAATCAATGGCAAGCAAGATAAACATTGGCTTATATCATGCCCAGTCTAGTATGTCGATATACATTTTTAGTATAGAGATAAGCAATGCAGTAGGTTTATAAACATTGATATGCATCTAATTTAATTTGTGGATAACCATTTCAATACCTAAGCATTTGAGATAAACACTTTGATTATTAGTGCTGCGTAGATTTTTAGATGTATAAGTATTTATTTGGATCGTCATCTTATTCTTGTCTTTTCCCTGATATAAAACTAATAACAATAAAGAGAAGCATTTGCTTGGTATCTAATATATCATCATTTATTTAATGTGTCGATAAGCATTTTTTTTAAAATACATAGAGGAGTGGCATAGTAGGTCAAGGGACGTCGATATGCATCTATTTTAGTTTTTTCAAGCAAGCATTTGAATATGTTGGCATAAATACTTTCGGTCGTGTTATATACTATTTTACACGAGTATGTGAAACAAAAACTTTATTATTACTAACAAAAAGTATACTAAAAGTACATCAACAAGTTTTGGTTGATTTATTTTATTTTATAATTAAAAACCTTATTTTCATGATAAAATTTTCCATTTAACTACGCCATGTGATGTTTGTAAAATTCGGTATCCGTTTTTATCAGTTTATTTAGAATGGTTGACAAGTGAAATGTTCATGTGATGAGATAAGCATTTGCTCGATTGTCCCATAGGCATTATGTAGTGTGTTGGTAAGTAATTTCTAGGACAAGGATGTTCTACAGATGATGAGTGATGACAACGTACTTTAGTATAAGTATAGGTATTTAGGTTATTTGGAGACAAACATTTTGAATTGTGTTTTAATTATTTATTCGATTATAAATGAGCATGTAGATAAGCATTTTGTAGTTAATACATAATAAACTTGAATTAAAAAAATAACAAATGAACTACTTATGCAAACATTTAGTCATTCATAAAACACAATTGATTATACAGTATACTAAAAGCAGTCCTATAATAACAAATGAAAACGAAAAAGAAAACCCCAAATATGAAAGGGGGAAGCCCAGAAAAGTTGTAGAAATAAATCATAAAAAATCACAAATTATTACACAGCTAAACAAACAGAATTAAAAAAGAAGCAAAAATTTTTCTTTTTAAAAAAGTGAAATGAAGTCCAGAAAATTGAAGAGAAAAATCAGAATATTTTGTTATATAGTTGAATAAAGGGAAACGTAAAAGCAAAACATTAAATTATAGTTGAGCAAACAGAAATTTAAAAGAAACTAATACATTAAAAAAAGTAAAAGAAAGAATGCGTACAAGAAATTGAACCCAAAATGGCAAGCAAATATATATCATGCGTCACACGTTGAGTCAACATTGCGAATTAGACCTGACAAAAATTAAGCCGACTTGAAAACCGGATCCAAATCCGCCCGAAGGTTTTGGGTTTTAAACACGATTTTTCCGACCCGAACCTGAAATAAACCGAACCCGAAAACCCGTAAATTTTTGGGTCAAACCCGACCCGAACCCTAACCTGCCCGCTCGACCCGAATATTATATACTTACTTTTTATTTTCTTTAATTTTTTCCCTCTTAACAATAATAGTTTTTCATTATAATTAATCGTTTAGCGAGACGCTATATGATTATCACATCCATTTGCAAATTAGACAATGGTTTCCGTTTTTTCCAATAAAACATCATATACAACTTATAAATTGTACAATTTTAGAAAATGACAATGAAACAACTCTAATATTAAGAAAAACAATCTAGAATAAGATAAATATTGAAAATGTGCGAATCATACCATTATATTTTTGGTAAAATGAATACATCTCATCGTATTTTAAATAAGATTATTCTATAATAATCTAAAATTTTGATTTTATAATTCATAGATAATTATAATATCTTGCGCGTATGTAATATTCTTTCGTTTGGATTCCTTCTAATTGGTATCGAATCTGATGTAATGTTGGGCAATGTACCAACTTATGTTCGTGTTAGGATCGATGCACTAATAAAGAATGCTTAATTAGGTAATGCTAGGTTATTTAACGAAACGTCAAATTATTAACCGGGCTACTAACGAGTCGAACCGATACGACTCGTAACATGCTTTAGATGGGCCGACCCATGAAGACCAGACAAATTATTAATATTTTAACATATGGGTCAACCCATTCAAACGTGACTTATTATCCACCCGCACATGAATTTCTTATATCATGCTGAAAAGTTTGGATATTTTTGATATTCTTTGAAAAAATTACAATTATAATGCTTGTTCATTAAATACAGATAATTTTAAGTAATAAATATGCCGAAGTTTTGGATTTTGACAAAAAAGAAATAATTTACTAAAAAGGCGCATCAAACCCGTTGGGTTGATCCGAAACCCGTTAAACCGAAATACATCCACCCGTATTTTACCTGAACCGAAATACATCTGATCCGTATTTTACCCGAACCCGAATACACGCGACCCGTATTTGACCCGTCCGCCCAAATTGACAGGTCTACTACGAATGCACGAAAGATTCACATTATATATATATATATATATATATATATATATATAT
>JACYFF010019584.1:65143909-65156758 GCA_017589665.1 Selenicereus undatus | reverse complement strand
ATATATATATATATATACATACTTTGGGTGCAGGTAATTGTTTAGACTTTTGTATAGTTGGGCTAACGTAGGTTTCTTAAATACGCCCAGTTTGATGGATTACTTTGTTGCTGGGACCCTAATACTAAATAGGCTTTTGCTTTTGTCGCAAATTAAGAGTATTCTACTCGGGTTAAGTATCCTTCACCTTCCTAGCGAAGTAAGTCAAGAACTATAATATAATAACTGCTAATTCGACGATGATTATGTAGGTGACCACAATAAATGTGCACTGCAAGGAGACGTAAAATTACTAGCACATAATGATGCAACGACTGGGCCCCCCCCCCCCCCCCCTCTCAGCATATGATATTAATATTTTAGTTTGATTAACTAGTTTGCACTCATACTCTTACACGGGCCATTTAAATTTAAAATGTAACTTAGGTATAATTAGTTCTAAAATAGAAAAGAAATAATTTGATAGTCTAAATAATTAATTTTAGTTCACAATGTAAATATTGAAAGATTATTCTTATCATAATCTTCTATTTCAATAGAAAAATTAATATCTTCAATCCCTCAAAAGCATATTAAGAGAATATTGGGTATGAATTTGGATAGAGATGTTATAAATTTCAAAAATACATAATGTATAGCAATAATAACATGATAAAATTATACAATAAAAAATATGGTATAGATAATTAAATATATACATAGAGCAAAATATTAAGAAGAAATATAATTAAAATGAATCAATGCACAATAACTAATACCCAAAAAGAGTAAAACATTAAAGATTTTATTATAAATTGAACTCTTATATTCTTAAATTTGAAACTATTTTTTTCTCATATCTTATTTTTGAAACTTGAAAAAGTCAAAAAGACTATCATCAATATGATCCTATAATTTTTTTAAAAATGTGATCCTATGCAAAGTTAGGTTAGGGTGTGGGCCTCAAGGGTTTTAAGGTTTATAGTTGGTTTGAAGATTTATAGTTTGTGGGTTTAAGACTATTGTTTTGGGTTTAGGGTTTAATATTCATAAGTTTATCGAGATTTTAAATTGTTCATACTAAAATGTAGTTTAATACTTACGCGACTTGAAATGTAAGTTAAGCGCTGGAACTATTGGTCTTCTACAACACTAGGGGCCAAAATTTATGCATTGGAATTTCTAAAATCTTCATGTTAGAAGTTTCAAGAGTCTTTCCTCTCTGTATGATGCAACTCTATTGATCAATAATGCAATTGTATACATTGTTACGTAATCTTCATGCAATGTATTTTAGTCATTTTTATTATAAAAATTCACAGAATAAGTACTAAGGTAGTTATTGTTTTCTCTTCTCTAGAAATAAAATGTTTAAAATTAATTATCTCCTTTTCTTATTTTTTTAATAGGAAAACAATCCTATATTATTGTCAAAAGAAAAGGAATTATGAGTTGAATAATAAAAGTAAGTCATATCTTGTATCACAAATAATTAATCTTAATATTTAAATATTAAAACTAATTAAAATCATCATGTAGAATATACCACTAAACTCCCAAACAAATAAAACATATCTTCTAATTTTTACTATATATAGTACTTATAAATTATTTCACTTTTTGTTATTAGGATTCATAGATATAACTTATAAATGTTGATAAAGTTTTCTATCCTCCACAAAATAATTTAAACATAGTTACTTATTCTTTTTAGGAATGAACTTCAGTGTTATATTTCTAATATATGCATAAAAATTGATATTGATGTTTTTAATGTTGAATATGGTTTGTTTTTATAATTTGTCTGCAAACAATATTTATTTCTAAAAATGTTAACATTTTCAACTTTATGTATAATTTATTGGGTGATCTTTTATTTTTTTTAAAATTTAACTACATGACCTATTGGCCTATGGAAATTGATGATATAAAAAATAGTTATGGGCGGTGCAATAAAGGTTAAAACTTAAGAAAGGGGGTTACGGGAGTTGTGATGTTAAGACAAGTATGGGATTGGATTTTTTCCCCCTAAAAAACTGAAAATAATCTAAAGGGTAAGATTTATGTTTTGTTTCTTGTTTCAAATGAGCCACAAAGGCAGTACAATACAGTATGAGGAGGGAGAGTCAAACTGAGACCTAATATACTCAAGACCTCAATGACTATGATTTATGTTGCAGAATGATAAACAGTTTATAAGTACTATTGCTTGAGATTTTAGAATTGAAGGAGGGAAGCTTTCTCAACCTCTTATACATCTTTACATTTATTATATAAGATAGTTTAAATGTAGTTACTTATTCTTTTTAGGAACTAATTTCATTATAATCTTTCTAATATATGCATAAAAGCTGATGTTGATGTTTTCAATGTTGAATACGGTTTGTTTTTATAATTTTGTTTGCAAACAATATTTATTTCTAAAAATTTTAACATTTTCAACTTTATACATAATTTATTGGATGATCTTTTCTTTTTTTTAAAAAAAATCAACTATATGACCCATTGGCCTATGAAAATTGATGAGATAAAAAATTGTTATGGGTGGTGCAACAACAATTAAACTGAAGACAAGGGGTTATAGGAGTTGTGATGTTGAGGTAAGTATATGATTGGATTTTTTTCCCCCAAAAAAACTAAAAATAATCTAAAGGGTGAGATTTATGTTTTTTTTTTGGTTTCAAATGAGCCATGAAGGTAGTACAATGCAATAAGGGAGCGAGAATCGAACCTGAGACCTAATGTACTCAGAACTTCAATGGCTAAGTTTTATGTTGCATAATGATCAATGGTTTATAAGCACTATTGCTTGAGATTTTAGAATTGGAGGAGGAAAGCTTTCTCAACCTCTTATACATCTTTGCAATTATTATTTAAAAATATGCATAAAAATTAATGTTGACGTTTTCAATGTTGAGTATGTTCTTATAATTTGTCTGCAAACAATATTTATTTCTAAACATGTTAACATTTTCAACTTTATCTATAATTTATTGGGTGATCTTTTATTTTATTTTATTTTTAAATTTAACTATATGACCTATTGGCCTATGAAAATTGATGAGATAAAAAATATTTATAGGTGCTGCAACAACGGTTAAACTGAAGAAGGGGGTTACGGGAGTTGTGAGGTTAAGACAAGTATGGGATTGGATTTTTCCCCCCCAAAAAACCAAAAATAATCTAAAGGGTAAGATTTTTGTTTTTTGTTTTTTTTTTGGTTTCAAATGAGTCACAAAGATAGTATAATACAGTAAGGGGAGGAAGAATCCAACCAGAGACCTAATGTACTTAGGACCTCAATGGCTAAGATTTATGTTACAGAATGATCAACAGTTTTTAAACACTATTGCTTAAGATTTTAGAATTGGAGGATGGAAACTTTCTCAAGCTTTTATACATCTTTACATTTATTATATAAAGATAATTTAAACGTGGCTACTTATTTCTTTTAGGAATGAACTTCATTATTATCTTTCTAATATATGCATAAATATTGATGTTGATGTTTTCAATGTTGAATATGGTTTGTTTTTATAATTTTGGCTGCAAACAATATTTATTTCTAAAAATGTTAACATTTTCAACTTTATATAGAATTTATTAGGTGATCTTTTAATTTTTTTTTAAAATTTAACTATATAACATATTGGCCTATGAAAATTGATGAGATAAAAAATAGTTATGGGTGGTGCAACAACGATTAAACTGAAGAAAGGGGGTTCTAGGAGTTGTGAATGTTGAGGTAAGTACAGGATTGAATTGTTTTCCCCCCCAAAAAAATTAAAATAATCCAAAGGGTAAGATTTATGTTTTTTTTTTTGGATTTCAAATGGGACACGAAGGCAGTACAATACAATAAGGAAAGGGAGAATCGAACCTGAATCCTCATGTACTCAAGACTTCAATGACTAAGATTTATGTTGCAAAATGATCCATGACTTATAAGCACTATTGCTTGAGATTTTAGAATTAGATGAGGAAAGCTTTCTCAACTTCCTATACATCTTTACATTTATTATATAAAGATTGGGTGCCATTTTTCTTTTGCCTACTGGAAATAGCATCCTTCCAACTTCCAACTTGGGCTAACTATTTGATCTTAAGAAGATATATTTGTAGTGAGATAAATTATTATCCTTTGTTGTATTTGCTCCCCAAGGCGCCTAGCCAGCTAGCTACCAACTCTGATGACGAGATTGTTGTATGGAGGCGTGGTTTATCGATTCTTATCCTGTGTTGGCTATGTCCATCTACAGGCTTTGCAGAGTCTTTCTTTAATCTTTATGATTGAGGTTTCTTACTCTTAAGGCAGCTATCTGGCTAACTTTTCAAGATCAGTTAGGGTGGCATACTGGCATGCACAACCCATTCAAAGTCGACATTTAATTATGGGTATTCATGAATCGTGCTTGCTTGTTGAGTGCAAGTGTGCCTCAAAACTAATGCAGATTTGTCGTATGGAGGCGTGGTTTGACCATTATTATTGGCTGGTTTTACTACATACTTTCATATACTGTTTTTAAGGGGTCATTTGTAGTTCACGGATTGGGTGGTACATACTACTTCGTACCTACCCCCTTTGTATTACCATTTTGCTGCAATACACTTTCATATATTGTTTTTATGGGATCATTTGTACTTTGCGGATTGGGTAGTACTACTTAGCACTTGCCTTCCCTTGTGCTTTGCGGTCATATTATGTGTCGAAAAACACGGTACATGTCGCACAACTAATCCGTACAAAAGGCGACAGCTGGGATCTTGTACGTTTAAAAGAGAACCATAAATTACAGCCAGATACCCTATTTTACGTGAAATTCATAATTAGGGGACCATATTATTATAATATATTTAAAAGGTCCAATATTTTGTGAAAATTATTTTAAGAGGACAGTTCAGTGTTTTTATTTTCACCTTTTGCCCTAAACTTTTCATATTTGCATTTTTAACCCCAATCTTTAAAAACTTACTTTCAAAAATTTTAATTTTGTGTATGTATAATTTCTCTTAGAAGTACTACTCGAGCCCCTCTTTCATTTGGTATTAGAACCACGTGACCAAAAATAATTAAGATAATTAAGCTAATTAATAAATAATCAAGCTAATTAACTGTGTTTAATGCTTGAATCATCACCTACTTGCCCTCCCTTGAATTATTTATCGATTGTTCATTTACCAGAGGGAACCATGTCAGTAGCACCTCAATTAAACAATATTACTGATATATTTTTAAAATTAAAAGCTGAATTAGCAACCATTAAGATTTAAGTTAAGGAGACTAAGAAGCAATTGTTTGTAATTCATCTTTCTTTAGTTAATGAAATTAGGCATAGTGGAAAATCTTGTTTAAGTATTAGCACTCCATTTCAGCATAAATACCCTTTCTGAAGTCCAAAAACCAAAAATCCATTTCATTTGCATAATATAACAATTCAAAACGAAGTAGGAGAAAAATCAGTTGAAAAAACATTTGAAAAACAAAGAAAGGAAAAGAGAATGGAGTATAAGCAGTATAATCTTGAAGAATAACATAATATGTTTGATAATGAACAAAATCCAAAAGAATTAAACAAAATCATGGACACAATAGTTCATAAACAAGATGTATTATTTGATAACAATGTAGAGACAAATAATATCCAGTCAGAAGAAGACATAAATTAGCAAATAAACCTAATTAAACTGGAAGATCTTAATGTTGTACCTTTATAAGAAGTTAGAAAGAAACTAGATTAAAAAAAAATATGGAAAATGGTATTTGATGATGAGACCAATAAGATTAGAGAAGAACTTAGATGAGGTCGAGTGAAATCTAGTTAACAATGTCATTCCCAAGCCTAAAGAATTTGGCGAACCTTTTAGAAGCAATACTCATTTTATGTGACCTAGGCATGCTCCAATAGGACGTACAACCAACTTTTCCTTTGGTTTTATCCCAAGGAAAACTATGACCTTTGAAGACATTTGCCTTACTTGAATTAGCCAAATAGGATGCATTTTAAACATCGATGGAGCATATAATAGAGAAGAAATATTTGAGCACTGAAAAAGGAGAATGAATAGTGTCTTGAATTTAAATGCAACATGGAATGTCGAAATTTTTTTAAATTATATCGAGCATAGTCTTGCTAACTAGTATGATTCATTAAATAGAGACGGTAAAAATACATTGAGAATGATGGAAACACTAGTTGCAATATTTAAAAACTTATGTAAGGAAATCAAAACCAAATTCATCAGTGCTAAACTTGATTCCAAAGATTAATAACATAGAGTTATGAAAAATGAGGTATCTAGAGAATTATATTGCTAAATTTAGCCTATATTATTACAAAATTGGACATAATGAAACCAATCTTGGTAAGTTTGATGATAGATTACCATATCTAATCAATTCTATAATCAATGAAAAGTACATTGCAAACTGAAAAAAGTTGTTGTCATTGATACCCTTGGTTCAAGAATCTCTTATAAAAGAAAATGGGTCAATGATCAATGTCTAGATCTTCAGAACTAAAGAAGATGAAGAAACAATACCTAGCTTGTTAGAATTTTCCTCACCAATGGGGAAAAGAATATGAAAGAAGAAGAAAAAGTAAATTTTATAAGACAAAGAGCTTTAACTAGAAAGAAGGATAAAAAATATAAAAGAAAATATTATGACAAACCAAGCCCTAAAAAACAAAGATTTTATAGAAATACCGCATATTATCCTGCAGAGAAAAGCAACTGCAAATGTTGGGCATGTGGAACACTAAGTCATTATACAAATGAATATAAAAATAGAAAGAATAATGAGCTTGTTGAAACTTTGGTTAGTCTAGATTGTTTTGAGCTTAGTGAGGACGAGGCGCTAGATCTAGCCCTAGAAAACAACAAGGGAATTTTTGAGATTGTACTAGAAGATGAATATGAAGAAAGTGATTCCGAAAAAACTAGTCATATGATCGAAAATAGCTTAATTAATCTTGGCGATCTTCAAGAAGAAGAATTTATTATAGATAAGGATAATGAATATGTTAAGGGAGATTTTATCGTGATATATTTGATGTATCGTGGGTTTTTTTGGCCCACTCTGTATCGTGATGCTTATCGATTTTATCTTGCTTGTGAGCGCTGTCAATGTACAGGTGCCCTGTCCTGTCGTGATATGATGCCCCCTTTCTCCTATTCTGATTGTTGATATATTTTATGTGTGGGGCATTAATTTCATGGGTCCCTTTCCCCCATCTTTTGGCTTCGTATACATATGGTCATTGTTGATTTTGTGTCGAAGTACGTGGAAGCTCTGGCTAGTAGGACCAATGACCACAAGGTTGTGGTCAAGTTTATGAAAGAGTGCATTTTTGTCATCTGTCAAGTATTCTGTTACGCACAAAGTAGCTACTCCTTATCACCCTCACACTAGTGGTCAAGTTGAGGTGTCTAATCGTGAAAGCAAATCTATACTTGAGAAAATAGTTCGTTCCGATAGGAAAGACTGACCTTTAAAATTGCATGATGCTCTTTGGGCCTATCGTACTGCTTATAAGACTCCAATTAGGATGTCTCCTTACCGACTTCTTTTTGGTAAGGCTTACCACTTGCTAGTTGAATTAGAACACCGTCCTTTTTGGCTATTAAAGCTTTTAATTTTGATATGAAATAAGTTGGTTCTAATCGCAGGCTTCAATTGAATGAATTGGATGAATTACGCAATGAAGCCTGTGAGAATGCTAAGATTTATAAAGCCAAAACCAAAGCTTTTCATGATAAAATGGTTTCTCGGAAATCTTTTCAACCTAATTAGAAGGCTTGGCTCTTTAACTTTAAACTTATGCTGTTTCCTAGCAAGTTGAGATCTAGATGGGATGGTTCTTTTGCAGTCCAACAAGTGTTTCCCTCTGAGGTAGCTCAAATTTTGGATCCTCAAGATGGTAGAGTTCCTATGGTAAATGGCCAACGTTTGAAACCTGTTATGACTAATGACCTTGTGCTTGGTTTGATTGAATCCATCAATCTAGTAGACCCAGTTTTTTTTAAATTTTTAGTGTGATTCTTCACTTAGTTTTTGGCTTTTGTGGTTGGTGATAGTTTTGAAGGTGTCTTTGGAGTTGACTTGTTGGGCTTATATGGAAGTGACTCTCTCATATTGTCAAGTTGTGTTGCCCTTTCTCTATTTCCCTCTTTGTTGTTGTTTTCTACATTGAGGATAGTGTAAGGTTTGGGTGTTGGGGGAAGGCAAAAATAAATTTTCAAGAAAATTTAAACTTGAAAATATGTGGGTGAATTTGATTTTGGATAGAGTTTGACTGTTATGATTATGCATGTTCTGCTCTTATTATGTGGATTTGATTCGTGTGAGACATGCTCGTTAGAGATTATTTCTAGCTTTGACTAGTCAATTGCCAAAATTTTACTCTGCCAATGCAACTATGTAACCGATTTTGAGTTTGAGATGTAACCCCACTTACAACATCATGATGAGTATTCGATAAGCATTGAGTTCCCCATTAACTTTTCAATCAATAGTAAAAATAAATTTGAGTAATTAAGTTCCAATTCCAGTACTAATGTCTAGGTTCTATCTCTACTCATGTCTTTAATTTTCTGAATATGTACTAAGTGTTCCTCTGAGTGGTATCTTTATCCACTCAAGGGAGCACATGGAATGAAGTAACTTTTGGAAAAATTCAAAGTCTCAAAAATAAACAAATCAAGGAAAAGAGAATAATAAATTGATTTGGCATTGGAGACTTGATTTTAAAGATGCTCTTGTGATTTTTGTCATGTGGGGTGAAATTTTGTACGTACAGTTCAACATGGTTTCGTTATGTGCTTGATTTGCTTAAATTTTGGCCTATTGACTTAGTTGAAGTTGGAAAAATCTTTGATAATGAGTTGTCTGTTGGTAGTGAATAGATATATGTGATGTGGAGTGGGCATTCATAGTTGAATCACTTTTCTTCCCTAAATCCTATTTTACCTAATGGATTAAATGATTCTATGCATTCTGGTTACTATTTGCTCGAGAACTAGCAAACCTTTTATATAGGGGAGTTCATCATTCATATTTTGTACGTATTCTTCCCCTTCATTTTATCTACTTTAAAGTCTTTAAAATAATTTTTATGAGTAAATAATGCATATTTTATGGAATGTTTTAGAAAAAATAAAATAGAATAATTTGCAAGGAATTGTTCATTCGTGCCCTGATCTCCCATATCCACTCAAGACCTAGAGTCCAAGCCCAAGAGACGAAAAAAAAATGAAATCGAGCAGTCGGGCCTACGATGTTGCTCAATCAGGGGCCCAAAACTCAGTCATTTAGGCTTATCTTTAGCTCCCACACAAGACCTAGCTGGGCACATCTCGCAGCCCAATCCAATCCTCTTACCTAGCGCCCAAGATAGCACCAACTCAGCAGCAGTCTGATCTCCCAGACTTCCTTCCGTGTGGGCCTGTTACGCGGCCCATCACACTATGCCCACAGCACCTCTCCTCTCTCAGCCACTCTCCCTCTGCTTGGGCCCATCTCCCATACGCAGCCCATCAGCTCCCCCATCTTCTCTTACCTCACTCTGTCTTCATCTTACATAGTTGGGCCTATCCCGGCAGCCCATGGGCATTCGTCCATCCCCCCAGCCTGTTCTTCCTCTTTTCTCTTATTACCACCATTTGGGCCTCTCTTTCTCAGCCTCACTCGTAGCCTAATCGGGCAGCACCAACCCAACTGCTCCAACCTCTCAAGTGCTCACATTTTCCACATGAGTTAAGCAACTTAGTCAAGGCTAATTGATTAAATTAATTTTAGCGAAAGACTAGCATTTTCTTATGCAATATAACACCCAATAATTAACAGAAATTAATTTTCATTAACTTTTGGGCAGCAAAAGGGTTGGATTTCCACTATAAAAAGAGGTCAATTTTTGGGAAAAATCCATTCACCCACTCACTCACCCAAGCATCTTCTCATTCTCATCTTCCATCTTTTCTTTTTTTTAGAGAGTAGAGAGTATTTTGTAAGATAAAACCATTTGGGTTGAAGGGTTTGGAACAAAATAAGCTTTGTCAGCTATTTTTTTCTTCTCTTCTCATGTCATTTGTGACTCAAATTTGAAAGTTTGCACTTCATTATATCATTTGTGTAATTGAGTATAAAAGTTTTGGCATAGGAAGTGAAATATACCAACTTCAATGGTGTTTTTCCTAACTATGGCCGGCTAAACTACTCATTTATAGGATTAGGATGGATACTTGATAATAATATTATTTTGCTAATTTCTTATGGGGTTATTTTTGTCTCTTTAACTACATAATTTTGCGTTTATACTCAATCTTAATCTATTTATGCATCTTAATACTAATGTTTAATTATGTTGATTACACTAGTTTAATTTGGCATCTCAAATTAATATTAGACCTTGTAGGCTAACATGAATATATGTGATTTAGGCTTAAAATTATAATTGTTAAAATTGAGCAATTTATTCTAGAAATTAGATGAGTTATGTCTAAAAAGAATGATTCATGCTAAGCCTCTAGATAAATAATCTCATTTGATAATTATAATCATCCTTTTAATTTATGGCCAAATGCTTGTAGCTTCGGTTCAAGAAAAGATGAATTGAACCCCCATTTGAATTTGTAAATCAATATTTGCGTGAATGGTGAAATCCTAATCCTAGATTTTTATCCTATTTGATTTCTCTACTCTTTTTTGTTTCGTTAAATTCATATTGATAATCAAACTCCTCAATTGAACTATTCTTTATAATAAAAAAGGCCAAATTCAAAATCACTATTCTTCCTCGTGGGATCGACACTCCTATATTTGGCAGTCTACAATTAACCTTGTGCATTTGCTAGTAAAAAGAGTTTTAAAACTAAACATAAAATCCACATCAAGTTTTTGGCGTAGTTGCCTAGGAATAAATAGTGATTTTTGAATTTTCTCTTCCTTTTATTCTTCTTTTTTGGCCTCTTCCCTGCTAATCTAACAATTTTATTTATTTATTCTCCACCCCCTTCCCTTTTATTTTTATTGTTTCATTCCCTAATCCCTCCTAATCTAGCCAATTTATTTTTATTCTTCCCTCTCCCTTCGAATCTAGCTATTTTCCCTGTCCCTTCTAACCTAATCTAATATAATCTAACTCTTTTATTTCTGTTATTTTATTAATTGTATCCAATCTAATAATCCACCTCCCTTTTATTTTGGAGAATACGGGTCAAACTTAGGGTGCTTAGCCCACCCTTGGTTGAATTTTGGAGAATAGGGGTCAAACTTTTTCCTTTAAAAGGCTGCATTCAATTGTACTTGGTTTTCATTTGTAGCCAATTGTTGTGTGCATAGTAGACATGCACTTAGAGAATCGTAGGGGGCTTGGCATTGGGGACACAAAACAGTTTAGGAAGGGGGATTATTGTTTGGTGCTTAGGAGAAGACTACTCCTTTTAACATATTCTCAAGGACAGCAAAACGAGTGTCAATGTATGTTGTATCTATAACCACATGTATACCCCCCTTTTGGCTACTAGTCTGGGCAACTAAACTCCAATCTCATAGTCTCGTATTGCAAGGTCTTTTCCACAAATTCCTCTAAAACCTTCCAAGCCTATTTCACTCTTATTCAAGAATCCCCCTTGATTAGATTCAACCATGGTTCAGGTATTGTGGTTAAAACCCTTATAGATTATTTGGTACAAGCGCCATTGTTTTAAGCCATGGTGGGGCCATTGAGCTAACAAGAGCTTGAACCTATCAAAAGACTTCCAAAATGATTCCCTCTCTAATAAAACAAAGTGGTTCATTTCATTCCTCAATTTTACTGTCTTCCCATTCGGAAAATATTTCCTTAAGAAAACCCTCACAAACCTATCCTAGGTGGGGATAGAGTTTGCGGAGAGATATACATCCACTTTTTCCGTCGAATCGCCCAATGCAAAAGGAATGACATGCAACCTAACAACGTCCTGGGGCACATTTGAAAATTGTATTATTGAGAAAAATTCCTCAAATTCGCTCAGAAAGAGCTAGGTATCCCTATCCCCAAAGAATTTAGGAAGCATGGTTGTGTTTTACGGACTAAATAAAAATTGTACATGCTCACCAAGTTACGGGGTTTGAAAACACAAAGGATTGGTGGATCGTGGAGGACAGAAAATTTGGTTTGGACTCCTTTGTGTAGGAGGTAGAGCTTGTACATCTCCACCCGCCACGGTTTCCAAATCGAATGCTAGGGGTCAGGTTGTCAAGATGTAGGGTTGCGAGATTTCAACACGAATAAGTCTCCCACAACTAGCCAATCTTGGCCAATTACTCATTGAACATTTTTTAAATTTTTTAAATTTTTTGATTTTTTTGGACTTTTCTTTTAATGACACACAAAATGAACCATGTACAACAATCAAGTCTAAAACCAATGCGAATCCAATGCCATTATCCCTCGGCAACAGTGCAAAACATTTGCTGATTAGTATAATTTGAGAGTGATAAGGGATGTGCTCCACTAAGACATTGAGGGATTTGCTTAACTTTCGACTCAATTATGGAGGAGGTTTTCGTTTGACTATCTGCTCTAAATTACTACAATTTTCAAGTCCAAATTAATTGCACTACAAATAGAACCAACATATAAAACACAATTGCAAGGATTTAAACAAACCTATTTATCAGCAAGCCACACAAAACACGTCAAATAGGTGATCACAGGGCTCGACATACCCCTTGTTACAACATTGCCTCATAATTACCCAACATTCCTCGAAGTCATCCTAAAATAAAATCTCACGTAACATATAATTAATTAATCTAGCGGTAACTAATAAAACTGAAGAGAGAGAAAGTTATCCAGTAGTAAATTTCTTCAATGATGGTGTTTGTGT
>JACYFF010019584.1:65096971-65143509 GCA_017589665.1 Selenicereus undatus | reverse complement strand
TATATATATATATATATATGTTTGTATGCATGTATTGTCGAAAACATTCACCCTACCTGTTGTTCAACTAGAAATCAAATTAGAACTTCTAATCTCTTTCTAAGAATCTGAGATGGTTAGCTTCCTTAAATTTACAATATATTTTATTAATATTTTTTGATGAAGGGCAGAAGGAGATTAATCAATTGACATATTTATCATGTTATATTTGAATTATCTTAATAATTATTATTGTTTAAATGTGCTATATTTTTTATGTTGATGTTGGAATATTAATATTACTTAATTGATTTTATGTAAGATGTCACAATATCTTTCAGATTGTTTAATATTCAATTTTGAATATGTAATCTTTATGTTATTATGTTGTATGATTCAAATTTGAATTGAGATTGTGATTCTCTAAATATGGCCATATCTTTTGAAATTCAATTCTAGTTGTTGCTTGGCCTAAAAATAGCACTAATAGATTTTTAGCATCAACTAGCCATTGCAAGAAATCAGCAAGGTAGCCGTTGAAGATTTGGAGCGATTATTGAAAATTAGTTGAAATTCAAGGCCTTGAAACTAGATTCCAAGGGCTTGATGATCAGCTGAAGATTTTCCTTCCATATTTGAAAGTAATGGCTACTTCAACTCCTTTTGTTATAAAAAAGGGAAGACTTTGCAGTTGAGGAGGGCACAAGAAATAGAGCACAAGCAATTGTCATACTCAATACTCACTTGCATACTTTGCACAATAACTTGCTTTACATTTATTAAAGTTGTATTGCTCAAATTGTAAGTAGTGTGGAATTATGGAGTTAAAGGGTCAACTTTACCAATGACTTGTTGAACGGTCAACTTGTAGTTTGGAACTTAGAGTAGGTGTAGTCTAGAATTGTGTAATCCCTCCTAATAATATTGGGTTAATTCTAGAGTTAGGGAACTCTAGGCGGTGACTAAGCCTGACTAACATCGTTAAAAATTACTTGTGTTTGTCTGCATTTACTTTCCGAATTTCTATTTCGATTATTTTGAGATTTTGATCATCATCATATTCATACCCACTTTAAGGTGATTTAACTAACCAAAATAAGGCCAACGAAGACGAAAGAGAACGAAGGTAGTTATTGGCATATATGGCCATATGCTACCATAGTCAACGTTCACCCGTCTGAGGAATGACATTGTTAATGAATCCTACGGATTTGTCCTTATCGTTGTTAGTGATCAGAGCGTTGTTTCCTAGATGGATTTGCGAATATGTGGGAAAAGATGATTGTGTAGACTCTGTCAAAGTAATCTAAGTGACCAAAATCATATATTCTTCCTTTGGAGATTTTAAGTGAAAGCAAAATTAAATGTGAATGATTAAGGGTGATTCTGTATATATAAATAGAGTGATCAAACTTTGATTATGAAGTTTGATATTGGTCTTCATGTTATTTGGTGAAAGCCAGCTAATATGACCTTGAAAAATATGATTGGAACTTAAGCATGCCTTATATGATTATAAACTTGCTAATTATGGTATAAATGTTTCTTTCAGATTTTTTACTACACTAATGGCTTGTACTGTTTCGCGATAAGATAAAGTTGTAAGCTGTAAGAAAATGTAAGGAGTTATAAGAAGTTATAAGAAACTATAAAGAGAAGTAAAGAGTTGTAAAAAGATGTAAGGAGTTGTAAGAAGATATAAGGAACTATAAAGAGTTGTAAGGATAGATATAAGGAGTTGTTGAATTATTGAAGAGTCATTTAGTATAATTTGTGACAATTACGATATATTAGTCATATTTACGACTAAAATTTGATACCATCAGTAAACAAAATATTTCTTAATATAATTGAAACGAAATATGTTTGTTTTACAAATAACGTTTTGGATGAGAAACAATAATATTAAAATAATAAACTTATTGAAAATAAACTATTAACTAAGTTCGTTACATAACAATAAAATATATTAAACCCCATAAATTTCGTCCAGAAAATTTTGTATAGTTAAGTTGATTTTTTATATTTACATTAGTTTGATCCAATAAACAAAGTATAAAAAAAAAATTAATTTTTTTGACAAAATTGAATACAACTCTTAAAATAAAATCCTATTTTAAGTAAACAATTTTAAATATAAAATGGTGAATGTTGTTACCAAGAAATTTTATAAATAAACCCTTAAAATATTATTCAGCAATGCTTAAAATATGAAAATTGTATTGTTATATTAAACAACCAAAAATTAAATATTACCTTCCAAAATGAAAAAAAAAGATGAGAATTTAAACGGACAGGCAGAAGGCCGTAGAAATTTCAATACCCAGCACTACTTTTGCCTAACTACTTTCTACTTTCCTAAAGAAACCCAACCAACTTTATATTAGCTGTAATGCTTTTGTCCCATACAGTTTGATAGTTTTCATATGTGCTTCAAATTTAAACATGAACAAAAGCTTTGTATTATAATTTTAAAAGTATGGTCACTTATTCCATCTATAACAACATATATTATTCATGTCGAAACTCAAATATAATTTACATCGTTATATTGTGTTTTTATATTTATGTAAATGCTATATTCATAACATATTTACAAATTTTGTTTAAAAAAAAAGGGCAGCCAGGTGCACAACCATCCCGCGTTCCTTTACGAATTTTGTTTATTGGTAGTATAATTAAAAAAATATACATGTTTATGTAATTAAAGTAAATGAATGTAATAGAAAATCTATCTAGGGTGTAAGAAGATGTAAGAAAATGTAAGAAAATGTAAGAAGATGTAAGGATTATGTTAAGGATGTAAGAAGCTATAAAGAGATGTAAGAAGCTGTAAGGAGATGTAAGCTCTTAGCTAAATTCTAAAAAATGCGAAATAGAACAGGACCTAAGATTTTTTAGCAAACTTAATTCGTTTGATAAATCATTGCCGGAGGAGTTCTTAGTTGATGTGTAGCAAATGGGCACGAAATTGTCAAAGTTATGGTCAGTGTCCTTAAACGAGAAAAGGCCAAGGTGTCTGTCGCAATCCCTAGGGAAAAACTTATGCAACTCCAAATCCTTGGATGGCAATATGACGCAGCAGAAAGGGCTCTGATAACAACTAATGCGCAATGGAGCCCTTAAACATCAAAGTCAGAGTCACTATTCTTGGATGACTGAGGTCAGAGTCTATGTTTAAGGGCGTTGACTGGAACTTGGCGCAAATCAAGGCTTTCAATACGTTGATGTTTAAGGGCGTTGATGTGAAGAGACTATAAGACTTATGTGCCATTGATTTAAGAGATATAAAGATAACAAAAAGCTAATAAAAGAAATACCTAAGAAAAAGCATAAATCCATCCTCTAGACTTACAATCCGCCAATTAATTCTAAAAAGCAAAACACGTACCAAGAACAATATAACGAATTGATTCTAATCACCACCCGAAAGATGGAACAAACATAAAGAGATTAGAGAGTGAAAGCTCAAAAGGTCAATTTCATTCATCTGCGCTTACCGAGTCTGCTAGTAACAGAGAAATTAGGCCTATTTAAAGGCTTCGAAAGACTTACGGCTTCTAACGCAAGCAAAGAACTAGCCAACAAGGAAAAAAACCACTGTAAGTGATATAAATTAACCAAAAATGCCTACAAGGACCAATAGAAAATACAAAAATAACAAACTCCCGGAGCGGCTCTTGCTTTCACGAGGTTTAGGAAAATTCAGATGTAAGTAGCCTCACCTCTACAGACATGACTGCTTGTAGAGAGGCCAATTCTAGTAGACCTACATAAGCAGTTTTAATAAATGATATAAATTAACCAAAAATCCCTACAAGGACGAATAGAAAATGCAAATATAACGAACTCCCAGAGCGGCTCTCGCTTTCACGAGGTGTAGGGAAATTAAGATGTAAGTAGCCTCACCTCTACTGTTTGTGGAGAGGCCAATTCTAGTAGACCCACATAAACAGTTTTAATAAAATAATTTAGAAGTTGAAAATTGTTTGTAAAACAAAGGTAACAAACACAAGATATAATTAATTTAAATAACATCAATTATGATGTGCAACAGTGGAGGGGGTAAGATTTGTATGCACCTTAAGCAACAAGAAGCGACACAATACTAATATGGCCAAGAACAGTCTACAGCTTAAACAATCAGAGGTGGAGGAGTAACAACGCAGTTGTGATAACGGTACTACTAGCATATAAAATATAGAAAACTTAAGATAGCATAAAAGCCAATACAACACCGCATATTTCCAACCATTTAGAAGCCAAAGGAGTCCCACGAAGCTACTTATCCAATGGTTCAAAACCTTAATATGAGGCCTCCACAAATTCTTATCATGAGCAATGACAAGACAAATACAAAACAAATAACAAAAATTACATGGACGATAGGAATGGGACACTATTCCCTCACTAGTACTAACCAATGACAATACTCCATGATAAACCCATATTTTACCACCTTTTTGCCCCCACTTATGCCTCACTTTCCGGCAGTTTTCAGCCAAAACATGGAAGTTTAATGCTTAATCGTACCTCATATTCTTTGAAAACCGTCTGATCAACTTGTTTTGTGGTTTTAGGAGGTTTGATCGGTTGAGATGCAGAAAACAAGTCAATTCAAGGCGAAACTAGAGCAAAAAGAAGGCAAAATGGGAAAAAGGGGGTGGCATGGGGGCACCATGCCATGGCACCCTGATCGTGCCACCCCAGGAAGCTAAGATCGCGAAGCAGAGATGTGGCACGGTCACACCGTGCCACTTTAATGAAGTGCGATTAGTCGCGCTGAAGGTTGTAATTTGGGGGAGTTTTGTTTTTCCTCTTTTGGCCGACGGTTTTGGCGATTTTTGGGGCGACGATTCTAGGGTTAGAGTTAGTTTTGACAATTCTTGAAAACACTTGTGGAAGATTTGAGGGTTTTAGTTTTGGAATCAATTGTTCATTCAGTAGATTGAAATTCGCCATCCATTTGGACAATTCAATTCGATTATTAAACTAAAGTACGTTTCTCCTTTCTCTCTTGGTGTTTGGATTGAAATTTGTTGTTTGCAAGCATGTCTGCGTTGCAAATTTGATTGCTTGGTTGAATCTAAGACAATGGTAGGCTAAATCCATAGTCTTGGATTGGGCGTAACCCCCTGTTGTAACGATTAGGGCCATGTTCTAGGTTTAATTGATGTATTCCTGCAGATTTGACTGAATTCCTACATTGCATGCCAGTTGCTCGATGAATTGCCTGAGAGGGTTTCATTCATGATTCTTAATTAGGGTTTAGGGGATTAGCGAGAGTTAAGTCCTAGGCCTAGAGCGGCTTTGTGGGCGATTGAATTACTGACACGAGAGTAGTCAGTACTTCATATCTGGGAATGATAGGTTGCATAATCCTGTGATTCAGTTCTCCATTGCTCTGCGAGTGTAGGCGATCTGATTTACTAAATCAGTCTAATGACGTTTGAGAGAAGGCGTAGATGCATTAAACAGGCGACCATTTCAGTTCAGTCAAGCATGTAGGTTAAATCGCATAATCTAGTCTTTAACCTAAGAAGTGCAACAGTACGGTGAACCCCAATCCGAGGCCTTAGTTAACATTGAACTTGTCAATTGTTTAGTAGTCGTTTCATCAACCATCTCAACGAAGAGATTCCCGCCTAAATTGAGTCGTAAAGGTTGCGTTGGTGATTGGAACCGAGTTCCCTGTGGATTCGACCCGTGCTTGCCGGTTGCTAGCTACAGCTACACCGTGCACTTGCGGTAAAACTGCACATCACTCCAAAATAAGCAAATTCAAATCACAAAAAATAATACGAAGAGTACCAATCATCCTTGTCTTTTTGTGCTGAAATTTGGCTACATATAAGCTGTGAAAAGGAAACTTGCTTAAACCTTCCATTTGGAGAATATTCCAATAATTCTATAGAAGGATCGTATGTTGACATGTCCACCTTTTTCATCCAAGGTACTCGAACCCATATTTTAGTCTCATTTTTAAGGTTGAGCAATATAGGTCCGAATTCTAACAACCTTGCTTTATTATTGGATTTCTCTCTGAACATTGAGCGTTTCCCAAAAATGTTTACTTGGATGAAAGATATTTCAAAGTATACCTAATAACCTAACACGACTAATGTGGACTCCACTTGGCAGCTCGAACACGAGTCAAATTTGACCCAAGTTCCTAAAATAGATTGGACAACTTCTTATGATAAGCTTTATTGATGTAATGTAGCACTGAAAAGCAAACTAAAACAAAAAAATGACTTCGTGGATTCAAGCTAGACATGTTAGGGAGCTCAAACATTGTTGGTACTGTAAACGCAAATTTCGAGCCTACAATCAATTGGACAAGAAATTGAGCAACAAAGTAAATTTTTATATTTATATCAAAGAATGAGTTCAATCTCTTTATAATTGTTATAAGAATAAGTATAATAAATCCTCTGATTCAATCTCCTTGGGTAGTCTGGAATGAATTTGAACTTGAGAAAGGGCCTAAGAGGCTTAATCTCTATCAAGATATGAATTTAATCTCCGCGCATAGACGGCACGTGTTTGGAGTACTTGCTGTCTTCTGCCAGAGTAAAGTCTTGAGCTCTTGAGAGTTCTTCTGAAAACATACCGACCCTTGAATGGGGGGTTCACTCCGTTTTTATAGAGAAGTCAGAGTTGAGATTTTCCTTCTCGTCTCTATTAAAAGCAATAATCATTTATTTTCTATATCATTTATGCTACGTGACACTTTTTAATTGACCGCATACATTTTCAATAAGTATTTAATATTTAATGGAATGCCGTAATTAATTTAACACGTGGCGTGCTGTAATTCGCCAAAAATAAGAGTATTTATTTCTTTCCATGTGGCAAGTCTTGATTGGCTAGCGAAAATTTGCATTCTACAAATGCCCCCTCGAGAGTTGGCCGCACCCATGATCTTGGAAGATTTGGTGTGGACGGGTCTCGAAATTTGAATGCTGAGATCTATACAACCCTAGCTATGTAGTACCCGGGTTGAAACATTTGACTCAATAGGGTCTTCAATAAAAGTGTCGAACTTATTTATTGGTCACCCTTTTTTTTTCGGGTCAAATTGAATATATCAATATATTTGATTGATATACTCAAATAGAAACCTTCAGGATTCTTTCTTCGATTTGGAATAAGAAACTTGCCTGAATAAAATATATTATTCAACGCAGAAGATTTGCATTTTCTATTGGCGTGTATTACCCCCATAACTTTTTTTGGAATGTATCATACTAGGACTTGATTTTTATTCCATTGACCTAATATATATAACATATAGTCTTGTGGAGACAAAATTATACCACTATACTAACGAATTCTAATTTGCTCAAGAGGAAAAGTATAGGTAATGCTTCTCCTTTTTTTTTTCTTCTCTCTCCCTGTCTTCTTGAATTCCTTCTGCTCTTTTCTTCTTCTATTTTTTTTGCCTTCAACGTTGACAGTACTGATACGGAGACTTACTATTTTATGTTGTCTTCTTATTGGGAAGCTTTGCCTCATAACTCATGCCTTGAGACAAACTCCCTCTTGTGAGGGTGCCAATCTCCTTTCAATGCTTTTACTTCACTTTAGTGCTCTCCTTGCTATGTAGCGCTCCCCTTGTTTTATTGTTTTACTTTTGATTACTGAGAATGCACATCTCACCTCCTTTATGTATCTCTCTGCAGTTGTGAGAATGGTGCCAGAAGGGAAATAGTAGAAGTGAAATTTGTATAAGCAATAAAAGGCCAACACCTCATTGTTAATAGTCTGAGGAAGCAACACTCGAAGGTAGTTTCTGACCTTCATTCTTCATCTCACGCTGCTTTCTTCTATGTGCTGGGTTTTGTTTTTGCTTAACCCCCCCTTTTTTGTGCCCCCTTTTTTTTTGGGCCCGTTGCTTATAGTCTCTTTTGCTTTTGGCCTAGATAGATTTGAAACAAAATTTATATTTTTCTGACTTGTTTGTCTCAATCTATATCGTTTTGCGCTCTCTATTTTATGTTGGAATCTCTAATAATTGATTGTGGTTAACTTTTGAATGCTTAACATTTTGGGTGCATCAACGGGTTGACCTTGAATCCTTGTAAGGTAAATTTTTCAATGACTAAGATTCTCAAGAGGTGAAAATTCCCAAGAGGCGAATTCAATTTAATATCGGTTAACCTTTGAATGCTAAACCCTTTTGGCTGCATCAACAGGTTAACCTTAAATCCTCCTAAAACAAACTTCTCAAAGGCGAAAATTTCCAAGAGGCGAATTTGATTTAATATCGGTTAACCTTTGAACGCTTAACCCTTTTGGGTGCATCAACGGGTTAACCTTGAATCCTCCTAAGACGAACTTCCCAAAGGATAAAATTATCAAGAGGCGAATTTGTTTCAGCATCGGTTAACCTTTGAATGTTTAACCCTTTTGGGTACATCAACGGGTTAACCTTGAATTTCCTTCCAAGGCGACATTCCAAGAGCGAAGGTTCTCAAGAGGTGAATTTGACTGATGAAGAGCCCTTGCTTGCATTTGTGCCCATTTTCTTTTCTTCTTTATTTCTCTAGCGCTTCCATGTGAAATTTTTTTTTCCAGCCTTCATTCGATTATTAGATTGCTACGATTCCCCCTGTGATAAGTCCTACAACTCAATTTTTATATTTCTGCTATTGATGCAGGTTTTATTCAAGATGGTCACTTTTATGGACAAAACTACTAGCGGGCGACGCTATCTACACATCCAACCCAGTGAAAATGACGTAAATGGGGAAGAAACAAAGTTGCCTATCTGCAATCCTATAACGTGCTTGTGCAAGTCTTATTGTGCTAGAGGCCCTCCGAGCCTTCCTTGGTGGTCAACGGAGAATCTGAAGACAGGCGAACATTCTTGCTCCCTACTCACATTAAAACGAAAGAGAACTTCACCTCTTACTAATTGTTATGTCATGACATAGAGTCCGAGCGCAAATCATGGGCTAAGTTACCGTTGCATGGGGAATTTTCTAACAAACTGCTTTATTGAGAGTGGTTAGAGGATATCCTCATTCGTTGCAAGGACAAACTCACAACCCTTCATCTGTTTGATGCTTTGTATGCTTCGTTCTTCCTTTATGACCAGTGCTCAAATCTCGTCCGAGCAGTGTGCGAGCATTGGTGTCTTGAAACGAACACATTGCATACTTCTAAAAGCGAGGTGTCATTATCTATCTTTGATATTTACAGCTTCCTCGGGCTTCCACTTTTACGGCATCTTTATAATGAAGTTGTTCCTACCCAATGGGAACTCACAAACAAGCTTCCGCTGAGTTGTAGTAATCTATTTGTTGCTTCCCACAAGCTAATGCAAGGTCGCAAGGGCAAGCCGACCATAGAGCATTGGATTGCCTTCTGGTTTCGAGGGCGCAACAAGTACCATATTGCTAGGAAGCCTAATCAGGATAACCGGATCTCAAATCCAGGAATATTGGCTTCCATTATCGACGCAGGAGCCCGTGGGTGGGGTGATTGTCAGGTCATTTTCGACGAGCTGGGAGTTGCCATAGGCCAATGTGCTGAGACCTTTCTAGCTTCATTTCTCTCCTGTTGGCTTTGCACATTCGTCTTTCCAGTTAGAGAAGCTGGTTGCATACGCCCCGACACTTTCAGTGTTGCCTCTTTCATGGCATCAGGTGTAGGGTACTGCCTCCCTACAGCGATTCTTGCGAGTATCACTACAAAAAGTCATGCATCCTTCCGCATTTGTATCACCGCACTTAATTAAAGTGTGGGGAGAAAAATGACAAGATTTTGGAGTTTTCTCGATTCCACATTTAGCAAGTGTGGATAATTTATGAACCTATTACTATACTTATTAAGTGTGGGGAATTAAAAAAAACTTTTATAATTACTTTTTATTATATTGATGAGGTAATTTGTCCAAAATATTTGAATATTTATAGCTAAATATATTAGCCAAAGGAAAAACCTAAATAAATCTCCCACCCCCAGCCACGTGCGCCTCACATGCCTATCCCCTCCCCTTTAATCCCTTGCATTCTCTCTCCTCTCTCGGCTCACCAGACAGAAATCCCGACCCCCCTTCATGCTCAGCATCTCTTCTTCATCGTCTCTCTCCCTTTGTGAACTCATATCTCTTTCTCTCTCTCTCTCTCCGCAACCCATCCACCACACCACGTAGCCATCCACCATGTTCATCCATCTCCAAGTGCCAGCACAACACGCCAGATCATAGCATCTTCACCATCCATGTCTGGGTGAGATTAACGGCTGAGAATCGACCAAGTTCGGCTATAAATCAGCGATAGCGTTGATTAGGTATTATTCTAGGTTTTATTTTAAGTTTCTTAGGTTTAATTTAGGTTTTTCATTTCAATTCGAATTATTAGGAATTTAGGGTTTCTGTTTTCGTTTCATCCTTTCGATTTTAGATTTAATTTCAGGCTTTAAATTCAAGTAATTAGGCTTGATTTGGTAATTTGGAGTCGACATTCCTGATTTTCAGCTTGCAATCGTAGTGTTTTGGGTTCAAGTTTAATTGATTTTGATATATTTTGCTTCCCCTGTTTTGGATCTATTTGGAGCATCATTAATGGCATTCCCACCATTGTTGCTGAACTTTGAAACTCTGTTTTGGGTTGTCCAATGGTAAATTCAAATTTCCCCTCCCTGTTTCAGATCTATTTGATTTTGTTTGTTGTATTGAGCACTCAACAATTATTATTCATGAAATTGGCCCCATTTGAAGTTTAAACTCGTATGACAATAGCTTTGGTTACTTATTTTTCCACACTGAATTCAAGAAGTCTAGGTTTGCATTGTTATTTTGTCTAGGTCTGTGGGTTTGGTTACGATGGTTCATTTGATATTGGTGCTGTAGATAATCGTGAGAAAGGGGTCTAGCTTGTTTGGTCTGTGGGTTTGGTTGCGATGGTTCACTTTGTCTCTGAACAGAAGTGACAGTGAAGGTGTTACCGTGTTAATCACATGGCTTTTCTTGAATTCACAGTTACATTTGTGTTGACTTCAAGCATAGCATTGATGAAAGTAGTGTGCAAAAATGTGCGTAATCAAGCTGCATATCTTTTGTTTTGAAGAGGTATTTGGGGGACTTCATAAGTGTCTATGCGAGTTTGCTTGGAAAGTAGTCTGGTTCAAGATATCTGTTAGTTGTGATAGTAAATTTGAAGTCTAGTGCTATTAGATATTTACACTGATTTTGCATTGATCTAATCATATAGCATTGGTCTTAAGTTGAGGTGGGAGTGATAGATGCTTATGCTACATGGGCTTTCTTCTTATTTATCATGCCAAATTATCACCAACGCTGCTGCCATTGGATATTTTCTTAGATTTCATATTGAACTAATCTGTTAGCATTGGTCTTAAGCTGGATGACTCATGATGTTAGGACTTTGATACAAGAGGATCACGATAAAACAAGGGCAGAGCTAAGGGGGTTCTTTGTCGATAATTTGTTCTTTTCGTTTTTCATTATTTGTGTTTGAGTTACATAGAAAATTAACGAATGGATATTGTACTTTATTCTAACTGGCTTCTAATTGTAGTCGGAACAGTTTGTTGGCTACAACTTACTGGACCATATTGATGTCTTTCTTGTACAGTTGTTTTCTAGGTTGGTTTGTTTTAATCAATTGCTCTTCTACAACATATTATATATCTTCCATTATTGATGTCATATTCCTTGTTCTTTTGTTGAGCTTGCCTAGTGTTTGACAAGGTGCTCCAGATACAATGCTCGTTTGTGTGCCATGTATGCACTGGCTAGATGAATTGTATTCAAGATTTCCTTCTCCATTTGGTGCCTTCTTCAATTTTTGTGTGTTTAATGACCTACGCTGATGGTAATGTTCTATTCACATAGAACGTAATGCCTCTTGAGCCTTTCTTTCTTCTTGTATTTGTGATCTGATATGCAGAAGAGATTGTGTGCTTGCTTTATTAAGCATATGATAGTTCATTTTCGTTAATGTAGTGATCCTCATATTGTGCAAAACCTGGTTTTTGAAGAGGAAAGATTGTGCATATGATAGTACTTGGTTCTGTTGTTCAATCTGATATCCAGGGAGTCGTTGAGCAGGGCCAGGTTAATGTAGTGATGCTCAGATTGTGCAAAACCTTGGTACTTTGTTGATACTTTCTGCTTCTTTTCCGCTTTTGTTGTTAGGTTCTGACTTTGTTTGGCTGCAGCTAAGATAACCAGTACGTGCTTGCCTTATTTTCTGGTTTTTGAGGAGGAAAGATGGCATGACGCTTCAAAATATCCTCAAGTACTATCTTCTTCTTCTTCTTCAAGTTCTCTCTGTTGGCCATTGACCGCTCCCCCCTGTTAGTTTCTCCCTACACTAATGGCAGTGCTTCCTTTTCTCTTCACTGGAATCTGGCAGACGGCGGGTTTTAGAGTGGTTTATGACTGCAGATTAGTGGCTGTTTATGACTGGAAATCAGTGGCTATTTATGACAGAAAATTAGTGACCATTAAACTGCACCAGAAACTGCTCGAGCAATAGTTTTTGAATGAAAATCAGCACTAGCAAACCACTTCAAAACCCCAGTTGGTCCAGAATGCTGAGTGTGTACAAGTAATATTTTTCTTCATTATCGGAAAGCAAAGTGTTGTTTTTATTTGCAGTTTTCATATTATAATCAATTATGTCTTCCAAACTTCATAAATTCTGGACGAAAGCTCAACCCTTCTGTTCTTGTTCTTGCTGGTGATTGTCGGTAAAATTACAGTTTTGAGTGGTAGGTATTTGAGCTATTGTGCTTTTAATTTTGTTCAGGGTTTACAATTCTTATATATGTTCTTCGTATTATGTATGTTAGCATGACTATTCTTCAAAGCTGGCATATGTAGGTTACATCTAAAGTGAGAAATTAAGAGATATAAATTGCTGAATATTGAGAGCTGATTATGTTTATGATTTTAACTTGTCCTGAATGCTGAGTTTTCAACTCATGTGATCTTTATTTTGGTCTATAATGCTGAGTGCGTACAAGTTATGTTTTTCTTCATTCTCAGAAAGCAAAATGTTGTTTATATTTGTAGGTTTTAGATTATAATCAATTATGTATTCTAAATTTCATAGATTTTGGATGGAAGCTTAACCCTCATGTTCTTATTCTTGTTGGCGATTCCTAGTGAAGTTACAGTTTTCGGTGGTGGGTATTTGAGCTGTTGTGCTTACAATTTTGTTAGGGGTTTGGTTTTAGTGCCTGATATAATTTACTTTCTTAAAGTGAGATGCTTTTGCAGTAATCTATCTATAGTTCGGGGTTTGGTTTCTTTCTTTAATTGTTAGCATCACCCTAGATTCATCTATACTTTCAATGCACTGAATTTTTTTCTTGAATCAAGAGATTAGGTTGTCTAATTTGTCAGTGTAAATTTGCCTTTTGGGTTTACCTTCTTATTGATGGATTTACTTTGTCAATGGAAACCTTAGTGTACTTTATTAAATTAGTTATGAAATTACTCTTATGCAGAAAAACTTCAATGACGACTCCTTGGCCCTTGGATTAGACATGCGTCCTTCCCTCAAAAACATACTTTCCTATCGGTGAGCTTACCTCTAACTTGCTAGCTGCTGCATCTCTTCCTCTTACTATCGTTCTCCATTAACACGTAAAGGAACGTAGAAGAAGTTGCTTTGAGAAATGCTAGAGAACTTGAAATGGGAGTGTTGTAGACTGAATCATTACGACATGAACCAGCTTGACATGTCCCTATAATTTTGAGGTAATTAAGGGACAAAATATCCCTTTCTATCTTTCTCGTGGCTTTATTGATTTCTTAGATTTGTTGATGGTAATGGGTTGTTGGATTTGTGGATTTGTGTTAGTTACTCCAGGCGTGTGGCTTGTTGAGTTTATTTGCTCCGGCTTGTAGCCGTTGAGATTTCTTATTGTATTTATGAAATGTTGTAAAAGGAAAATATCCAAGTTGAACTCACCTAGGTCCTATATATTGCTAGTTGAACTCGATTGTAGTTCTATTCTTAGTTCAACTCTGTTGTGGTTCTATAGTTGGTTGAATTCTACGGTGCGTCTTTTAGCTTGATTCTACTGAGTCCGCGTCTTCGTTAATCTCTTTGGTGATCTTTTCTAATAATTCATTTTTTTTGTGTGTTTCAATTTTCTGATAGGTTGCATTTCTGGAGCTAACATCTCTCGGTGAAGAAAACAAAGATGGAGATTTTTTTATATATTCTTTGACGTTAGACATGTTGTTAAAGTATATATTCTTTGACGTTAGGTAAGAATATTTAGTTTTGATTACATTAGTGTCTGTTGATGTGTATACAATTAATTTTTTTCCAGGCACGAATGTGTAATTTATGTAATTCATGTTTGATCTACTTTAATTTGTTGGTTTATTAATTTTATTCATTTATGTAGGATGATGCGAGCTGGTAATTAGTGCAAAATTTATTAATTAAAAAAAGAACAATTGTATACAATTGTTCTACTTTTAATTTAATAAGTTTTATATTAATTACCAGCATTATTTAAAAAAAAAACTAAAATGACACTAGTAACACTTTTAAGTGTTGGGAAAATTATGACTTCTTGCATCTTCCAGAGTGGGCATAGTGTAAAATGGCCACACATCAATTGTGGGTAATTAGTATTTACTCCGCATTTACAAGTGTGGGGAATATAGCTATACCTGCATTTTCATTAAGTGTGGAGAGCACTTCCACACACTTAACTTCCCCACATTTAGCCAAAGTGTGGACAACTACTATTTCTACACTTATAAGTGTGGTTATTAGCAAAGTTAAATGTGGAGGGAAGCAGTCTTTTTTGTAGTGTATCTATAAGGGACTCAATGAGATTTCGCGTTCTTCGCATCCAGGTAGAGGTGGGGGATATTTTCCTACTCATTTCCTTTATGCTTGGTTAGCCAAGAACTTTGTTGTATACGAGCTAGTTGGTGATGCTTCCTCCAGTCCAGGTATGGTGAAGTTTAGCGGCATAGGTCAAGCCAAGTCGTTTCAGCTTGAAGAGGCCACGAAACTCATCGGTTCTAGGAGGGGCTTTCGCTGGCATTCATCCATCATCAACCGACTGAAGGAGAGTCTTGTGGACGACGAGAAGTTGTCGAGAGCTGACTTTGCTTACTTTGTCAGCATTCATTCGAGTTTTGTCTCTTATCGCTGTGAGGATAGCTTTGTCATGGAGCACTACTACCTCGACCGATTCAGTAGACAATTTGGCTTCCATCAGCATGTTCCCATAGATCTGGACTTTGGTCTCAAGTCTTACTTCCTGGGCAATGCAAATTTCTCAAGAGAAATACTACTCGTGCATTTCGTGAATGGTGGTCCAGGATGTTCATTTCCTCAACTTGCAGTCCGCATGCTAGTGATTCCAAGAGAAAACAAAGTGATTTATTTGACACGAACACTTAAAAGGATGAAGGCAAACTTAGTTCTAAACCCAAGTTGAAGATTGTTCGTTCTGGAAAGCCTTTAGAGCCTTTTGTTCCGCCGATGGGGGATGGTTCTTCTAGTGTCAAGATTCCAGGAATAGATGTTGTCATCCCAGCGACGCTCATCCCTGCAATCCCTATTCACAACATTACGCCACTACCACAGGTAACGAATGAGATTAAAGGACCCTTTCAAATCTCCATCCTATTGAGACGTATAGGCATCATATAAACCTGAGATTAATCTTGTTGCGGATGGTCAGGATGAGATACCTATCGGAGTTAGTGAGCCAACTACCGAAAAGGTAATTGAGCTTCCCCCAGAAGGTGCTGAGAATATCATAGATATCCTCAATTCTGAACCTAATCCTATTGAATGCATGGTACTCCATTTTCTTTTCTTATAAATAGAAACACAATTTCTTTACAAATGTGTATCTCACCTTCTTCGTCCCTGTATACATCTTCTCTTCTTTTTCCTATTTTTCTTCCTCTTTTTTTAACAGGGAGAAAGTGATGATGCGAACTTCAAAGAGGAATTAGCACACGTTCCTATGCCATCAGGAAGTCAATGTTTCCCGTCGATTGGACGGATACCATCATTTGGTAATGATTTATTTGATGGGAAGTCGAGATTAGTTGACTCACAAGGTGTTTGTTCCCTGGATGATGATGAGGTCGAGTCCATCCGTAGAGTCAATACACCTTTGCTGGTACCTCGCCCACAACGCCCTTTGAGGGCTCCCCATGGGGGAATTTCTGTCTTCAACGCTGACGCTATTATAAAGGAGGTGGATAAGAATGCTGCGCGAGTATTTGGTAAAGCCATACTTGACAAAGTGTGACGCACCCCTTTCGATGGGCTTCCTTCTCTTAAAGGTAATTTTGACAGCCTTTATGGCACTATCCTTCAAAGAGGTGTCAACGTCACTCCTTTAGAGAGCAAGGTTGAAGGGTTGATCAAGAAAGCATGTGACTTCAAGGACCTGCAACAGAGCTACTCTGGTCGAACATCTGCTGAAGGACATGATACTTATCACATGGAGGTGCAAGGTAAGCTTGATGAGGTCTCCCATCGCCTGAACACAGAGGGCGTCCATTATGAAGCGAAAACAGCCGAGCTGAAGCATGTTGAATCGAGGCGTCAGAAGCTGTTGAAAGAACTTCAACTTTTGGAAGAACAACAAAAAGATCTTAGCTCTCAGGTAGGGGCTAGCGAGCATTTGCTTCAAGAAGCTGAGTGGGAAGTAATTGACTTGCAAGGTCAGATTGACATACTTAATGCTACTGAAGTAACGGATGTAGCCACAAAAGCTAGTTTAGAGAAGGCTAAAGCCTATATAAAGGAGTCTTTCGAGGATTTGAGGAATTTTTAATGGGATCCATAGTTGACTCTTTTTCTCTTTTTTAGATGGACTTGTAATGCACCTTGCACTTTTGTGATGTAAGCTTGCCATCTAATAATGCGAATTTTCTTTTGTCCGTTGCTGCACATGTGTCTTTAGTTGATTTTCCTTGTGATTTGGATCCCATAATTATCAACGTTACGACATCAAATGAATTTATACCGTGCTGAATCTTTAAATTAAGAAGTTGTACAAAACCCGCAATCAGATGAACATTTTTATGAACAAATTTCATGATGACTATACTTGGGTGTATAGCAAAGTTGCCTACGTACCTAAAGGGAATCCTAAAGGATCAAGTCATATGTAGTTCAAAGAACAAAACTTTTTTTTTTGTTTAGCCATTCACAGTTTATACTCTTACGGGCCAGGAGTAGTACAATAGAGTTTAACTTAAAAGAATGAACAGTTTAGGCTCATGTTCAGGAGCTGACATGTACTAATACATTAAGGATAGTATAGTTTTAGGAACTTGCCATTTATCGGCCCAACTCGCAGTCCATCAGTACCGACAATCTTATAAGCTTCGTTGGTGTAGACTTCTAGAATCACGTAGGCGCCATCCCACTTGGAAGTGAACTTGCTTCCAGTCTTGTGTGGGATGATGATCGGCCTTCTTACCGCGAGCACTTGATCTCCAACTTGAAATGAACGCGGTCGTACCTTTTTGTTGAAGGCTCGTGATAAGCGAGCTTGATAGCATTCCAACTTTTCTTGCGCTAGAAGTCTTTTGTCATCAAGGGCCTCGAGCTGTGCCAGGCGAAGCTTGTGATTTTTATGTTCGGTCAAGCCTTCCTGTATGCCAATACGGAGTGAAGGGATTGGAGTTCCAAAGGCAATAATGCTTTGACGCCATATACTAGAGCGAAAGGGGTTGATTGGGTTGGTGTCTTATACGTGGTTTTGTATGCCCAAAGAGCCTCCCTTAATCTTTCATGCCAATCGCATTTTGACTTTGGCACCACTTTGCTTAATAGGTTACAAAGTGTCCTATTGAAGGCTTCCGCTAGCCCATTTGCAGGTGCATTGTACATTAAAGATTTTCCCTGGGCAAACTTAAACTTTTCGCAGAGCGCGGTCACTAACTTATTGACAAATGGTTTGCCATTGTCAGTGATAATATATCATGGCACCCCATATCGGTAGATGATATGGGTTCGAATAAAATCAACGTCATTTTCTTTTTTGACCTCTCTCAGTGGGATTGCTTCTGCCCATTTGGAAAAGTAGTCAGTTGCTGCCAGGACGTATGAGTGTCCAACAGAAGATTTTGGAGTGATAGGGCCCACAACATCAAGCACCCTAGCTTCAAATGGCCAAGATGCCACAGTTGGATGGTGTGGCTCCGGGGGTTGATGAATAAAATTTGCATGAAACTGGCAGGGCTCACACCTTTTTGCATAGTTAATGCAGTCTTGCACTTTGGTAGGCCAGTAGTAACCCATCCTCCTTATCTGATCATGCAATTTAGGCCCTGCTTGGTGCGCTCTGCATATTCCTGAGTGTGCTTCCTCCATTGTTTGACTTGCCTCTTCGTTACCCAAGTGTCGCAACCAAATGCCTAGAAAGGAACGCCGATAAAGATTCCCATTGAAGTAAAGGAAGCTGGGTGCTCTTCGTTGGATTTCTATCTTATGCTTTGGATCGCTAGGGAGCTTCCCGTGTTGCAAGTAATCAATGAGTGGTTGACGCCAATCTTCTCCATCTACTTCTTGAGCAGTGACTGCGTTGACATCTCCCTCAAACTCTTTATTAATGGGTGTAACCACCCATCGATTGCAGACGGGGACATCCATATTTTCCTTTGCCCCCAGTGCCAAAGTCGCTGCAAGATTTACAAGCACATCAGCCACCTTATTGGCACTCCTAGGAACATGTTCTAACTTGACGGTTTTGTGCTTGCTTAACAATCGCGAGGCACACTTGTAATATGAAACGAGGTCATCCTTCTTGACTTCATACTCTTTGAGGAGTTGTTTGATGACCAATTGCGAGTCACCATAGATGTCGAGATCTTTGATTCCCATTCCAATAGCCACTTGAAGGCCTAAGATTAATGCCTGATAGTCAGCCTTGTTATTTTAACACAACTGGGTCTAATATGAATGAATAGGTGAGGACATGCTTCTCAGGGGAGATAAACACTACACTAGCACCGGCCCCATTGCTTCTCGCGGCTTCGTCAAAGTACATTTCTCAAGGTGGGAGAATATCGACAAAGAACACGTCCTCACTTGGTAAGTCATCGTTTAGCTCCCACTCATCAGGAATTGGGTGATCTGCTAAGAAATCCACTAGCGCTTGCCCTTTGACTGCCTTATGTGGCAGATAGACAAGATCATGCTACTTCAAGATCATAGCCCATTTCGCAAGTCGTCCACTGAGGATTGGCCTTGACAACATGTATTTGATGGGATCAGCTTTAGAAACCACTTGGACTGTATATGCTTGCATGTAATGTCTTAGTTTTTGAACGACAAATACGAGTGATAAGCATGTCTTTTCCGTGGGAGAATACTTTAGTTTGGCCCCAACCAAGGTGCGGCTTAAGTAGTACAGAGCCACCTCCTTTCCTCCCTCATTCTTTTGAACACATAATACCCCCAATGACTATTCTTGAGCCGCTATGTAAAGTATAAGAGGCTTGTTAGGGATTGGCGCTTCCAATACTGGAGGATTTGACAAGTACTCCTTAATTTTCTTGAAAGCTTTACGGCACGACTCGTCCCATTCAAAATGTGCTCCTTTTTTGATGAGGTGGCTGAAGGGATGGCAACGACCAACGAGATTTGATATGAACTTTCGAATATATGCCAAGCGACCTTGAAAACCACAAAGCTCTTTGAGATTCTTAAGCTCGGGCATATCTTGGATTGCTTTGATCTTCAATTGGTCAATCTCTATCCCCTTATGGCGAACTACAAATCCCAAGAATTTTCCAGAAGTGACACCAAATGCACACTTGAGTGGGTTGATCTTCAACTGACATTTTCGCAGTCATTCAAGGACTTGGCGAAGATCTTGGATGTGGTCGGATTTCTTTTTTGATTTGACCACTAAGTCATCGACGTAACACTCAATTGTCTTGTGGAGCATGTGATCAAAAATATTTTACATTACCCTATGGTATGTTGCCCCCGCATTCTTTAGGCCGAAGGGCATCACTTTATAGTAGAAGATGCCTTTGGGGGTGCGAAAGGCTGTAGTCTCTTGTTCTGCCGGTGCCATTTGGATTTGATTATACCCCGCCGTACAATCCATGAAGGATAAGGCCTCGTGTCCCATAGTCGAATCAATCATGAGCTTGGTGACAGGCAGCTGGAAGTCATCTTTCGGACAAGCGTCGTTGAGATCTCGAAAGTCTACACTGATGTGAAGTTGTCCATTCTTCTTCCTCATAGGAACGGTGTTCGTGATCCAGGTTGGATACCTTAGTTCTCGAATGAACCCTGCTTCAATGAGTTTATTCACTTCTTTTACAATTTCAGGTACCAACTCTGGACGAAAACGCCGCTGGGGCTGCTTTTTTGGAGACTCCTTTTTTTATGGACAGACGATGGACTACATCTCTTGGGCTGAGTCCTGGCATTTCCTTGTAACTCCATGCGAACACCTCCTTATATTTCGAGAGGAGATCGAAGTACTGCGTTTCTTCCTCAGGTGTCAGCGATGCACTTATATAAATAGGGCGAGACTCCTCGGCAGTACCAAGATTCAACTCTTTTAGATCATCTACCGTAGTTTGGCCCCTATCCTCGAGGGTTTTAAGGGCTTCTGCAAGCTCTATCTCTGAATCCGAATCCTCACATTCTCGGGCTGTTATATGATAGGAAGGAGCCGCTTCATCTTGCCCCTCCCTCTTGTTCGAGTCAGGGTTACTTTGTTGACCAGTGAAGATCACAGTGCACCTCTTTACTCTCAATGAACCTTCTGTCTTGATGTTTAAGATTGAAAATCTCTTCATGCGTGAAGGGATAAAACTTGGTACTTCATTTGTATCACCCAAACGATTAAATATGGAGCCTTTGGGGTCCTGGGATGGGGCTTTCAAGGGCTCCGCTCCTTTCTTGATCCTATTGAACACGGAAGGTTTTGGTCGTGCCCCAATTCTGGTAAAGACAAATGGACGTTTTGTTAAACTGGACGGTTGTAATATATCGAATACGGAAGCCCTCGTGCTAGGCGAATCATCCTCCTTTTCACTCCCATTTATCTCTTTGGCAGAGATGTGTTGGACTGCTGACTGCTTGTTCTTTCGTTGCCCTGAGATTCTGATTGGCTGGAACGGCGTGTATCCAAGCTCGACTTTAGAGACGCCTACGGAACCCCCTTGCTCCTAGATCACCATTTGAGTTTCATTGAGACCATGACCCTTGACTTTGATAACTTTTCCTATGGTTGCGGGATTTTGAAAGTCATAACCAGTTATTTCCATAAGCTTGTATGCATTCGAATCAAATCTCTCCTTGGTTCGTGTATGCGCTAAGTCATTCTCCACTTTAAACAAAGCCTCAGAAGAAGAAACAAACCTAGGGAGAGGGTGTCTACTCACCGTTGGTCGGTACACCTTTTGTGTTGGCAATGTGACAGTTCCTTTAAGGGTACCCAAGCTTGCCTCGCCAGCATTCCTAGTAGTCTTACCTTGAACCTCTCCATTTGCAACTCCACTAAAGGGTGATTCTCCTTCCTTATGATGGGATTTTGGAACATATCTCAAAACCGGTGTCATGGAGTTTGTTGAAGCTGCCATCTGTCTTGCAACTTGTCTAACAGACTGCATTTCCCTAACTTGTTTATCATCCCTTTCGCCCTATTGTTGTTTCACATCATCATGCCTATTGCTAATAGCGCATTCCTGGTAACTTTTAGCTCACCTTTACCTGTGGAGGAAATTATCGATATCATCATTTGCTTAGGCACTGAATCTTCTTCAAAGAATTTAGCATGAATGAAATATGACTCTGCCCTAGGGAATGGCCTAACATCACCATTAATCTTCCCGTCTCCTCCACGATAATACTTGAGACATTGGTGGAGAGTTGAAGCTACTATCCCATGCTCGTGAAGCCATAGACGTCCTAGCAACAGCTTGTATGAAGTCTTCGAGTCAATCACTTGGAAGATCGAAGATGTTGATAAGTCTCCCATCATAAGGTCAAGGCGAATCATGTCGATTGCACGTTGACTCTCTAGGCTGAATCCTTGGATCACTATTCGACTCTTAGAAAGCTCTTCCATCGTGATCCCTCAGTCATTCATTGTAGACTTAGGCATGATATTAACAGCTGACCCTCCATCTACAAGGATTCGTTTGACCTTTTGTTCTCTTATATAGCCAGTGACAAAAAGTGGGCAATTATGGGGTTTGGAGCCTAGTAGTAGGTCATCATCAGTAAAGGTAATGGCGGTGTTGCAAACAGCATAATGAGCAACCTCTTTCGCTGATTGACCAACATCTCTTACCTTGTCAGCATGCAGTTTTGGGTGCTGTAAGGCAGCAATAACATGTTGACGTGCGCCTTCTGGCAAGTTGAAGATTTGTCTCCAATCCCTACATATCCGTAAAGTCTCTAAAATAGCTTGAGTCTTGTCGTCATCTTTTAGGGCTTTCTAGAACTTTTCTTCCTCCTCATCTTCCTTGTCCTCCAGCTCATAACATGAAGTTATGTTAACAGTGACATTTTGAAAAAATCTCGTTGGGAAAAATTCTTCAAGGGTGATAGGAACAAGCGGCTTCTGCTCGAGTAGATCAATAGGCTGAATTTCCTACCTCTGACTTGTTTTTGCATTTTTCTTGCCTTTTACACATTGAGTATTCTTCCTTATGTTTTACCTTTTTCTTCGATGAAGGGATGGTGCCTAAGCGTGTTTTGGATTCCTTGGTCTCCTTCGGGTGACAAGTGTCCATCATTCTTCGTCCTCGACCGGCATGAGATTGGTTTCCATCACTAATCCCTGAACCATTAAGGGAACGACGATGGGTTCCAAACTACCAAACTGAATGGTAAACGGTTCTTCTCCTTGAGAGGTAATCAAGCTACTCTCTTCTTGCTCAAGAGACCGAGCAGGCCTTTGCTGCCGTAAAATAGGAGAGCATTGCACCCCAGCAGAAATATGAATGGCTTCGGCAGAGTCATCCAAGTCTAATATGATCTTCCCGTCCCTTGCTAGCTGCATAATACGTTCTTTCAGCGTAATGCACTTCTCAAGAGGATGACTAATGACTCGATGATAGCGACCGTACTTTGGGTCACTAGTCCTTCCAGCCTCTTCGGGGTGCTTTGGTGTAGGATGTTCAATAATCCCATTCATAAGCAAATCGTCCAACATTCCTGACAAGTTTGAGTCAGGAAATAGATACTTCTTCTCTTAAAGCTCCTTTAGCATGGTTCATTTCCTTCCACCATCCGTAAAGGATGACCCTTTCTTTTCTTTTGGCCTAGATTTTCCTGAAATCCGTACAGGTTCCTCAGCGGAAGTGGCCATGGATTCCTTTGTCGACGCCTTCGAAGGCTTAGAGCTCTTCTTGGTCTCACCTTTGTTTTTCTTAAATTCATAAGAGATAGCTGACTTACCACGACGGTTTGCTATCGTCATTTCCATGTCATGCACTTTGGTAGCTAGTTCTTGGAAAGTCCTTGGCCTGCTCATCTGGAAGACATAAAGCAGGTCCCACTCGATGCCCTGAGCGCACATCTCGACAGCAGAGGCCTCGGACAAACGATCTTTGCATTCAAGGCTAAGAGATCTCCAGAGATTGATGCAATCAAGGACGGGTTCATCCTTCCACTGCTTAGTATGTGTCAGCTCCGTCATACTAACAGTGCGCTGAGTACTATAGAACTTGTTGAGGAATTCATGTTCCATTTGTTCCCAGCTGTTAATTGACTCGAGCTCCAGGTCTGTATACCAATCGGTGGCGATCCCTTTGAGAGATCGAACAAACTGCTTCACCAACCTATCTCCCTCGGTGTCAGCATTGTTGCACGTCTCAATTAAGTGAGCGATGCGCTGTTTAGGATTGCCCTTACCATCAAATTAGTTGAATTTAGGGGGCTGGTAGCCATGGGGCTTACGAAGGACATCAATCCTTTTTGTATAAGGCTTAGTGTACAAATGCGTCTTGCGAGTTCCTCCCCCCAATTGAGCCTTAACAGTATTTGCAATTAGACTTTGAATCTGTTCAACGGACATCGAGCCCAATGAGGATTCCTTCTTTTTCATGCGTTCGTCATTAGAGTCTTCGTTGCGGTTAGACTCCTTATCAGACTCTTCGCCATCTAAGCCTTTGCTAGAGGACTCGAATAGTCGTTTTTCCAGCTTCTTCATTAGAGTAGCAATTTGCTCAGTTTGACACTTAATTTGAGCGTCTTTCTCTAGACTCTCTTTAGCGAGCCTCTCTAATGTTGCTTTCATATTTGCAAGCTGTTCTTCTACATTGGTCGCCTCCATCACCATGGCTGGCATAATGACAGAGTTTGTGGACTTAGTCTCTGATTCAACGACTAGCTCCCATGGCGATGGTGGTGAGGAGTCACTGCTAGTATAGCCATGATCTTCCTCACCGAAAGGTTGGAAGGCCGGGTTTGCCTGAGTTTGGAGCTCATCCATCACTTGCGGAATTGTTTGATGCATTTTGAAGCCAGCAACAGATTTTTGCTTCAAAGGATGCGAAGTGACTTTGCTGACTTCTTTAGGCAGGTTGGAGTCAGGGATTAGGATCTTGTGAGACTGCGACGGGATAGTCCCAACTGATTATTTTATGGCAATCACAGCAGCAGCTTTTGCCACGCTTCTAGTCATGACTTTGCTAGATGTAACGTCAGCGGCTGTCGATCCTTGAGATGTGGATCGAACAACTTTCCTTGAAGGTTGAGAGATGGCAGTCTTAGGGGCCATGTCGTCTTCGAGGGAATGTAGAGTTTGTGGTTTCGAGAAAGAGATGAGAGGCAGAGAATGTCCCACCGAGCTTGCCAAATTTGTAAACGTAAATTTTGAGCCTGCAATCAATTGGATAAGAAATTGAGCAACAAAGTAAATTTTTATATTTATATCAAAGAATGGGTTCAATCTCTATATAATTGTTACAAGAACAAGTATAATAAATCATCTGATTCAATCTCCTTGGGTAGTCTTGAATGAATTTGATCTTGAGATAGGGCCTAAGAGGCTTAATCTCTATTAAGATATGAATTTAATCTCCACGCGTAGACGACACATGTTTGGAGTGCTTGCTATGTTCTGCTGGAGAAAAGTCTTGAGCTCTTGAGAGTTCTTCTGAAAAAATGCTGACCCTTGAATGAGGGGGTTCACTCCCTTTCTATAGAGAAGTCGGAGTAGGGATTTTCCTTCTTGTCTCTATTAAAAGGAATAATAATTTATTTTCTACATTATTTATGCCACGTGGTACTTCTTAATTGACCGCATATATTTTCAATAAATATTTAATATTTAATGGAATGCCGTAATTAATTTAACACGTGGCGTGCTGTAATTCGCCAAAAATAAGAGTATTTATTTCTTTCCGCGTGGAAAGTCTTGATTGACTAGCAAAAATTTGCATTCTACAGGTACCATCCATAATCAACCCAATTTGAGCTCCAAAACTGACCATATTTTTAGCAAATATGCTCTAGGTAAGCTAAGAGAGTTTGGTCCAAAGTTGGCCTGAAATTGTGATTCAAGCTGGGTGGTTGTAGACTCTTGCTCTGCGTCAAGTTCCACCTATTTAAAAGGATTTGCCCTCATATCCATGTGTCCAAATGCATAGTTCCCCAATATCGTCAACCACACAAGATGGATGCACTTATTGGACTTCAACAACAATTCAGTGCTAAGAATTCCACCTTTTTTGAATATATAAGTATTTTAAAAGTATTTCAGGATTGTTTAAGTATGAAACTTTTTTACAAAGCATAATGGTCAAAAGCTTATAAAAAACACAAATGTGATCATCACAAGATATTTCTAATCCGTTAGAATTCAAATTCTCAAGAGTTAACTTCATGTTGAAGGAAAAGCTTCATTGTTGATGGGATAAGAAAGATTTCAAAGTATGACCGTCTTAGGGTGATCATATTTTTGAGCTTGAACATGAACATCAATGGGCTCATTTTCTTATACTTAAGTTCAAATCTCTAAGACCTCATCAACTTGAAAAACAAGTGGATTTCCCAATTCTATCCAAATAGGAGCTACAGGAGAAATGTCAATCATAGCTTGATTTACTTACCAAGTGAGCTCTTTTCTAAGTGAATTGTGGGTCTTCCTTGTGAACCAAAACAAGTTCATAGTCTTATAAGAGGTCTCCTTCCTTTGGTAGGCACAGGATCACGTCTTGTTTCCTTGGATCTCCCCCTTTAAGATCGCATTCATACTACACTTTCTATGCCCTGGACACTGACTATAGCCCCTTATGAAGATGCTTCTTATTAATGTGCTTTTTGTGTTTGCCTTATGTTTTGATTGTGGATCTACCCTTTTTGGCCCTTATTTCAACATGTATTATACAACCAAGTGTGGGTAAATAGTTTGAGTTAAAAAATGGCTACCTTGAAGATCTCTTCATCTGAAAATCTATTTTTCTCTAGATGTACTTCAATTTTATGAAATTACTCTAACTAAGAGTTGGGTCCAACTCTCCTTTTGCAGAGTTAAGGTTCTTTTTGTTACTTAGAAATGTCTTTTTATCAGAATGGGTTTTTTTTGTGGACTTAGCAATGTGGAGGAAGATAAGTGAAGTAAAGGAACTTGACGAATAGTATAAAGACTTTTGTGATCTGATACCAACTGATGAACAGCAAACACGCACTAAATTGTCAAATTTAGTGCTAGTGTCATAGCATGCCAGAGGCCAAACTGTGTGACCTAAGCCTTGTTAAAACACCACTGCAAAGCCTTGGATGGCAATATGATGTAACTCAAAAGGTTTTGATGCTAGCTGATTCAGAGCAAGGACCTTAAACTGTCAAGGTTAATGTCCTTGAATGACTGAGACCACAGTCTACATTGAAGGGCCTTGACTAGAACTTGACACAGATCAATTTCTATAAAAACAAACTTTGACATTTCAAAGTTAGAGGAACATGGATTTTGAAGGTTGGATGCTAAAAACCAAATGTAAAGCGATATTTTTGTGGTTTGGACTAAATAAAAGACATATGTAACATAAAGGATAAATAGACCACTTAAACTAACAATCCATTACTTAATTATATTAAGTAAAAAAAGCACCAACAATTAATCTAAAGGATTCATTCTAATCACCACCTAAAACAAGCGATATCAATAAAATGATTGAGAGAAAAAGCTTAAAACTTCAATTTCATTTAACAATATGTATCTAGTCTGCTTGCAAGAGAGAAATTAGGCCATTTTGCAGACTTACAAAGATTCACGGGTTTATTCCACAAGCAAGGAATTATCCAACAAGAAAAACACAACCTTATGTAGTACGAATTAGCACAAAAACCCCCTTTGTAGGACCAATAGAAAACAAACGACAAAATTACATGATCAATAGGAATATGACAAAACTTCCCTCACCAGTACTAACTAATGAAACTATTCCAACAAATAAACAAGTTAAAAATTATAAATGAAATAGAAAAAACAGTACAAATCATTCTTATTTCCTTATGCTCGAATTTGATTGCCTATGAGTTGTGAAAAAGAAGCTTCCTTCATCCTTAACTTTAGAGAGTATTTTAATAATTTTTCGAGAGACCTATTCCTTGCCTTGTACTACTTTCATAGGTAGATTCAAGGTCCTAGAACCCAGTTTTTAGTCTCCTTCACAAGGTTCAGCAGTGTAGATTTGAATCTGGCATTCTTACTTCTTTGCTAAATTTCTCCCTTAATACTTGGACTTTCCAACAAATATTTACTTGAATTAAAAATAGACTTAATGCGCTTTTCAAAATACCTAACAGGCTTTATTTGGACTCTATTTGGTAACTTATAAACTCAGCTTAAAACTGACCTAATTTCCTTAAAATAAACTGGATAACTCGTTCTAACAAGCTTTATTAATGTAGTTCCCCACCTGCAAGTGAACTATAGCCTACAAATGCCTGCATGAATTCAAAGTGGACTTATTAAAGAGTTTAAACCTTGTGAGTACCATCTATAATTGATGCAATTTATGCTCTAAAATTATCCAAACTTTTTGTGAATGCACAAGGTGAGCCAGCAGAGCCTGTTCTAGTATTGGCCTAGAAAAGTGATTTAGAAGGGTGGTTTAAGACTCTTACTCAAAATCAGGCACTCCATCTTAAAAAGGATTTGGCCAAAAATCCTTTTAGCAAAATACATGATTATCCAAGATCATCAACCATACAAGATGGATTCACCCACTGAAGTTAAACAACATGGTGCTAAGGATTCCATCTTTTTTCGAAAACAAAAGTATCTTTAAAGTATTCATGCATTGCTTGACTATGAAAACTTTTCCTACAAACCTTAACGCTCATAAGCTTTCTAAGGCCTCAAACGTAGTGGCCATAAGATATTTCTAAGCCATTGGATTTCAAATACATTTGAGTTGCCTTCGTGTTGGGAGAAGGGCTTGGTTCTTATTGTGATGAGAAACATTTAGGAAGTGTGACCTCCTTGGGTTGATTATATTTTTTAGCTTAAACATGAACGTGAATGGTCTCATTTTCTTAGGCTTAAGTTGAATTCTCCATGACCTCACCAACTTGGGAAACAAGTGGGCTTCCCATTTCCATCAAAATAGGAGCTTTAAGAGAGATGACGCTCACAACTTGGTCATGCTCATGTGAGCTCCTTTCTAAGGCTTGTTATGGGTCTTCCTTGTGAACCAAAATAGGTTCATGGTCTTTTAAAAGTTCTTCCTCTGGTAGGCAGAAAATCACTTTGACTTTGCTTGGCTCTTCCTCTTTTCAAGTCTATGATAGTGAACATAGCACTTAGGAAGGTACTTCTTATCTTATGCCTTTTGAGTTTGTCACAATTTTTGATTGTGGATTTACCTTGTTTTGTCCTTTTTGCCACAAGGAGTATGTACCAAGAGTTGCAAAACATTTTGAGCTGAAGGATGCCACCTCAAAGTGCTTTTCACATGAAAATCCATTTTCCGCCATACATCAAGTATATAAACGTACTCTATGTAGAAGAGTTTGGTTCAATGCCCCTTTGAAATATTGCAAATTGAAGATCAAAGTAAACAGTTTAGGGTCAAGTTTGGGTAAATAAAATGGAGTTGTCCGAAAGACTTTTGTGGAGCTAAGGGTTCTTTTTGTATCTAGGAAATGTGTTTGGGCCATAATGGGTTTTTTGTAGACTTAAAAAAGATGAGGGAGGTAAGCAATATAAAGGAATCTTAACAACAGTGTAAAGACATTTGTGCTTTCATATGAGCAAAGCCATAGCAAACTCGTATTGAATTGTCAAAGTTCACATTAGTGTCCTTGAACGACATAGGTCAAAGTGTGAGAGCAAGGCCTTAAACTAAAACTGATGCAACTCCAAAGCCTCTAAGGACTCTGAAACCAACCGATATAGATCAAGTAGAGCCTTGAGCTATCATGGTTAAGGTCGGTGCCCTTGAATGAGTAAGGTCAGAGTCTCTGTTCAAGTGCCTTGGCCAGAATTTGGCACATATCAAGTATGTGAAAATAAACTTTGATGTGTTCAAAGTTGCAAGAGCCCGGATTTTGAAGAATGGATCTCAAAAGCAAAATATGAAGGGACTATAAGACTTTTTGTGTTTTTTGTTTGAGAGAAATAGAGGGAACGACAAGCAAATAAAAGATATGTCTATGATATAAAACAGATCCACTGCTTATGACAACAATCCTCCTATTAACTCCACAAAGAAAAAAAAAACCACCAAGAATTACTCTAAAGGATTAAATCTAATCTTTATCCAAAATAGGAATAAAGATAAAGAGATTTGAGAGAGGAATCTCAAAGTTACTGTTTCATTCATCAATGTCCATCTAGTCTACTTGCGAAAGATAAATTAGGCCTATTCAAAGGCCTATAAAGACTCATGACTTAATCCCCATGTAAACAATTAACTAATAAGAAAGGTACAGAATTAATAAAAAAAACTATCCAAAAAAAGCTCTTCTAGGATTAGCTAACCAATTGGAGTTTAATACAAGGTAAATGTCTAGCTACCACTCTATTAAATTCGATTTTCAGCGATTAATTAGCTAGCTTGTAGGGTGTGTTGGGTCTCTCACATAGTCACAATCACAAGTCCAAAATTTAAATGAAATGAAATAAAACAAAACAAGAAAAAAATTAGGAGCTGGGAACCTGGTTTTGGACCCATTCCAAGCTGATTTTGGGAGAGGTTCCGAAAATCCAGGACTTGGTTCCAACTTGGATCGGAACCGGCTCCATGGAAATAGACCAACTACATGGTCATGCTAAGCCCCAGCTAACAGGATTAGAGACAACATTCCCTCACTAATACTAACTAATGAAAATATTCTAAAATTAAGCAAATTCAAATTACAAAGAACAAATGATACTAATCTTCTCTTCTTATGTTGGAATTTTGGTACTGAACTATGAGAAGAAAGATTCCTTCGATGAATATTGCAACAATTCTCCGGAAGAGTCCTATCGTGACATGTCCTGCTTCCCTAGGTAAGTTCAACGTCCCTGAATCCAGCTTTCTATGTCCACGTTAGACAGGGCATGTCCAAATTCTATAACGTTGCTTCTCTAGTGGATTTTCCTATCAATACTTGGAGTTTCTCAAGAATATATACTTGGATGAAAATTAAATTTTCTTAAATATCTTTCCAAAGATACCAATCATGCTTTTTTTGGACTCCATTTAGCAACTCAAAACTCAGCTTAAAGTTGACCCTAGTTCCTTCAAATAAAATTGACATCTTATGCTGATAAGATTTATTGTTGTAGTTCACCATTAAGAAGTGAATTATAACCCAAAAATTACTACTAGGATTCAATGCAAGCTGGTTGAGGAGTAAAAACCTTTTTAAGTGCCATCCACAATTGACCTTATTTTAAATCCAAAATTGGCCAACGTTTGACAAATATCAGTAGTTGAGTTCAGAGACTTTAGTTCTAGCATTGACGTTGAATAACGATTCAGGAATGATGGTTTTGGACTCTCGCTTTGCATCACTAGTTAAAATTGGAAAGTATCTTAGTAAATATTCGAATTGAATATCTTTTGAGATATTTTGAACTTAGTTTGGTCTAATTCATTGATAGATTGCTCTGAGGATTATATGCTGATTGATAGGGTGATTGAATTACCTAACGTGACTAGCTTTATTTCCAGTAAGAGTATATTTGGAATATCTTAAAAATATTATGTTATTGTTTTAACTGATTCATAGATGATTGGCAATGGAAAAATGTTGATTTTATTGCCAAACCAAAGCAACAACGTTTAGAATGAAGATTTTGTTCAAGAATTATATTTAGAAACTTCAACGTATTCCTGAGCTGCACTGAGCATCTTTGGAAGATCTTTAGCACCAATTCTAAACATTTAAAGACTTGCTAGAAATGCTACCCCAGTAGCATGAATGTTGTAAGCCTATTTAAAGAGAGAAGGAAGAAGCAATACAAATTACGAGACTAAGTATTTTGTGATAAGTAATTAAGGTATACTCTTCCTATAATCTCTTACTTGTACTCTCTTGTGAGGATCCTTTTTTTGGGGAGGGGGGGGGGAGTTAAAGGAAAAAAGTTGTAACAAAAAAAGTTATAGAAGAACTTCCTAGGGCTAAGTGTTGGGTGAACAATACTAAGTATGAGATTTGAAAAAGTTTTGAGTGCTCAACTCGAAGTACATAATTAAGTGGTAGATCCTAGAGAAGTATATGTTGGAAGAAGTTACGCACCTATGAAGACCTGGAAGAATTATTGGTTGTACTTCTTAAGTGAATACAAAGTGGTTGCACTACAAATCCTAAAGAGAGAGCCCTTATGGAGTGACTAGCCAATTTGCATAGACAGGGTGAAGATCGTTAATGAATCAATGCATTTTGCGCCTTCTTTGTTTTCCATATTTACATTCGGCTTCAAAGATCTAATCCCAAATCTTTGATTAATTTTTTAGATTTCAAAGTTCCATTATGCTAACTTTTGTTTCATAGCTTCTGATTTTTAACGGTACTTTGGTTTGTATTTAAATTTGAATTTTACTAGTCACCCTGTTCACCCTTCTATGGTGATATTCCTTCAACTTTGGAACTTTTAAATGGGTTTCAGAAGGGAAGGATATTGTGATCCACGTCTTACATACTTAGGCATGCCAAGATTTAAAAGTAGGTCAATGTAACACATATCTTTACATGTAAAAAAAAGGCCTTTATGAGAAGTAACTAGTGTGTTTGATATTTTAACACAAGAGCAAATAAGCACTCAATCTTCAGTTTTCTATGCACTTTCTTAACAGCAGAACATTTTTCTCATACATTTGTAATTATTATATCATACATGCGAGTAAGCATTTATTCGTTCTTGAAAGTTTAAAGGCTACCAAATCAACATAGAGGTAGGGAGAATAGGTGATCATCAAAATCGCCAATTAATCGAAATAACAAACTAAAGAAAGAAAGTAGATAAAACTTAGCAACTTTTTAGCGAGGTTAGCCTTAACTAGGCTTAATCCCCGCAGAGAGTTCCCTAACTGTAGGATTAACCCAATCTTATTAGGAGGAATGATTACAACTCTAGAGTACCCTTACTCTAAGTTTCAAGTCACAAGTTGAACCCTTCAACTAGGCTTGGTAGAGTTGCCTCTTCAACTCTATAGTCCCACCCAATTACAACTTGAACAATACAATAAAATGTAATAGAGGACATTGAAAGCTCAAAGTATGCAAAGAGTCGCTTTAGTAAGTGTATGCCAATAAAATGCTTACTCTTGCGTACTTATTCAGCTGCTAAACTCTTCCCCTTTTATAGATGTGAGGTGCAAAGAAGGATGGTGAAAGATATGGCCCATGACCGTTGCACATCTTGTGGATAGCCAATTTCCATGCCTAATTTCAAGGCCTTGAACTTTCCATTCCAAACCCTTGAAATTCTCTGATTTTGTTCAAGTCAATGCAACAACTACTTATCCTTTATTTGGGGCTTGATATCTTGCTGAGAATCAATTGGAACCATCCAAAAAATTGTAGCATAATCTTCAAGATATTTCCATGATAAGATATTATTCTATTAATAGCACATCTTTGGCAAGATAAATATAGCTTCCACAATCTTATATAAAATCAATTAAGTAATATTAGTATTCCAATATCCACTTCAAAAATATAGCACCTTTAAACAATAATAATTCTAAGGTAGATTCCATTATAATATAATAACTATACCAATGGACCAACTCCTTTTTGTCTTTTATCAAAATATATTTGTAAAACATATTATAAGTTTAAGGAAGCTAACAATCTCCCTCTTTTTGAGGCTAACCTCATTAAGAAGTTGCTGAGTTTTGTCTACTTTCTTTCTTTAGTTCATTATTTCAATTAATTTACGATTTTGATAATCACCTATTCACCCCCTCTAGGTTGATTTAGTAGCCTTTAAATTTTCAATCTGTATCAGAGCCAAACCCACTGCATTTTGACTTTACCATCAAGTGGGCAACAATCATGGGCACCACTGGAGAATGCTATTATGATCAAGGTTGATCCACTATTAGCCCTCCTTTGTTTAGAGGCATTGACTTTTCTTATTGGAAAACCTTGTTGCAAATCTTTCTCAAAGCTAAAGACTATGAGTTGTGGAACATTGTGACCAAGGGAACATATGTTCCATTGACAATCATTGATGGAAAAAGTCAGCCAAAAATCGAGGAACAATATACACAGGAGGACTTTGCAAAGCTCTCTGAGAACTTTAAAGCTATGAACATTTTATATTGTGGTCTTGATGCCAATGAATATAACCGTATTTGTTCTTGTGAAACAGCTAAGCAAATTTGGGACAAACTGGTTGTGACATACGAAGGAACGAGTCAAGTGAAAGAAACAAAGATCAACATGCTCGTTCACCAACACGAGTTATTTAAAATGCAACCGGAGGAGTCTATCAAAGAAATGTTTACACGCTTCAATGATATAACCAACAACATTAAGTCCCTCGGCAAGTCCTATACAAATGAGGAGATGGTCAGGAAAATTCTTCGATGTCTTCCTAAGAACAAATGGGGTCCTAAGGTCACCGCAATAGAAGAGGTTCAAAATCTCAAGACTTGGCGCTAGATGCTTTGCTTGGGAAGCTTATGATATATGAAATTCATCTTAAAGAAGATGAAGAAGTAGTTCAAATAAAGAAAGGAGTACCATTCAAAACTGCAAACGAAGACCTCCTGTCCTCGGAAGACGAGTCAAGCGAAGAAGATGAAGATTCTATGGCAATGATTGCTAGAGGATTGAAGAAAATGCTCAGGTCAAAAAGATTTGACCCTAAAAACTTCTATAAAAAGGGATCTTCATTAAAGAAGAATGAGAAATTCGCGAAAGGTACAAAAATTTATAATAAAAATAAAATTGAATCTAATATGGGTCCTTGTTTTGGTTGGGGTTTGCCAGGGCATATTGCAAAGGAATGTCCAATCTTGCATAATAAAGTAGAAAAACGGAAGGAAAAGGCCAAGCAAGAATTCAAGAAAGCGATGATAGCTGCATGGAGTGATAGCAACTCAAGTGATAGTGGGAATGAAGAAGAATAAGCGGCGACTTTGTGCTTCATGGTGAATGAAGGTCAAATCCAAGAAGAGGAAATCGAGTATGAAACCTATTATTATGAATTTCTTGAATATTCTAAAGATGAGTTAACTCAAGCCTTCATCAAATTTATTCAATGTGAGCAAGAGTATTTGTCCAAGATCAAGGAATTGAAGAAAACAATCTGTGACTTGTCCTTTGAAAAAGAAGTCTTATAAAAATCAAATAACAAGTCTCACACAATGATTGAAATTCTTGAAAAAGAAAAGGAAGAATTTCAATCCAAATGTGAAGATCTCAAAAAAGTGATTCTCAAATTTACCAAAGGACAAGACAACTTGGACAAGTTACTAGGAACTCAAAGAAAGTCCTTTAATAAAGAAGGTATTGATAATCCCTTTAATAAAAAGAAGACATATAAAAACTTCTTCATTCAAGAGACATCCAAAAATAAATCTCACACCACTTGTAATTATTGCCTAAAGAATGGTCATATGTCTTATTCATGTCCTTTAAGAATATCTAGCCCTAGGTTAGTTCAAATTTGGGTACCAAAAGGCGCTAGGCCACCCAAAGTGAATTGACGGAAAACCCTCTCTATGTACTAATTATGTTCCTAAGTTCTTGCAGGTCAAGGCAATGAGAAATTTGTTACTGTCAAGAAATTCAGGGCCTTCAACTAAAGTCCAAGACCTTAAACAGTAGGCAGAAACTGGGTATCTTTAATATGACGCATTCAAAGGCTTGAATTTTTATGTCAACATCTTCAATAGTGATAATATTTTCTTGCTAAAGATAAGACAAAGTTACTTTGCATGATCTACTTCCTATTTGTGGCATTTTGATTTCAATTTTTTTTTGAACTTTAATTTTCTTTATTATCTTTGGAATGTGAGCTTGATTAATATTCCAATATATCTTATACTGTTATGACATGTTATTATGCACCTATGATCTCAATGCGTTTGTCCATAATTATTATGACCCCTAATACTTATATCGGTTGTTTCTAGAAGAGAAAAATTGTATCACTTGATCATTTTTTGGTAGAGTTGATCTACTCTAGATAAGGGGAGAATTTTGTTCAATTATTGCATCATTATGTTGTTTATGAGAATACCGAGTCCATGAACATTAGCATATATGATTAATTTTTGTGTTAGTATTTTATCATCCTTATATTTTTTATGATTTCCACGGATTGAGGGGGAGCATCTTTATATGACATTGATTTATTAAGGGGGAGTTATATGTCTTTGTGATAATTTTTTATAAGATTCAATTTTTCTTTCTCCTTCTTGTGCTACCTTTTTTATGAAATAAAAAAAGGTGGAGAAGTATTTCAAAAGTTTTCATAGCGTGTCACTCATAATCATATTGATATGTTATTTTTATTAGATTTTGTCTTTCATCAAAATATACTTATAAAACATATTGTAAGTTTAAGAAAGCTAACCCTTCTCATGTTAAGCATTACTTAGAAAACTCTATAACATTTACTTCTAGTTTTGAGCAATTACATTAAAAACTACTGAGCATTTGATGTATGTACTTGTAAGCACTTAGTCATGGTATACAAAGCATTTTGTATATCAGTAGATAAACATAGTTCATCACAAACATTAATAAATCATAATTGATCTCATATTGTACTTAAGAAGCCAAACAAGCACTTTGATATATTTGAAAATAACATTTTGGGTATCAACACATATGCATTTTTGAACATAGAATAATTAGCAAGATGGCATAAGCTATATTCCCACCTACATAGTTAAGTTGTGGAGTACAGTAATATTTTACCATAGAAGTACATATTTGTTGGGAGTATGATATAATTGATCAACATTTACTTCATATCTTACAACATATCTATCCATTGAAATGGTTAATAATATAACCTTCAACAACATAAATATGTCATTAACAAATGCTATAGTATGGATTTATTAATGTGTCAAATTAGTCCACTGAAAATGGCTCTATAGTGATAAAATCAAGGATAAAATTTTAATGTTCCATTGGTTAGATGCCCACACAGCTCTTGCCCATCATTTACTGATGTGAAAACCTAAAAATTCATATTTATAATCCTCAAAGAATGGTTAAGGTAATCCTTAGTCATTCGAGCTTGTATGTTCTATTTTAGTGTAGGCCTTCGTTTAGTTAGAATTTCGAACCAACCCCAAACCATTTCCTATTTTCAATCCAAATCCAAAGTTTTAATATTTAAAATTTAGATTATTACTATTGATGGATTATTTTAGATTTTTTTAAAAAGATTAGTGTTATTTGGTAAAAAAATTCAGATTTTTCTAATTATGTTTTCCCTATTCAAATTTCAAATTTTTAAAATTTGAATTGAGTAAATTTTAATTTTTGGGGAAGGGAGAATAAAACCCTAAACCCCTCTCTCTTTCCCTGTTTTGGCAACCCTGACATTGGGGTGAAAAAAAAATTTGCATTGTTTTTTTTTGTTTTGTTTTAAACATAAGAAGCCCCTCTTCTGATTCACTCTCTCTCTATCTCTCTCAATTAATATCAGACCTCTCTCCCCCCACGACCCCAACCCTCACACCTTCCCTCCTCTCCTTCACCATGTCATCCAAGCTACCACTTTCCCTCTTTGAAGTTTTGAGTAAGAAGTTAGGGTACGGGTTGTATGAGTGAAATACTCTTTTTAGCCTTATAAAGAAGAAATTTTTATAGCAAGTATATTTGTTTTCAAGATTCTAAATACTTCCCTCCATTATTATCTTATGGCCCAATGTTCTAGTTTGAGCTCAAGCTAGATGCGTACGCTTCTTTGAGGTAATATCTATGCCCTAACTCCCCTTGGTTGATCTCTTGAAGTGGTTTTGGATGTTTTCAAATTGTTATGTGACATTGCATGCCAAGGGCGCCTTATGTATAAAAAGGTCAAATGCGACTCATGATTTTAGGATTTTCTAAGTGTGGAATATTGTGCGCTGACTGAATATTTTAGTTGAGCAGTTCATGTTTTAAGTGGTTTGGCTAAGTTAATAGATGATTGATTGAGATGGGCTGGGCCTTCAGGAAGCCAAACCGATTTATTTATAATGTACTACATCATAAAGTGAAAGACTAGGATGAGTTCCCGCGAACCTTCTGACATAAGGGTATGTTTACTCTGATATTGAGACAACTTAGTCTTTCTATGTTATGGCATGCAATTTTTGGGTACGTACCATTGTAGATGAATGTATGCCAAGATGGGTTAACCCACAAAGTTGTTCAACAGAGGACCATGAGACCCTATGATAGGGTTGCTTGCTAGTGAAATTCAATTGTTTTGATTTTGAATAATGGTTACTGTTTGCAATTTGACGTTCTTGAACTGGTTGGGAGTCAATTTTTTCGAGTTGTTTGAATCTTTCACTCTCACCCCTAAATATTTGAAATGAATTTAAGTTGGTGTTTTACAGTTAAAGGTAGACATTATTGAGTTTCGTCTGACTATTCAAACTGTTTTATTTTTTGGTACTGATGTGCTGCACGTGGATGGAATGTCAATGAGGCTGAATAGCATTTAGTAAAGTCTTTTTATTTAGCAAGAGGAAATGTTGGACATTGTGATTTGACTAAGTTTCACTTTTGCACTATTGACTTTTTAATGTGTTGACTTTACTCTAAATCTTATTATTTTAATAAACCTCATGTTTGCCTTGTATTTCTTAATGAAATACGGGAGTGACACCCAACTAAATTTTTCCACTGCATTAAATAGGCTAAAGGAATTAGAATTTTTAAGCGTCACAATTGATTGGTGATGGATTTATAGGAAAACTACTGACGAAATTTAGGATGAAGTTGTGGATTTCACCTCTATAATGTATATTTTTTAAAGGAGAAGAAATCCAAAGAAAATAAGTTACTTCCATGAATCCTTAAATATAAAGTTTAGAAAATTGAATTCAAAATTTTGAAATTCAAAACTTTTTAGAACATCAAATTCAAATTTAAACCTTAACTTCAAATATGTCAAGGGAAATTTCAAACTCTTAGGAATTTGAGTGCGAGTCTTTTCTTATTTTAGTTCTTCCAATAGGTAGATAAAGACTTCATCTTTGTAGGTCCTTGGGCTTTTAATGGAAATACATAATTTCTTGAGGAATTGATTACCTTGGTGAAACCATTAAAGATGACTTTCTCAATGGTCCAAATATTGGTGAAGGTGTACAATGGACCATAGTTGAAAACAAACTTAGGCTTATGCAGGGCTACTTGTAGTAACTTGAACTTTAGATGCTAAGTTTTGTCATATGTTTGAATATGTGATTGATATATATGTGGTGGCCCATCCTCCTCCTATGGAACAACAATTACTAGGAATGGCGTCAAGGATCTTTGATTAGTGCGGCCTTTTTTGTGTGTTTTATCCTTATTTGTAGGCTACCTTGAACAATTTCTAAGTGATCATCCATTTGAGGGGTGATCTATAGCAAACAAGTTTAACTGTAGAGTTTGGTAAAATATGGTCTCTGAAAGGGAAGCGCACCTTCGGTGATATAGGTAGCCATTCAAATCCTTAAATAAGTGCTACTTCTGATTGTACTTAGGGTATTACAATGTGAGTTTTGATCTGCTTATTTTAATCTAATCTTTAATTGATCAAAGTACATATTCATTTAATAGTCCTTACTGTTTATACTATAATTTTTTTTATACAAGAACTCATATTTTTTTTCCTTTGTACATATGTCTGGCATACTTTGTAATTGAGTGATATCAGTGAATGAAATTTGCTATAATTTAGTTGCGAAGGTGTTCTAGAGGTATGTAACTCTCACTAATGCAAGTATGGATGATATTAAGTAAATAATTGCGTAATAATTCTTTTATTATCGCAAAACATATTACTTGGTCGGCGATGATTTGTGTGATCATCGTGGTACGACCCGATAATGCAATTTATGTCGTAAGTTAAACCAATGTTACTATGACTAGATGATGATTTACTTGTTAGGGGTCCAGTTTTTTGCAAGCATGTGGTTGTTATTTGGTGTGAAAACCATGATTTCATATAATAAGCTACTTGCATTTTGATACATTATATATGTGCTAGAGTGTTTTATTTAATGTGTTATATCATTATTAGTAGTTGAAAAACTAATGAAATAATTGATTCCAACTTAAACAGAATATGGAAATACTAGACCATCATAGGTGGATGGTTAACATGCTTTTCCCAATAGAGGTAGGTTAGCACATGAGTTCGTCAGGGGGGATTAATGAGGTTAACAAGTTTGCAAAAAACCTTCCTATGTGTATAAGGAAGAAAGTACAGAGATGTCCTTGTGCGAAGTGTGAGAACACAAAATTTCTACTAATTGAGGAAGTAAAGACTCACTCGTATAAGAAAGGTTTCACTTGTAGACTTTGGCATTCGACGTCCCATGGGAAACTTCGACCCCAAGAAAACGAAGAAATTAACATGCATTATAGTCCATCTAGTACTCCTTTCCAAAATCATGCCATGTCTAATTATGTATATCACATGATGGTTCAAGATGCTTTTAATCAAAATGTGCCGGAACATCCTAATCTAGATGCAGAAAGATTATATAACTTGGTAGACGCATTACATAGTCCATTGTCGGAAGGTTGCACTAATCATTTTGAGTTATATATTGCTCTTAAATTGATGATTATTAAATCTCATTACAATACATCGCAAAGTTGTTTTAATAAAGTTGTACAACTTATGTAAGAAGCATGTCCATCTAACAATTGTGTGCTAACTAAGTTCTCAAATGTGGAAAAATTAGTGAGAAAATTAGGGCTCACTTCAGTAAAATAGATTGTTGCATTAACGGTTGCATGTTGTATTGTAAAGATGATGCACATTTACAACAATGCAAAGTTTATGATGCTCCTCGATAGAAGTTGCATAAGTAAAAAAAAAAAAAAACAGAGAAAACAAAAGGATGTTCACTTTGCAAGAATTCATTATCTTCCCATCATTTTAAGGCTTAATAAGTTATTTCCATCTTATAGTTCTACTCGCCACATGGGATGACATTATGAAAATCCTCAGGAGTCTACAGTGTTATGTCATCCATCAAATGCGGAAGCATGTTTTGATGGAATCTGACCTGATTTTGCCTCTGGAACCCGATATGTTAGACTTGGCTTTTGTGCTGATTGCTTCTCTTCATTTTCATCACAATATAAAAATTAATATTCATATTGACTAGTAATTATAACTCCTTACAGTATTTGTCCAGAAATATGTATGACTCTGCCTTATATGTTTTTGACTTGCATTATTTCTTACTCAAAAAATCCCTCGGCTAACTACAAGTTAACACGGAGATTTACAACATTTTTTCCACCTATTTAAGGCAACAGAAGGTGCCACAAATTTATGCATGAGCGCCACAAAATCTAATGTCACAAATTTAATTTAGGACAGTTTCTTTGAAATTTGTGCGAATTTTTGGTGCTTAGTGGTGCCGATAAAATGCAAACTTGTGGCTCTTTTCTATGTCAAAATTAATGGGCACAATTTAACACGTCAGATACCCGACAATTTTGTGTCATTTTTTTTTGTCAGTAATTTCTCTGGGGGCCTCTGGTGGCGACGTTCCCTACAATTTTGTAGCACTTTTTATTGACATAATTTTTGCTGGGAACCTAAGGTGGAAAAGTTGCTACCAATTTTGTGACACTTTTTTTGCCAATAATTTTTCCTAGCAAGCTAAGGCAGAAAAGGTCCCTCCAATTTTGTGGCACTTGTTTTGTTAATATTTTCTGCAAAATTTTGCAAGTCAATTTCCCTCCAACCTATTTGTTGCCACTCCATTGGATAATTTCCCCCCAATTTTAGTATACTTTCCCTCCAACTTTTGGACTTCTTTTACTACCAATGGGTATATACATTTATAAGAGGCTTTTGTCTTACACTTGTTTAATCTTCCAACTAAAATAAACAACCCTAGAAAGTATATAATTCACTCAACTAATCCACACTATATATCCACATAGCAAGAAAGGTCACGTTTAGAAATAATTCACCAAAGTAATCAATCCATATAGCTAAAAAAGGTCCCATCTGAAAGTAGTCATGTTTCCTGAATAGACTAATAACGTCGTCCTAATAACTAGAATTAAAGTGAAGATGTTCATATTTGAAAAGAGTGGACATAGAGATCATAAAACTGCTCTCAAGCTAGATCTTCATACTTGCTTGTAGTTTCTATGTTGTGAACTGAAGAGTATAGCTGCTACCTATGCAAGAATATGAAAGAATATGGCTCTTGAAATATGGTTATGTCTGTTGTAAATATCAGCAAGTGAGTGCACTATTTATGCCAATTCTGTTATTTAGTTATAAGCTCTCCTCTCTCCTCCTCTGATTGTATCTATTTGCATCAGCTTCATTCATAGAGAGTACAGTGAATATAGTAAAATCATTTTTCTCTCTTCTCTGATGGCTCTTCACATGGTATCAAAGCTCCACGGTTTTTGATACTGAATCATGATCTTTATCCTTTGTTCTTCAATCAATTGATTTTATTGAGCAATTGATCCTACTCCACTTCATTTCTAATCGATCTTTGTACTCAATTGATTATGATCAAGAATGTCTGTGATGGGTGATAGCTCTATTGGAAATCAAATTTCAGCAATGATCCTTTTGTGTTATAGAGTTCAGATTATCCAGGTTTTCAATTGGTCAACAATAAACTCAATGGTGCGAATTATCAAGCATGGCGTCGTGCTGTGCAGATTGCCTTGAATACTAACGGCAAGTATGGATTCATTGATGGTACATGCTCCAAACCAGATCTGAATAGTCCAAGGTATCACCAGTGCATCAAATGTGATAGCATGGTGGTAAGCTGGCTGCTCAACTCCATTGTCCCAGAACTATCAGATGCTTTTCTATATACAAACTCTGCTAAGGAGCTATGAGAAGAATTAGCGGAGATATTTGGTCAAAGTAATGGGCCTTTCCTTTTTCAACCGGAAAAGGAAATCTCTGAGTTACAACAACGTAATGACAGTGTAGCTGTCTATTTCACCAAGCTCAAGAAACTTTGGGATGAGTTGCAGAATCTAAGTGAGATTCCTGTTTGTAAGTGCACAACCACCTGTGCTGCTATGAAGAAGATGGCTGAATTGGAACAAAGAAAGAAGTTGATCGAATTTCTGTTGTATCTTAATGGCAGCTATGATGCAATCAAAGGTCAGATCCTCTTGCTGCATCCCCTACGTAGTGTAAGCAAAGCTTACTCTATGATTTGCAGAGTGGAAAAACAAAAATAGGTTACAGGCTATATTAATAGTGGAAATGAAGTTATGGCATGTGTGAACAAAACCAAGGATGACAATGGAGTTGGTACAACATCTGGTCTTCTAGAAAAAGCACCTCAGAAAATGGGGAAAGACTCTAAGAGGAACAAGAGTAATAGATTTTGCAATCACTGTCACAAGCTAGCACACACAGAGGATCAGTGCTTTCAATTGGTTGGATATCCTGACTGGTATGAAGGCCCTAGAGATGACACCAAACGAAAGAGAAACACTAAGGCCATTGCCAATGCTGTTCATCAAGCAAGTCTATTTGACAGTCCTTTGGATGACACAAACATGTCACATGAAGACACCAGTCCCAGATGTCATCTCGATAATTCTGTTGTTCAAGCTATGGCACAAGAAATGATGAAACTCATGAAGGGTAAATCTATTTATCAAAAGCCAAAGAATATGAGCTCATATGCTTGTTTTGCAGGTATTGTTTCCATTAGCTCTCATTCTAATGTTTGCAATGCTATGAGAAGTAATGACTCAGTCTCATGGATAGTTGACACAGGAGCATCAAACCACATGACATATAACTTCAGCCTCTTTACTTGTCATAAAACCCTATCATCCCCAATCAACAAAACCCTACTAGATGGTACCGTCCAACAAGTTTCAATGATTGGAGAAATAGCTTTAAACTCCAAACTTATCTTGCATAATGTACTGTATGTGCCTGGGTTTAAATTTAATTTTTTTTATGTGAGTAAACTACTTACTGATTACTCACTTTGTGCCCTTTTCTATCCTAATAAATGTTTCTTTCAGGACCCTACAACTAAACTGGTTGTGGACTATGGTCTTAAGGCTAATGGACTTTACAAGATAAAGATTCCAGCAGCCCAAGACAGGATACTTGACCCTCACAATACCCATAGGTGCAGCAATGCTAATTCCATTCTTATTACTAGCAATAATTCTTCATGTAATTCTTTGCCTATTGATATATTACATGCAAGATTAGGACATACCTCTGTCTCCAAGATGCAACACATTCCAATGTGTAAGCATATTTTGTCTACATCCTTTTCCTGTGATGTGTGTATGATGGCAAAATTCACCAGATTACCATTTAATAAAAGCTCTATTCATACTACATTTTGTTTTCAGCTTGTACATATGGATGTTTGGGGTCCATATAGAGTTGCTAACTTGGATGGTGCTCACTATTTCCTAACTTTAGTGGATGACTTCAGTAGGTCCACATGGACATACCTCTTACAAAATAAAGCTCAAGTCCCTTCCACTTTCTTTCAATTTTATTACATAGCTTCAACCCATTTTGAGAAAAAAATCACTTTGCTTTAAAGTGATAATGAAACAGAGTTCATAAATTCCTCTTGTGGCCAATTCTTTACTAAAAAAGTCATTTTACATCAGAAGTCTGTGGTCAAAACTCCACAACAAAATGGTGTTGTGGAAAGAAAACACAGACACTTGCTTGATACAGCCACAACTTTAAGGTTTCAAGCTGGCCTTCTTAAGTCCTTTTGGGGGAAATGTATTCTCTCAGCAACCCATATAATCAACAAACTTCCCACAGAGAATTTAGGTTGGAAAAGTCCTTTTGAAATCCTTTATGGCTCCAGTCCTTCATATGCAGAACTCAGGACCATAGGTTGTCTTTGTTTTGCCAAAAATGTTGGCATTCAAGACAAATTTGAGCCCAGAGCTAGAGAATGCATTTTACTGGGATATCCTCTTGGCATCAAGGGATACAAACTCTATGACCTGCAACAAAAAACGATCTTCTTTAGCCGAGATGTTGTATTCTAGGAAATAATTTTTCCTTTCAAGGAAGCACCATCTGTCAGTTGCACCTCCCCCAATCACTCAGTTCTGCCATCTGCACCTCCTGATTTTCCTCTTTCCTTATCTACTGACAATACATCTTCCATTACTCATCCCTCTTCCCAATATATTGATCCTGGCATAGCCCCAGCTTCACTTTCCCCTTCTCATCCTCATTACTCTAATTCCCCATATCATATACAGAATCACAGTTCAATTCCCACATTTATTAATGCTGAACATGTTCCTTCTGCTTCTCCAAATCCTATACATGATATTGCTGCACCTCGAAGGTCTTGTAGAATTAAGGGCCCTCCTACCTAGTTGAAATATTTTTTTGTTGGTCCACGACCAAAACAACAGTTACCAGTTCAAGATCACTCATCTTCTTCCAAAAGTTTTGTATCCATTACCCAATGCCCTTTGTATCAAATGTCTGACCTGTCACACCTATCACCTTCCTATGTGGCTTCTCTTGCTGATGTGTTACAAACTTCTGAGCCTAGTTGCTATTCTCAAGTTAAACAATATCTTGAATGGGTAATGGCCATGGAACGAGAACTTGCTGCCCTTGAAATAAATGGGACATGGACTCTAACTTCATTAACTCCTGGCAAGAAAGCTCTCACCTCTAAGTGGGTTTACAAAAGAAAATACAAGGCTAATGGCACCATTGAGAGGCATAAAGCCAAGCTTGTCATAAGAGGGTTTGAACAAGTCAAAGATACGAATTATAAACACGCCTTCTCCCCAGTGGCCAAACTTACAACTACCAGGTTACTAATTGCATTGGCCACAGCAAAACAGTGGCCTCTACACCAGCTAGATATCAATAATGCCTTCCTTCATAGTTATCTCGATGTGGAGGTCTACATGCTTTCCCCAACAGGATATGGCAATGCTCTTCCTGGACAGGTCTGCAGATTATAGAAATCTCTATATGGCCTAAAACAGGTCTCTTGATAGTGGAATATTGAATTGTCTAAATTCCTACAATCTAAAGGCTTCATCCAATCCAAGAGTGGCTACTCCCTGTTTACAAGAGAACATCAGCATAAATGCACCTTTATTTTAGTATATGTTGATGACCTTCTAATTACTGGTGATGGTGACGATGGCATCATTAACATTAAAAAGGCCTTGGACATTGCTTTTACCATGAAAGACTTGGGGCTAGCTAGGTATTTCTTAGGTATAGAGGTCTCAAGATCTTCTCAAGGCACTTTCTTGAATCAACGCAAGTACACACTTGACATATTAAAGGATGCAGGTTTAACAAGAGCCAAACCTGCAAAATTCCTTCTACCTAAGGAGCTTAAACTTTTTGTTGACCAAGGTGATGTTTTACTTGATCCTGAGTCTTACCGAAGGATCATTGGCAGACTGCTATATCTCAGCATCACAAGACCAGACATATCTTATGCCATACAACACCTGAGTCAATTTCTCCAACAACCCTGACACACTTATGTGCAAGCTGCCATCCATGTTCTTAGGTACCTCAAAGGTACTCCCAATCAAGGTTTATTCTACCCCGCCACCAATGACTTGACTCTCACTATGTAACACCCCGACCTCGCCGGGTCGTGTTACACGCCACAGTCCTTCCCCGGGAAGGACTGCTAAGGCAACATACTAAAACTTCTTTGAAACATAACATAAAAGGGACTTAACACTTAAGCCACTATAACATAATTGGGTCTCAAATTTGAACCTCGGGTTAGAAATGCCAAGATTTTTCTTAATTTTCTGGGACGAAACGGACAGAGTTTCCCCTGAAAACTGACCGTTTCCCAGGCTTAAAGCCTTACATTATAACCCTGCAATACAAATCAACAACCAACAACAGCTCAATGGCTACACGCCGGAGTCCCAACTCTACGGGCCACACGCCCGGAGTAC
>JACYFF010019584.1:65019984-65096961 GCA_017589665.1 Selenicereus undatus | reverse complement strand
CGAATTAACATATTACGCATAATTCACCCAAATTGATTCGAATCGAAACTAAACGCTTATAATTCACTTCAAATACGTATCTCTAGCATAATTCATACTTTTTAGGCATAAATACTTATAATTAGCAAATCCATAAACTTGGTAATCATACAAAATTCTTAAAATAAGTGGGATTAAAGGATTACCCACCACGAATCCAAGCTTTATGTGTCCAAGTTGGCTAGTTTGAAGCTAAATTTGAACTCCAAACGCCCAGAAATCCGGTTGCCTTCGCGTGGGATTCGGACACCACCAAACCCGAAACCCTAACTCACAATTTCTGGAGAAATCAACCACAATTAGGGAGAATCTACGTCAAGAATACACTTATGAATGAATGAGGGGTTCGAATTCACCTTGCATGCCCCAAGTTCACCGGCGTTCGACCGGTTCTTCGCCGGATTTTCGTCCTGCCCGTGGCCGATTCTGGCCCAGCCACGCGTGGGGTGGGTCGCCGGCAGCTAGGTGGGCGTCGCCTGGGGCTAGGGGGCGGTGGCTGACTCCGGCGTGCGTGGTGGTGACGCGAAGGAGAGGACGGACAGGGCGCCAGGAAGAAGCAGCAGCAGCAGAAGAAGAATGGAGGAAGAGAGAGAGTGTCGTGGGGGGGGGGGCATCGCGGCAATGGGGGAAAGAAATAAGGGGCACGCGAAATTACCAGTTTGCCCCTCCCTTCTCCCTTTCATTTATTCGACAGTCCAAACTTAACACTGCTAGTCTAATTCGTAACCGAATTCCAAACCCAAATCGATAATATACTCCTTCATCGACTATTCATTCTCAAATCTAACCAGGTTCGATTTAAAACATCGAACTACTCCCAAGGCTGAAGGGTATTCAAGTAAACTATTCCAACCCAACAGGCATAAAATTCATTAAACGATTACGACAAAACTCTGGGTCTCACACACTACTTACTATGATGCTGACTGGGGTACCTGTTCCATGTTAGCTCGATCCCTTATTGGGTTTTGTGTTTTCTTGGGATCCTCCTTAATCTCATGGAAAACAAAGAAACAAAAAAAGGTTGCAAAATCTTCTGCTGAAGCATAATATAGGAGCATGTCAGCCACTACCTCTGAACTCGAGTGGATATCTCATCTGCTAAATGACTTGCGTATCCCCCTATAGCTCCCCATCACTCTACATTGTGGTAACATGGCTGCACAACATATTGCCGCTAATCCGATCTTCCATGAGTTGACCAAACATTTAAGGATTGATTGCCATTATACACGGGATACGGAGTTGGCTGGATTCTTACAAGCAGCTAATTTAATGACCAAACTGCTATCTGAGGTTCAGCATCATTATCTAACTTCAAGGTTAGGATTGATGGACTCTCCACCAATTCCACCTTGAGGGGGGGGCATGAAGAGTATAGCTGCTACCTATGCAAGAGTATGGCTCTTGACATATGGTTATGTCTGTTGTAAATATCAGAAAGTGGGCGCACTATTTATGCCAATTTTGTTAGTTAGTTATAGGCTCTCCTCTCTCCTCCTCTGATTGTTTAAATTTGTATCAGCTTCATTCATAGATAGTACAGTGAATATAGTAAAATCATTTTTCTCTCTTCTCTGATGACTCTTCACATGAACTCTCAAAATATCAAATGCTAAACCTTCCGAAATTGCGATTACGCGAGTCACTGTATCCATGTATGCTTGATGCATCTGTAGCTTGATTACTCTTCAAAAATATAATATACTTTTACTAGAGCAAGTTACGCAATAGGTCAAACACAATTGCTAATGCAAAAGTAGATTATGTGAGCAAGAATTTCAGGTTAATAGCGAGTTCCATGAAGCTTTATTCAGGGGACAATATCCAAAAGCAACATTTGCATAACTCGATTAATATTTTAATGGTAAAAATTCCATAATCTTCATAACTATATTAGCTTATATTAGGATATTCTTCTTACTTCATATCTGCAATCTTTCCCCTAGGACACTACAAGTCACCTCCAAACTAAAGGGGAGAGAGCAGAAGTAAAAGGGGACAAAAAAAAAATAGTCACCTTATCCTCATGTATAAAGCACCAAAAACAGCAAGCATATCTCTCAAAGAAACTGCTAAAATACTTGAATACTGTAAAACCATACACACATTACATGTTTTCATTCACCTAATTAGTATATGCCACATAAGATATACACAGTTACCTTCTCGTAACTGCTAAAACACCTTGTAATCCTTAAAGAAACGATTGTACAAAATATGCTCTCGAACCTTTTCGATTGGTTTATAAAAATGCAAGTGACACTTTTTACATGGACAACATATCTTTCCATTCCACATGCCATATTTAGTGGTAAAGCCAATAAAGTACTTCACGCCATCTATATCAGCTTGCGAGCTGGTAGATCAATCCGATCCCTATTCATCACCTTACAAACCTAATAAACTATTTCAAATTCACATGAAAATAACCTCTTGTGTTAGTAAATTGAAAAGACACACTGACTATAATCTAAATATGAATAAAAAAAAGAAAAATAGCAAAGTAAATTAATAAACAAGTAATGCATCATTAAGATTAAAACACGAATGAACAGTCAACATAAGAAAAAATATAAATATATCACATAGAGGAATTAAAACAAAACGCTTAATTTTCTTTCTTGTAGCCAAAAGACTATAATGCTCACCCAGAAAAGAAAAAGCTAGGGCAAAGCATGACTTATAAGCAAAAAATCAAACCAAACCAAAATTGAAGCTTGACTCATCTTCATTGTTTATTTTTGACAACCAAATTGGATAAAACAAACAATTACCCAAAAGCTTGAAAAGTAGTATTAATGAGCATTTTTTCATAATTCATATAGATTCGATGGATAACTTTACCTTCCTTTCACCTTACAATAGTAAGCATTAGTAATAACTAAATGGCGATAACAGAACAACAGTCATAATAGCAAATTCATTGACAGTTCAATCAGAGATTAAAGTAATAAACGAGCCATAATCCTAGATTAAATAATAAAGAAGCCACTTGCACCCTTCAAACGAACATGGCCACCCTCAACATTATAGAACTAAACTATTAAATACGCTAAGCACGTAGCCCCTGGATTGCATTGTTCCATTCGTTAAATCTACATATAAAGATGTAAAGGAAGCATCATAGAGAAGAGAAAGACTAATTATAACAGTGACTACAAAAACAATGCAACCGTTTTATTTACACATATTCAGCTTTTATGAGCAAAAAGTGTTTAAATGTTATGCCCACAAAATAGTTGTCCAGATATTATGCCCACTTGATCAACATCTCACTCCCAAAACACACTAGATCCTACAATCACTTATCATTTGGATCTTCAAAAATTTGGTAGAAAGAAAAAAATTTGGAAAAATTACCTTTTTTCATGTGTTTGCTTTAGAGAAAATCACAAAGATAAAAAATATAGAGAAAAGTTAGGTGGAAAAATTGTTAGAAACAAGTGATAAAATTTTCCAAATAAAATTGTGAAGAAAGTTTGAGGAAAATTCCCAACCTCCTTTATCCTCCCACTGCTTAGATGACATCAACATGATTCAAGTAGTTCATCCACATTCAAATTCTTGTATTTTTCCCTCAATCGAAACAAGAGACAAAAAAAAACTCATTTTCTCGCTGCTTTTTTTTCCTTCAACTTTTCTTTCCACCAAATTTTCTAAAGACCAAACGGAGCCTAAATCTTCAAATCAAATAGCCAAGAATACATGATCAATATAATACATGAGAAGGCTCAATACATCATTTCTAAACTTAGTAATGATTGGATAGGCGTTGGTTTTGCAAATTATAAAAAAGGGAGCAGTCATTTAAAAAGACCTAGACGACATATGATGACATAATTTGGAGTTTTCGACTAGTATCTTATATATAAAAACCCATATTTAAAAAATGAATCCATCCAAGAAAAGGGCATAAACAACAAACTGTACCTTAACAACAAACAAAAGGAAGTAATATTTCAAAAATAGACATAGACATCAATTAGCCATGAGGAAGAGGCATTGTTTTGCAGCCATTAACTGATTCAAATAACTCACGAAATCGATCACAATAACAATCCAGTAGCAAATACTTTAACAAGTTAGTCTCTAGTTCCCATCCCAAATACAGTTTGAAATTGGCATAAAAAAAATAAATGGTCACAAACTCATTCCCAAACCGTATGTATAGAGTCAAGCATAAATTTCATCACAATTTTGCGGCCTAGTCGGTTGCAAATCCAATTTCCGACAAAGATTTTTGTGACCCCCCATGTTCAGTGACAAGTTGGTCACAAATGTCATTTGTGACAACTTTTCACAATTTTGTGACAGTTTTTTCTATCACAAATGTACAGTTTTCTAGTACTAAGCTAAAGTAATCATTGTTAATGCTTGCTAGGGAGGGAGTGAGGAGAGAGAGCTTTGGTTTAAGACATCCGCGTAATGGAAAGGAAGGAAAAAAAAATTGTTTAGTAAGACAATAGAGTCAATAATTCTTTGATCCAGCTTTACATAGATTTTGATTATATTGAAGAATCGGAAATGGATTTGTCGATTCAATAATTAAGGATAAATTCAAGAAATTAGAAATCTTTAAAATAACGAGCAACTCACCATTAAAAATCTCATGCTTGTGATTATTGGATATTTGACTATTTGATTGAATTATGCACGTATGAATTTGATGATTAGAAAGCGTGTTTTCATCTTATACGAATTTCATTATCAACACATTACTTCAGCTAAGTGAAGAGAACAGACATCAAAAAGGACTAGTTTGATTTCTTAGATTCTTATCTTGTTTTGATGCATTTTCTGAATACTTACGAATTATTGCATTGCAAAAAAGTTTGAAATTTTTTGTGCAGATTCTCCATAACATTTTTCAAATTTTCAAAAATTTTAGTAAATTTTGATTGTGTAAATTATATGTATGAATGTTTTACATATATTGCCGACCTGAGAATCGTTATGATTGGTTGCTCGGATAAGCTAAAGTTGTCATGCTATGAGCTGTTTATGTGTGACATATTTTATGTTTAAAAACCTGTCATAGGAACATAGGAAATACATGCTAGAATAGTTTGAAACGTTGTTTGGATAAGCTGAACTTGCTGCATTATGAGTTGTATAAGTGTGCAACATATTTTTAAAAAGAATGTCATAAAGGTGTAGGAAATGCACCTTGAAATAGTTTGGCTCTAATTGATCATGTATGGCTACCGGGTTTTATTTACTCGAAACCCAAATGAATTAAAAGCATTAAGATTAAAATAGTTTCTATGCTTCTATATAAGTGCACTAAGAAACTATTACCTAGACAAATATAAATTGTGTGAAACAATGGACTTGGGATTTGTATTGTACATGGAATATACAAATTTGTAAGTAATTAGATTTTGTATTATGTGTCAAACAAATATCCCAACAACCTTGAAAATTCATTTTTCTGCGTAAAAAAAAAAAAGGTTATGTTTCTAAAGTTTTTTATGTCTCATGGGATGAGCCTTAGATTTACAATTGGCTTCTGCATATGTTAACATATTGTTATGCTAATGATTTGGTAGCTAAATAGATTCTTGAACTTTCTAACATTGTGTGCTTGGTGGCTCTTGAGCTTCCAAGTAGTGCTACGTTGTCAATGGTACAATACCTTATTAATTCTTTGTTTTATTATTTTGAATTTTTGTTTTTGCATTGATCATATGATTATGGTGTTTACTAGGACAATGAGCTGCATGAAAGAGAATGTGCATACTCAAAGCAAATAATTTAGGTGATTGGAAATTTAAAAAATAATCATTGAGGCCTAAGACCTTAAGACAATAATAAAACATATTTCTAATCTAAAATAGGGTATGAATCCTAAAACATATTTCTAATTTAAAATAGGGTATGGAACCTTAAGACAATAATCAAATAGATTTACTTATAAATAGTCATGTAACTATATACTTTTTTAGACACATACATACAGATGCCATAATAAAACATATTTCTAATTTAAAAAGTAATCAATTTACTTAATTAGAGATTGAAAAAAAGGGAAAAAATGAGTGACCCTAATGGTGTGAGAAGCTTAGGATTGGAGCTTAATCATGAAGGCCTAAGACCTTAAGACAACGATGACGTACAAAATAGGGTATGGATCGTAAAAGCTATAAGGGTATAACAAGGTTATGATTGGAGCCTGGAATTACAAATGTTGGTGCAAGTTCTATCATGTACATCCTTCTCATGTATAACCTAATAGTTGAGCTACAAAGGATTAGAGTCAAATAAGATAGTACAAACTCCACAAAGTTGAACAACAACAAAAATCCTTTTGGTATTTTCAAAAATTGTTTCCTCTTTTTTTGTTTTCCAAGAAGTTTGTAACACAACTTCTCCTTCCCCGCACAAGATCACACAATGTCCTCATTATAGGTTAGGGAGGAACCGAGCTTCCCGATATTCATAGAATTTCTAAACGATTGGACGATATCATTATCCACCACATTTTCCCAATCCTTCACACCCACTATTTGTTTATGAAAGGTTGCAACAGTGCTTTCCTAAAAATGAATGGGGCCACCCCATCTACTCTTAGTCAGCTAAGCAAGAATTGCAGGAATTTGACCTTGAATATGACTTTCCCTTATAACATTGGTTTTCTTCCGCTACTAGTTCAAGGCACATTTGTATGAAACTTCAGCTTTATTATTAGCCCGTCCTTTTTAAACTATGACAACTATCACGAAATATTGACTTACTATTCGAATCTAAGTTATCATTGATAATCGAAAAGTAAGTCAATCCATACACAAATAACAAGGTGCAAAACAATGTTACCAGGTCTGATACTAATTGTAGCCGAACTATTAATAACCAATCAAAATTTACGGAGCTTGTGCAGTATTCGACACTCTACATCCTCCTCTATAGGATGACTAAGAACCTACTTTACCAAATTTACCAGTCACCTTCTGCTTAGCTCTAGTAATATGATACTATATCTCAACTGCACCTCATAGAAACACATAAGTGGTGACGAAATAACCCTGTCCAACGAGACCTTAGCTTCTCCCTTTTCTTGGATAATCTTAGACTCTAATAGGCCTTTACTTCCTCTAGCTCACTCAATAATAGTCTGCTGCCCTCAATTGTGTCACTACTGAGGTCATAGTTAAGGGTTTGGAATGCCCACCACGCTAGATGTTCGAGCTCAATAAGGAGATGGCAAGGCTTACCATGGACCACCTCGTAAGGTGAGATACCAAAGGATGTCTTGAAAGTGTATTATAAGCCTATACGCCTTAATGCGCTTACCGTCCTTACCATTCACATTAACAATCTTCTTTGGAATGTGCTTGATTAGCCTATTAGATACGTCAACTTTCCCACAAGTCTAGCCGAGATAAGGAGAAGGAATGGCTAATGTATGGATAATAGAGCATCTATTTTAGCAATGAATCAATGGATCAGTTGTTTAAATGTGTACGTTGATCACTGATGATAGTGTGAGGCATACTATATCTAAAAACTGTGTTTTTCCCTTAGAACTGTCACTGCGTCATCATCTTATTAGCCTTAGTAGGGATAACCTCAAGCCAGTTAGACATGTGGTCAACAGTTAGAAATATATACTCATTCTTGAAAGAGATCAGGCATAGCCCCGTGGAATCAATACTCTACACATCAAAGAACTCTACAACAATGACGGGATTAGGAGGCCTCATATCCCTCCTAGTGATCCAACCTAACTGTTGATTGAAAGCACTATGATTCAAGGGCCTAATCATACTCTATAGTAAGCCAATTACTCTTTTAGGTTTGGTTTACCAAAGTTTAGGCATAGGAAAAGAAGTAGAATCACCACTATATTTTCGGAGAATATGGACACCTTTTAAAAAAACAAAGTTACAGAAAACAACTCTTATGATCTCAGATGGAGATTGACTTGACCCTAAGACTAACTAGTCAAGAGTTAGGCCCAAGGAAGAAGGTATGACGGCTTATAGGGACTAATTCGCCGATTGACATTTCTCATTTGTAATTGCCAATACTAGGGTTGTTAAAGGGAATAATGAATTATTAAACAATTATTATGGATGACTTTTGCTAAGAAAACTAGAGAAAATGAGAGGAGGGTCATTACAAGAGGGACTGTCACTCTTAGAAAAAGATATTACCTAGAGGAAGAGCATTCTCTTTAGTGAGAGAGAGGGACGAGGGAGAAAGCAAAAGGGAGAGAGAGCTAAGAATGCTAAAGGGGAAGTCTTTCTAGAGAGGGAGAAGAAAAGAGAATCGTATAATGAATGTGTCTGTGACCTATAGGGAGAATGTTGCTCTGTGTACAGTGGCTACGATGAGCCCAAAACCCTAGCCGCAATGAGCCTTGTTAATTAAACCAGGGCAAGTGTAAGGATCCACTGCTTGAAGGTGCGATCCCCCATAAATGGTTTGAATTATCCTTTGCTAGGGTTTAGAAATTTTTTAAAATTTTGAAATCTAAAATTTTCATTTTATAGAAAAGGATGAGGAAGCTAGATTGTAATCCTAGTCTAGGAACCCATCCGGGTTCCAAGAATAGGGAAACTAAAGCTGGGAGACAGGTCGGATTTGGTTAACCGGTCAATTTTGTGTCGGCTTTAAAAGTAGTTTAGATTTACTCAAAATTGAAAAATAACAAGTTTTCACACTAAAAGGTCAATCAGATTAACTTCGGGTCAGGTTTGTGTTTTTCTTAGTAACTTCAGGTTGGGTTCGTATTGTGTTATCATGTCGGGTCAGATTTTCCCACGTATAAGGGGAACTGCCTAGTCTAGGAATATGAACGAGTTCCTGGGTAAGAGTAGGGCCTTGTTCCTAGTCTAGATAGGTACACTGTCTTGGACCATAATGGTTATATCGAAATTAAAAAAGAAAGAGAAACAAGACAAATAAAAAACAAAACAACAATTATGCATCAAGCATAGTCGCTAGTGAATTTTAAAAAAACTTACGAACATATCACTTTTCAAATCAAATCATACCGATAGGGGCAACAGAAGGGACGCCGGAAGAACAATTGACTTTGCTTCAAAAATTTTTACGAATGGCCCTTAAGCAATCTCTAATGTGGGAAACATCTCGCCCTCTTAGTCTCAAATTGATAATTTAGATTCGAGGGGCAACGGTACGGCGATTTGATAGAATGTATCACATCACTGCCCATCATTACTGACAACCTCTACTATTCAATATGGGAAATCAAATTGTTAATCACACTAACACACACTCATGCAACATATTAGTATAAATCATATTAAATCTTGTAAAAGGCACAAACTTTAGTCCAATCTAACTAAAAGTAAAGTTAATAAGTTATAACGGATTGAGACTACCTAAAGATTAAATCTTTGGCAATTTAGAGCCAAATATCATAAAGAAAAATATAGCAGAAGAGAAGTGGAAGATATGGTTTTTGCCCTCAAGAAAATCCAATTTGTATACTTGGGAATCCAGTAGCGTTGTGCCTCCTAATAAATGACCCAAATCTCTCTCTCAATACCGCCAATGTGTAAAATATTTCTCTCTTAAATTCTGATGTTCTGCACTCTCTCTACTTTTGTGGTGTGTTTTTACGCCAATTTGATTTGATGTTTCTAACCCCTTAGGGTACCTGTTATATTTATGAGGTTACTCACACAAGAGGGGGGGGGGGTGTGAATTGTGTGTGACAAATTTTTGCACTTTTGAAAACACTTGTGGGGAACAGTTTCTGAACAACGGTTAGCAGGGAACTGTTCCTGCCAAGCTTCCGTAATGTGTTCGGGGTAAGAATGAATGCAAACATAAGAATAAAGACATAAGATTTTTACGTGGAAAACCACCTCTAGCCCATCTGAGGTGGGAAAACCACGACCTACCTCTGTAGGATTTTCACAAAAATTCTACTAACGGGCTGAACACGTTACAAAAGTAACCCCACGTTACAACTTGCAACAACACGTGATTGTCTACCCTAGACAATCACCCCACGTCCTGAGTTACCTTAAACTTAGGACAACTCTATTCGTTTACACAAACCTTACACAAGGAAAGGGTCAACAATTTCCCCCTTTTTGATGATGACAAACCAAATGACCCAAAAAAAATTTGCCTTAGCCCAAATCAATCCCAAATCAATTAAGCCCAAGCTAAACGGTTTGAAAGGGTCATTGAATGGTGGGTCATGCTTTCTTCCCCTTTTTGACATCATCGAAAAAGGAACAAACAAGTTAGATTAGGAACAAGCAAGAGGTACAAGCATTGCAAATAGAACCGTGTTACATCATAACCAAAAATGGATACATCAAGAACAACCTAAGAGAAAAAAAAACAGAACTGGGATAAGGAAGAAATAGTTCCTAAGAAGAGGAAGGGGCAAATGATGGGCTTGTCTTCTCCTCGTTTCCCATAAATTGAAAAACGTGCCAATAGATGAGGGAAGGGTCTGTTCCTCTCGCTTGTTCTTACGACTTAAATTAGAGACAGTGGAAAATATGGACAATAGCAATAAATCTCAAGCAGATGTCAGCAATTCATATAGCTCAAGCAGATTTCAGCAATTCATATAGCACACATGTGCCTCCTACAATAAGTAGAGTAAATCCACAAGATCGGTGATCAGGGGTCTGATCCTAGTCAATCACTGAGGGTGGTCAAGTCTGCCTAAGTATTCTTAATCAGGCCCAGTTCCAACCGATTTTTCTCAAACTGATCCCTATGTAAGGCCTTGGTGAAAATGTCAGCAATTTGATTCTCAGTAGCACAAAATTGCATTGAAATAAGCCCTTTTTCCACATTGTGTCGCAGAAAATGGTGTCGGATGTCAATGTGTTTGGTCGTCTTATGTTGACAAGGATTTTTAGCAATATTTATTGCACTAGTGTCATCACAAAAAATTGGTATGCATCCTGTGTCAACATGAAAGTCTTTGAGTTGTTGCCTTATCCATAGCAGTTGGGCACAACATGAAGCTGCTGCAACATATTCTGCCTCTGTTGTGGACATGGCAACTGAGTACTGTTTCCTAGTTGCCCATGACACTAAACACGGACCAAGAAAGTGAGCCATACCTGAAGTACTTTTGCTGTCTACCAGGAATCCTGCATAATCAGCATCTGCATATCCGACTAAATCAATACTGCACTCTCTAGGATACCATAAGACCAGGTCAGAAGTGTTCTTTAAATATCTAAAAATTCGTTTCACAGCCTTTAAATGAGTTTCTTTTGGATTGGACTGAAAACGAGCACATAAACCGACACTAAAGACAATGTCAGGTCTACTAGCAGTTAGGTAAAGGAGCGACCCAATCATCCCTCTATAGGATTTCTCCTCTACTGAGGGACTCCCATCATCCATAGCCAATCTAGTAGAGGGTGAAATAGGAGTATCAATTGGTTTTGCCGCTTCCATCCCAAACCGCTTAAGCAGTTCCTTAACATACTTCTGTTGATGAATCATGGTGCCATTAGGAGTTTGTTTAATTTGTAAGCCTAAGAAAAAGTTTAGCTCACCCATCATACTCATCTCAAATTAACTTTTCATCAAGGTTGAAAAACCATCACACCAAGTCATTGTGTGTTGCACCAAAAATGATATCATCAACATAGACTTGAACAATCAATAAATGTTCCCCCTTGGATTTTAGGAACAAGGTATTGTCTACCTTGCCTCTATGAAAACCATTTTCAATTAAAAAGGTTGACAGGCGTTCATACCAAGCTCTGGGAGCTTGTTTTAAACCATAAAGAGCCTTGTCAAGTTTAAACACATAATCTGGAAATTCTTGATTTTCGAAACCAGGGGGTTGACTTACATACACTTCTTCTTTTAGGTACCCATTGAGAAATGCACTCTTGACGTCCATTTGGTATAGCTTAATCCCCATATGAGCTGCAAATGCTATTAAAATTCGGATAGCTTCAATTCTAGCAACAAGTGCAAAAGTCTCTTCATAGTCAATCCCTTCTTCTTGGTTGTACCCTTGGACCACTAGCCGGGCCTTGTTCCTGGTGATAGTTCCTACCTCATCCAGCTTGTTCTTGAACACCCACTTGGTACCAATGATTGATTTCTCTTTGGGTCGTGGTTCAAGATGCCATACTTTATTCCTTTCAAACTGATTCAGTTCTTCTTGCATTGCAGTAACCCAGTCCGAATCTGCAAGAGCTTCATTAATATTTTTTGGCTCAATGTAAGAAAGGAAAGCATAGAAAGCACAAAAATTCTTAAGCTTGGATCTGGTTTGCACTCCCTTATTTAAATCTGATAATATCTGGTCAAGAGGGTGTGAACTCTGATGCTTCCAAGGTCTTGGGGTCAGAGGATCCATTGTCAAACTTTCTACTCTCGCTTGAATGCTTGGTGACGCTGGGTCAGGAACTGTTCCCGAGCAAGCTCCTGGAACGGTTCCCAAACCAGTTCTCAAATCTGTTCGTGGAGAGTTTGGCTCAGTAGCTTGACTCTGCTCCAGATCAGGTTGGGAATTACTTCCCCCTGTCTGATCATTCTCCATACCATCGTTTCTGCCCGTCTTACCTTCATGTACTACGACATTTTGTTCTTTCCTGGTAAGACCAAGCTCATATTCCTCATCCTGAATATCTTTCTCAAGTAAAGAGTTAGTTTCATCAAACAATACATGAACACTTTCTTCAACACATAAGGTTCTTTTGTTGAACACTTTATAAGCCTTACTGTGTGAAGAGTACCCTAAAAATATGGCTTCATCACTTCTTGGGTCAAACTTTCTCAAGGCATCTTTCCCATTATTATGCACATAACATTTGCAACCAAATACTCTCAAGTGCATAATGTTGGGTTTTCTACCTTTGAAAAGTTCATAGGGTGTCTTATTGAGAATAGGTCGAATCATGCATCTGTTAATAATGTAACATGATGTGTTTAATGCCTCTGCCCAAAAGCTTCTAGAGAGACCACTTGCAATCAACATGGTTCTAGACATGTCTTCTAGAGTGCGGTTCTTACGTTCAACCACCCCATTTTGTTGGGGTGTTCTAGGAGCAGAAAAATTATGTTCAACACCATGCTTATTACAATAATCCATAAAACTTGAGTTCTCAAACTCTGTGCCATGATCAGACCTTAGACATACCAATGAGTGTCCTACTCTCGTTTCAACCTTTTTAAGAAACACAATAAATTTTTCAAATGACTCATCTTTGGTAGCTAGAAACAAGGTCCATGTGAAACGAGAGTAATCATCCACTATTACTAGCACATACTTCTTTCCACCTCTACTCATGACCCTCATGGGTCCACACAAATCAACATGCAATATTTCTAGAGGACGAGTAGTGCTAACTTTATTTTTTAATATAAAAGAGGTCCCGACTTGCTTGCCTCTGGCACAAGCATCACAAACCTTGTCATCATTGAATTTGATGGAAGGTAGGCCAATCACTAGATCTTTTGAAACCAACTTGTTCAAAAGAGAAAGGCTTGCATGACCTAGTCTTTTGTGCCAGAGTAAGACATCTTCACTTATAGCACTTAGGCAAGTCAGGTTACCTTGGGGAAGGGAAAGAATAGAGACTTTATACACATTTTTGTGACGCTTCCCCCTCAACGCAACATCTCCAGTATTGATATTGACTACCAAGCAATATTTAGCAGAAAATACTACTAAATTATCTTTATCACATAGTTGAGATACACTTAGCAAGTTATGCTGTAAACCATCAACCAAGTACACATTTTCAATCGAGTGGGAAGGTGACTCACCAATCTTGCCTATACCGGTAATGGTCCCTGACTTACCGTTTCCAAAGGCCACACTTCCCCCTTCTGAGGCTGTGAGTGAGAGGAAGTTTGATTTTTCACCGGTCATGTGCCTTGAACAACCATTGTCTACATACCACATCTGCTTGTTCCCAAGCTTGTTTCCTAGGTTGTTCCCTCTCACTTTAGCCTACAAAACAGATTACGGGTTAGTTTTGGGAACCCAGATCCACTTGGGTCCCATTCTTTTTGACGAGTAAATCTCATTTTTCTTAACCCATATCTGTTTTACATAAATCATACTTCTTTCCATGGCATTCTTTCTTGACGGGCAAGTATAATGATAGTGACCGGTTTTACCACAGTGATAACAAACAATGTATTCAGGTAAACTTACATACTTCCTATTCACTGGGTAGTCAGTATGCTTAGCCATAAAGCCTAGACCATTTTTATTCCTATTATGGTGTGTGTTCAGCCACTTGAGTGCCGTTGAGGAACTGTTCCATTGCTTGTTCTTGGCTAGGTCTGACTCGGTCTCATTGAATTTTTCAAGAAGCTGAGCATTCTCTATGGTCAAGTTCTCTATCTTTTGTTTCAGCTGAAGGCACTCTCCTTCCAGATCCTTCATTTTGTTGTTCACTACGTCAAGGTTGTGGCTTACTATTGCGGTCTGTTCCTCTAACTCGACTTTTTCTTTTTTAAGGATGTCATTAGCAAACTCAACTACGCTAATGTCTCTTTTTAGCTCAGAACATGTGTCTTTTAGCATGACATTTTCAGTATTTAAAGCATCATATTCATCCATTAGCGTAGTAAGTAATTCCTCAAGCTTAAACTTACTCAGTCCACGTACCTTTCCTTTAAGTTCAGCAAGGTTGTCCATAGATTCATCCTCAGATTCTGAGTCGCTTCTGGCCATCAGTGCCAGTTCAGCCTCTTCTTCATCTGAGTTCTCATCCTCTTCAGTTGTCTCTCCCCATGCTGCTAACATTGCACGTGAGAACCGCTTGGCAGCCTTGTTTGGGAACTGTTTCCTGCCTTGATGTCGAAACTGTTCCTGAGGTTGTTCCTCTTTTAGCAGGGGACAGTTCTTGACAAAGTGATCACGCTTACCACATTTGAAACATCCCGGGACCTGTTCCTTGTCACTGTTCTTGGTTTTGACAGGATTTTTCTTTTTCGACAGCTCCTTGGATTTTCTGAAGAATTTTTTGAATTTCCGAGTTATTAGGGCCATATCTTCTTCATCCATGTCTGAGATGTCTTCTTCTAAGGCTTTTAAAGCCAGCCCGCTATCTCTCTTGTTTTCTTCCTTTTGCTGTGAGTTCCTTCTGAGTTCATAGGTTTGAAGATTCCCTATGAGCTCATCAAGAGAGATACTTTTCATATCTTTGGCTTCCTAGATTGCGGTCACTTTAGCTTCCCAAGTATGTGGTAGGAATCTCATAATCTTCCTTACAAGCTCCTCGGTAGTGAAAGCTTTGCCCAAGGATTTGAGCTCATTGGTAATATGGGTGAATCTGGTGTACATCTCCATAATTGATTCTTTGTCACCCATTTCAAACAACTCATACTTCCGCATGAGTAGCTCCATCCTCGATTGCTTCACTTGGCTTGTTCCTTCATGAGCTATCTCCAATGCGTCCCAAATTTGCTTGGCAGTTTCACACTCACAAATGCGTGAGTATTCATCAGGTCCAAGGCCAAAATACAACAGTTTTTGGCCTTGGCATTTTTCTCCATTTTCTTTAAGTCTTCAGCATTGAATTCGTCAGGTGTTTTGGGAACAGTTTCTCCTCTTTCATTAGCCTTTGGGGGAACAAGCGCACCTCCTTTGATAATAAACCACAGCTCATAGTCATCCGCTTGAATATAATTTTCCATGCGGTTTTTCCACCAGCTGTAGTGTTGCCCATTGAAATACGGAGGTCAAGTCACTGATTGACCTTCAAGCATGCCTTGTGGAGTACTCATTTTTCGGATCTCTCAAGAGGTTAGTCTTTGTGATTGAGAACCTGCTCTGATACCACTTGTTATATTTATGAGGTTACTCACACAAGAGGGGGGGGTGAATTGTGTGTGACAAATTTTTGCACTTTTGAAAACACTTGTGGGGAACACTTTCTGAACAACGGTTAGCAGGGAACTGTTCCTGCCAAGCTTCCGTAATGTGTTCGGGGTAAGAATGAATGCAAAAATAAGAATGAAGACACAAGATTTTTACGTGGAAAACCACCTCTAGCCCATCTGAGGTGGGAAAACCACAACCTACCTCTGTAGGATTTTCACAAAAATTCTACTAACGGGCTGAACACATTATAAAAGTAACCCCACGTTACAACTTGCAACAACACGTGATTGTCTACCCTAGACAATCACCCCACGTCCTTAGTTACCTTAAACTTAGGACAACTCTATTCGTTTACGCAAACAAAACGAAGACACCTTACTTAGCAACTTCTAATAAAGCAAGTGTAAGGTACAATGAAGCGCCTAGTATGCCAATGAGGAAGAGTCAATTTTTGCTCTCTTTTACAGGTTTTTCACTCTGGAAATTTGGCTCAGTACAACTCACAAAATCTGAAAAACCACACATAAAAACGTTGGCAAAAACTCCTTTTTATAGCTTGAAACAAAACGGCTAGATGAGAGTTTTTGTGGCTGCGCTTCTTTCACTGCTAACGTGAAACAAAAGCCACATATTCCAGCAGCCAAACGTCCAGCCTTTTCCACAATCTTAGGACTTTGCTAAAAATAGGAGAAGGGAGATTAAATTTGAATTTGCAAAATCTTATCCAAATCTTATCCCAAAAATTTAGAGATTTTACGTTTGAAAATTTGTTGGGTTGCAGTTGAAAAATACTTTATCATGTAGCAAAAATTATCAGCCCAAAAATAGAAAAGAATCGTAAAATCTTTTGCCAGACGTTGCTGAGAATACTCAGGGTGTTTTACCAGGAACTGTTCCCAGTCAGGACCCTGACCTGTTCCCAGAGTATCTCAAAAAGATTTTTCAAAAGCAAACATGAAATTGGGATCCTCTCACTGGCATATTAACAGTAAGTCTAATAAAGAAAAAATACTACCAAACCCATGACTTCTTGTTGATGAAGCAGATGACTTGCAATTTCAACAAACTTGATACTGCTAAGAACTGTTCCTGAAGATTGTTCCTGAAACTTCATGTTGCTCTTAGACTTGAAGCATTGTTGTTTTAGAAACTGTTTCTGGAACTTCATCTGATCGTTCAAGCTCTGTTCTTAATCACTGTTCTCAACCAACTTTCTTAACCAATCGTAGCACAAATTCAAGTATTATTAAAAGGACTGATACATTTGGACTAAGACATTTGTGTTTGACATCATCAAAACCTTATACAAGGAAAGGGTCAACAGTACCCCTGTTCATAGTGGGTGAATACATAGTCTAAATTGGTTTAGAGAAAGGAGACATAATTCTCGTCCCATTAAGGTCAATCTAAACAAGTAGACGAATTCCGCTAGGATTGTAACAAATTAGTCCCGATAAACTAATCAGCCTAGAGTTCTAGTTAATTAATATCACGACTCAGAGAGGGGTAGAACATTATAGAGCCTGACCAGGTTCGCAGCCAGAAGACCCAACCCGATTCTTGGTCTGGTCAAGTTGGATCAAGTAGGAACCCAACTAGGTTCTTGGGCAAGGTTGTAGGCATTCCAATTTATTTTGGCCATAACTTTTATGCTCAACCTCTGTTTAGAGTGATTCTTTTTTCATAAAAGCTTATTGAGTCTGGTTTCTAATAAAACTAATTTCATAATTTTTAGATACATGTGGAATAAGATATAAACAAAATAGCGAACAATTGCCATTTTTAGCGCAAGCCCAAATATTTAGCTTATATCTTTTTTCGTTGCTTATTGGACTTTGGTGTATGATATGTCATTAGAAAGCTTATTCAACGAAGAATGTTAATGCCTAAACTTAATAATTTTATGCTTCATAGAGTGAATTTCAAGTGGGCACTAAATACTGTCCATCTGGGTTTATTTGGGCTCTATTGGCCTTTTTGACTCGAATTTTAAGGATTACTCCGCTATGCCCCCAAGTAAACAAGTTGGGGTATAATTTGCATCATTGGATAATGAAACATAAGATGCCATTTTTAGGCGTCTACAACAAGTTGCCTTCTGTTGAGGGTGGTGGCATGGAATTGATTTTGGACAGGTTTTTTGGGTTAATTTGTTTTATGCGACAATTCTCTCCTCCTACCCTCAATTGGGTCAATTTCTTTAGCGGGTAATGGGAGCTTGTTGAGTGTGGTTCCAAATGGATCAAGTTTCATGAGAGTTATATGAGTTGGAGATAGCTATGTGCCCAAGACAAGCAAGGACATGGTTGAAAATAAGCCATAAATGGTTGTCAGTCTCCGAATCTTATAAAACGGGCTAGTCTCACGTCTATGTCACCTATTGTAAAGCATTTAGGACATTTGAAATTTTTTCAAATAATATTTATTTTGAAAAGCATAGTTGTAGGGACTATGAGCTTTAGAAACCTTAAAATGATGTTACGTTTCCATCAATGAGTTGAGTAACTAATGTCTTTAGATCGTCAATGTACATAATGTGCAATATGTGTTCTATATGTATTCTGACGACATATTCACATGTTTATAGAAACCCCATTGATAAGTACCAAACTCTACATCAACTCTATGTTCCACTCTTATCCTCCCCCGAGTTCAATCCAAGCCTTTAGCATCATGATTACTTCTATCATCATGATTACCTCTATCTTAGTACTACTCCCTACTTGCTATCAATTTTCATATACCCAACAAAGTATAACTTAGGTGATCCATGATATTTTAGAAACCCACGTGAGTTTGGTCCAACAGTATAAAATAAATTCCAGCATTACTTTGGATTTCAGGTCTCCAAAGTAGCAGAAACTAGGGATGTTCATTAAACGGTCCAAAACCGTATCGGTTTGAAGACCGAGGTGGATCGAACCGGACTGTACCAGACCGAGGCATTTTGGTCTGGTCTTCAGTCCTGTTTTTTGCCCATTTTGGTCTTCGGTTTGGTCCGGGTTTGGACCAGGTGGATCAAAAATCGGACCGGGACCGATTAACTGTTAGGGTTTTTTTTTTCGGTTGGCTGGGCTCCCTTTTGTTTTTTGATTCTTTCAGGCTTTCACTCCTTCAGTCCTTTGAACTCCACTTCTACTTCTGGGTTCTCTGTCTGCCTAGTGCCTCCTTTAACCTTCGAACAATCCTCTCTTCCGTTTCGCGCTCGCAGTTCTCCACTCGCCAGTCTTGCCCACTCGTCATCTTCCATCTCAAGTTGACCCTTTCACTCTCCATTCTATTGGCAGTTCGCAGTCATCTTCCCTCTCGCTATCCTCTCTTCTGCAGTTCGACCAGTTGCTGGTTGTCATCGATGTCACCGTAGGTCGTCAGAGCAGAAATCACAATGAGTCTCCCTCTCATCTCTGACTCTCCCTAATTTGGTGTCTGGTGAGTCTTATACTCCTTTCATTTGCAGATCTATTTAATTGTATGAAAGATACATCATGCTTACATGGTTCACATCTGTGTACAAAGTAATGAATATTTGAATTGTGGTTCTCTTTTAGTTTTGAGAATTGAGACTATGATAGAATTTAAAGGTGTATGGTGTCTAATTTGGTGTTGTCGTGTTCTAATTTGGTCCTTGGTGTTTTCTTACGGACTTGTTCTATTGTTCATAATGTATTGCTCCCCAGGCAGAGGCTTGTTCATAATGTATCGCTGACTTGTTCATAATGTATTTGAATTGTGGTTCATAATGTATTTGAATTGTGTTGACACCAAGGATGTAAAAGTTTTTTCTCTGCATTTCGCCTTTCCCTCTTGTTTTTTATGTGTCTTCTTTGGGGGGGGGGGAATCATGAACTTCCATTGCAAATTCAAAGCTGTGAAGGTAAATGATTGAGATCAACATAACGAGACAATACTCAGTCACTCTCCTTGAACCTTCAAGCCATATCTCTGTTATCAAGGTTTCACCAGGGAACACATGTGGAAAGCCTAGAGGGATTGTTTATGGGAGGGATTAGGGATTGGTGATTGCAAAGCCTAGACTGACATGTATCTATGGTCATATGCATAAATGGGAATGGAACTAGGTCAATAGAACGATGGTCAATTAAATTTATGGGAGGGATTAGGGATTGTTTATATCATGTATTGTCCCTTTTCATCTCATCTTTATTAAATTTATGTGATCTATGTTATGTTTTAATGAATGAAACCTTTTTTATTTACAAGTGTGATATTCAACTCAATTTGGATTAGATTAGCAATCACAGAGTCTTTTACAACCTGCTCTCGAAATGTAAGTTTTGTAATTGGATTACTTGAGGCAAGAAGATGTATACATATATATATATATATATATTAATATGGTGTTTACTTACTTATTTCTTTTTATAAATTGTCAATGCTAGATGTCGAGCTCCAAATCCACAAAGAGAAGTAGTTCAAAAGTGGAAGTGGAAGAATTGGTTTGTATGGATACCGATGTTCCAAGTGAGTGCCCAGTGAATGACCCCATTGAAATTGAGGAGGAAGAAGAGCCAAGTCAATGAGCACCACCAAGTAACAGTAAGAGGAAACAAGTTGCTAGAAACTATACTCAAAGTCAAAGGGCTGAATGTTGGCAACATTTCATAGAGTTAAAAGAGAACGACAAAAGAGTGGCCGGTAACTGTAAATACGGTAATAAGATTTACAAGGCCGATTCAAGTAAGAATGGAACGAAAAATTTGAAAATTCATTTTTCTAAGTGCCCTGATAAGCCAGATAATCAAAGAAAACATACACAAACTCAATTGGTCTTTGAAAAGGATCAAAACAATGAGGGAGATGCCAGATTAAAATCATGGGTTTTGAATCCTCATGAGGCAAGGGCATCTATAGCAAAGATGATCATCATTGATGAGTTGCCTTTTAGATTTGTTGAAAATGTGGGATTTAGGCAAATGATGTCTGTTTGTTTCCCTGCACTTAATACGCCTTCATGTATTACCATTACAAGAGACATTTATCAGTTGTGTGTGGATGAGAGGGTAAAATTGACAGAGTACTTTGTACATGCATGTCAAAGGGTATGTGCGACAACAGTTACATGGACGTTCCTTCAGAGGATCAACTACATGTGCATAATTGCTCACTTTATTGATAATGATTGCGAACTGCATAAGAAAATCTTGAATTTTTGTACAATTTCTAGTCATAAAGGTAATGATATTGCTCTTGTCCTTGGAAAATGTTTAGAGGAGTGGGGTTTGGCATCTAAACTCTATACTATTACTGTGGGTAATGATGGGAGCAATAGTACAACTTGTACTGCCCTTATTAGCGATTTTAAGCGTTATGGTCATTTTCTCTTCTCTGGTGGAGAGTTCTTACATGTTAGATGCGTTGCTCACATACTTAAATTGGTTGCATGGGATGGTTTGAAGGATGTTGGAAAGTGTGTCAAATGTGTTCGAGCTGTTGTGAAGTTTATTAGGTAATCTGCTAGTAGGTTGCAAAGATTTCAGGAATGTGCAATTGCAGAAAAGATTGAGAGCAAAGCATCTTTGTCTCTTGATGTTCTAACTAGATGGAACTCTACATATAAGATGCTTAGTACTACATTAGTGTATGAGCATGCATTCAAAAGGTACAGCAAACGAGACCCTTACTATAATGTGGATTTGACAAAAGATGATGGTGTAGATAGACCTCTTAATTGTAATGATTGGAAACAAGTTAAACACTTTGTAGTGCTTTTAGAGGTTTTCTACAATGTTACATTACGTTTGTCTGGTACTTCATATGTGACTTCTAATCTACTTTTCTTTGACATTGTGGCTATTCACACTATGTTGAAACATTTGGAGCAAATTGTTGAGACCATTGATGCTAATGATGAGGAAAGTGAGGAAATTGAGGAGTCTGGATCTAGAATTGTAAACTTCACACAAATGGCCAAGAGGATGAGGATGAAGTATGATAAGTACTGTGGCGCACCTGAGAAATTTAACCCCTTAGTGTATATTGTTCCCATCTTTGGTCCTACGTATAAATTGGTGGGTCTTGAGCTTTCTTTGTATGATTTGTTTGGTGAAGTTCATGGTAGTGCTATAGTTCTGAAAGTAAAGGAGAAACTAGAAGCTTTTTTTGATGAGTATTGGCAATTGTATAAGCCATTGACTCCTCAAAGTGGGCAAAGTTGTGGAGCACAATCTGAAGTAGAGAGTAGAAATGCACCTAGTGGGGCTACCTCTTATGCACAAGAGTTAATAAAGAAGTTAAAGGGTCTAGATGGAGGAAGAGAAATCATCAAGACAGAGTTGCAAAAATATTTGAATGAGGGACTTGAATAGGATGAAGTAGGAGATGATGTCTTGGGATGGTAGAAAGTGCATGGTCCTCGATATCCCATAGTTGCTCGTATGGCTCATGATGTGTTAGATGTGCCTGTTTCTACGGTTACTTCAGAGTCAACATTTAGCACAGGAGGACGCACCCTTGATTCATTTAGGACTTCTTTAACCCCAAAGGTAATTCACCTCATTAATATATTTCTTTCTATGTTTATAAATTTATAGTTTACTTAATTGTTATAAACTTATGAATTTTGTTGGATTGTGAATGTTAAAAGATCGTGCAAGCTCTTATATGTTCACAGGATTGGCTTAGGCCAAACACTACAATAGATATGGATGACTACTTTGATGAGTTACGAGATCTTGAAAAGGGTAATGGTTTTATTTGTCTATTGTTCATTTACTTTTTTAATTTAATGTACTTTATTGTATGATCAAATGTTCTAACTTTGCTGTTTTTATTTTTATTTATTTTAGACCTAAGTAAGTTGAGTCTTAAAGATAACGTGATTGATGTGGGTGATACTTTGAACAATTAATTTTGAGGTAAATTTGGTATTATTATTCTTTCTATTATTGTTGATTTGTTCTTATCATTATTATTGTTGTTATTATTGTTGTTCTTAGTTTATTTTATATTCAGTAGCATAATATTTTATTTACTAGCTATACCATGTACTTGAAGATTTGAACAATTGAAAGTTGACCCAAAGGAGTAAGGAAAGCTTCTTGCAAAGAAGTCCTTTAAATAATCAAGTATAAAGCTTCATTCTTCAAGAATTCAAGGCATTGCCTCCATTTATCGATCAAAGAATTGCTCATTTGATACTTTGGGATTGAAGACTTTGGTTATGTCAATGTGATTAATTTGCAAATTTTGTTGGTCGTGGATTGAACTTTTGTAAGTTTGGAGTCCTTTTAGATGTTTATTAAGTATTATGCTTGCCTTTGTTAATTGATAAGTTGTTTGTGAAATGTAATTACTAATTAGATTTCTATTAACTTTTACATATGCATGATGCATCTATGTTTTGGAGTAGATATGCATGAATGGGCATCATGCCATCCTTAGGGTTCATACAAATTGCAATGGGAGTGTGGGACTTGGTAGTGGTCTTAATGTCAAGTTGTCAACAGGTGCAGCCCATTAGAAAGGGTCAATTTATGGGCTCTTTATTGTCAAAATAAAACACAGAATGCAATGCCACAACCCAAACATGCCCAGCGACCAGCGTAGCAACCCACTTTGAGACTGGTTTATAATCGGTCCGATCCCAGTGCAACTGGTCCGGTCCCGGTCTGGAACGACTTTAGACCGGTCCGCTCTTCGGTCCTCCAAGTGGCTAATATTCGGTCTTAGGTCTAGGTCCAGGCCGGTCCGATCCGGTCATGGACCGATGAACAACCCTAGTCGAAACGCAACTTCTATAGGTTTTTGTTAGGTAAGTTCTAATTCTTACCTAAGGTTGCCCAATTGATGCAAGTCATGGTTTATTTACTTCCCCAAAATGTCTGTTGTAGCCCATCTACTAGAAATTGGCATTAGATTCCATTTAATGGAAAATGCTCAAGATTATGCAAAATTTGTGCAGAATTCAGTTGTAGTGTAATCTATAATTGGGCTTAAATAAGGGAATTTATAGTTATAAACCCTACAATTTCAACACCCAAAATTATTATACACCTACCTCTAACCAGCAACACTCTAGTTGGACATACAACTCCTTAAAACATTACACTTCATGGATTTTGTTATCGTCTTTACAGTTTGGATTTACTTCTTAAGATAATTTCTAGAATTCTCAAGGGCTCATTTGCCCTACTAATATGTCAGCTAATTCCCTTTATTTTGTGTTTTCGTAAACCCAATCACCCTGATGTATTATCCGATTAAAGTATTGAATGAAGTGAAAGCTAGTCAAAAGGTAATTTTCTGAGTAAAATCTATTAATCTTCATATCTTCTTAAAGTGGTGATTTATAATCATTCCTCTAAAATTTTTCTTTGGTGGCTTTGAGTCTTTAGTAGAGATATTGGGTGGGAAGTTTTTCTATTGTTTTTGGTTCTCAATTTGAGCCTATAATAATATCGTTTGTTTTTAGAGATTGAATCTAATTAAAGCCATCATATGTTTTGTGCTTTAATTGAGTATTCATGATCTCTAGGTTTGAGAAATCATCTTCATCGGGTTGATCTTAAAGCCAAAGGTTTATCTTCTGCAAATTGTTCAATCAGGACCCTTATCCTTTGATTTCAGCCAAAATTCTCTCACTTACCTGTCTTTGTAAACCCTTTCATGCCCTAAAGACCCCCATCATATGCCTAAGTGACACTAGAGTCCACAAAAACAAAAGAACCTCGACAAATACTGGAAATTGTGCTAGGTAAAGCTTATCACGATCAAAATCGTGTCAAAGGCCCTAATTGTGTTTGCGGTCTTGTCAATGGGCGTGACCATGTCTATTGTCTATGTTAAATCCTGCCCATGTCAGCTACCTTCATCCCAAATTTCACCTCAAGATCACTTAAATGTGGGCAATGGTGGCGAATCCTCTCAGCCTAAGGAAGTCATCGAGCTCTAAAAGTAAGTAAAATGGCTCACAAGGGAGCTAGAACAAGTAAAAAGATTTATGTCCACTCATAGAAGATAATTTTGTTGGGAATGATATTTAAGGTCCATAAACAAAACCCATTCCTCATATCATAAAGACTACAATAATGACGATAAAAAACACAAGAGAAGAAGGTACCCAAGGAACGACTATGCAGACCTTATGTTGGAAGCACTAGAGTTTAATGGCAACATCCAGGGGATGGCCTTACAAATGACAAAGTGGAAGCACAGGACTTTGATGGCAACCTATCACAGAGATACTTAGATTAGGTTCAATCAAAGAAGACAATCGTTGAACTTAGCAAGTACCATGATGAGAAATCCTCAAGATGGGTATTCTTAAATTAAAGGGGCATGCATCCCTATACGCATTAGAACTTAAAGGAATGATGCAAGGGAAACTAAGTCTAAGAACAAGACATGGTCTAAGCATAAGAAGTACATGGTGAAGAGATTCTTACGAACCTCCTATAAGCGAGAGCCTACCTCAAGATCACCTCCATTGCCAAAGAGAATCTCAAGGTAGAAGAGTATATTAAGGTGTTCGAATATCTCCAAATGAGTGTTGGATTAAACGAAGAGCCCGAACTTACAATTGTAAGATTCATCAAGGGTCTACTTATCAATAGTGGTACAACATAAATAAAGGTCAATGAAAGAGAAACTTGGCCCATGTAAGTCTCACAACCCTAATTTACCACATATGGGGTGAAAAGGACAACAAGATAAATCACAGTAAAGCCAACTAAGATGTTTAGCACAAGTTACAGTGAAGGAAATTCACGTAAGATTTAAAGGTATACTGTTATGAGCTTCTCTATTAAAAGAGCTGCTTTGTCTATTTAATGAGTTCTTTTCGAAAATCTACTTGTAGCCCCTCAAGGTATGCCTATAATATCCATGAGCAAATAAGGTTTTTGTGAAATGGTAAACTTTCCTTTCAGTTTGCCCCGTAGAAAAAGAATTCAAGGGTTAATCTCCTAACGTTGCTAATTTGATAGACTTGCGACCTTACCTCTTATTTAATGATGTTTGCAATCTAACTATTAATGTTGAGAAGTAACCCAAGGGTAAAAAACATTTGTAGCCCACCTTATAAATTCATCTCAAATTACCACAAAGGGATTTACTTCTTGTATTAAAACTAAAGCTGGCCTAACTTCAGTCAAGGCCATAGATTAGGGTAAGGGAATCGCTAGTGAGCTGCCAAAGTGGTTATAGTGAAAGGGGTACTTTAAATGTCATGGTTGTGGACATTTCCAAGCTGGTTGTCCTAATTAAAACACTCTCACCATTAAAGAGGTTGAAGAAATCCCATCCCTTGAGCGCAAGAAACTAGTAATGAAGAGTTCCAAGCCAAAAATCATGCTTTAGTCACTCAAAATTTTAGTAAATTATTGGTAATTAGAAGAATCTTCATGTCAAGGACCTTCCCCTTGAGCATAGCCGGAGGGAGCAAATATTTCATTCAAGGTGTACAGTTAGGGGTAAGGTATGTGAGCTAATCATCATTCAAAGAAGTTGTATAAATTTAGCTTTAATGACAATCATTAAAAAGCTACAATTTCAAATTAAGGTGCACCAAACTCCTTACAAACTACGAGTGCGTAAACAAGCGAGTAGGGTAACCGTTTCCAGCTAAGTCATTACTTAATTTTGGCTGGTCCATATTGCAGTGAAGTGCTAAGCATTGTTCTCCCCATGGATGCATGTAACTTATTACTTACTAGATCTTGGACATGTGATAATCCTGTGATTCGTAACAGGGGCACATTGACGTATATGCTTCTAAGCACAAGGGACGTAATCTCTCTTCGACCCCATTATTTCTACCCAATCCTTACAAAACTAAACTAAGAAATGGAAATGAGGAAAGCCTCTATATGAGCGAAATGCAGGTAGAGGGAGCCATTAGCAATAAAAAGCCTTTATTTGGCCTGCTAATGGTTGAATCAAACATAAGTGAGGAACTGAACCCTATGATCCTCTAGCTCCATCACTCTTGACACAATTTAAGGATGTATTTCCTAATCATTTATCCATCGAGCTCCCTTCCTTAAGAGTTATTGAGTACCATCCTGATCTTCTTCAAAGTGCTTCATTGCCTAACTCACCGGCCTATATGCGTAATCCGAATGAATCAAGACCTTTAAGGACAAGTTCAAGAGTTGCTTCGTTATGGGCGTATTACGAAGAGCGTGAGCCCTTGTTCGGTTTCCCAATTTTGGGTACAAATGATAGATGGAGTTAGCATATGTGCGCTAATTCTACCGCCATAAATAACAATACCATAAAGGAGAGGCTCCTTATCCACCGATTAGATGATCTACTTGATGAACTGCAAGGGTCCAAGGGCTTCTCTAAAGATGACCTTAGAAGTGGGTACCATCAAATAAGAACAAAGGAAGCTGATGAATAGAAAACTGCATTCACTACCAAGCATGGGTTCTATGAATTGTTTGTTATGCCTTTTGGTATATCTAATACCCGTAATACCTTGATGAGACTTATGAAAGAGGTTCTTGGTCCTTGCATTGGGAATTTTGTTATGATCTATTTTAACCATATCCTAGTGTGTAGCCATGAGGAGATATATCATCTTGAACATTTTTCCCAAGTCTTCCTTCGCTTAGGCAAACAAAAATTACATATTGAGCTTAAGAATTATGAGCTATTCTCATGCAAAGGTGTTTGTCTTGGTTAAGCCGTTTTGGGAGATGTCATACAAGTTGCTAAATCAAAAGTTGAACCTCTTGAAAGTTGGTTCCTTCCTACCTTTATCATAAATGTTAGAAGCTTCTATGGCCTGGCATTATTTTTTTGCTAGGTCATCAGAGAATTTAGCTCCATATGGCTTCCTTGACAAAGTGAATTAGGATGGGTAGTTTCATGCGGGAAAAGGCCACCCAATTGACCTTTCAAGCAATCAAACACAACCTATGTTTGGCTCCTATCTTAGCTGCTCCCAATTTAGAGCCCCTATTTGAAGTTAAGTATGAAGCTAGTGGAGTTTGCATACAGGGCGATCCTTACCTACGCCAAGTGCCCCTTATACTATTTTAATGAGAAGCTGAGTAGCCCCACGCTCAACTACTCTACCAATGATGGGGAGTTTTATGCCATTATAAGGGATTTCACATATTGGAGTCACTATGTGCAGCCCAAGCCTTTTATGATACACTCGATGCCTTTTATTATATCAATGGACAAGTTAAGCTCAACTTAAAGAACACTAATTGGTTGGACTTTCTCTAACTTTGTATTTCACCTGTAAGTGCGAGGATGGTAGGCAAAATGTGGTGCCTAATGTCTTCTCAACGAGAAACATTCTTCTCTCTATTCTTGATGCCAACTTTACAAGAAAGTTAAAGGTGTTTGCAAACCCTAAGATTTATGATTCATATGTATTGTAATATGAGTTTCTCTTGAAGAACAGTAAGTCATGGCTAACAGCTTCGTAAAGGAGCTACTTGTGATGGAAGCTCCAAATGGTGCAATAGGACGTCATTTTGACATCAACAAAACTATTGATATCCTAAAAGAGCATTTCTACTAGCCTAGAATGGCTGGTGATGTCCATGATGTTATCTCCATGTATGTTACATGTCATAGAGGTAAGAATACTTTCCATGGAGGTTTATGCACTCCACTTCCAACTATAAATGACCCTACAGATTATGTGAGTATGCACTTCATTTTAGGTTTGCCAAGGGCACAAAAAGGGACATCGTTCTAACATGGTTGTGGTTGACCAGTTCTTTAAGATTTCTCACTTTATTTTGTGTCACAAGAGTCATGATGCCTTTTACATTTTCATGCTTCACTTTTAGAGGAGCTTGTAAAAATTATTATGAACTGAGTTCTTGTTGAGTAGTACTTGCCACCCTCAAATTAATAGGCAATACAAGCCATTAACCAAACTCTATCCACCTGGATTAGAGCTTTGGTGGGCAAAATCCTCAAGGAATGAGATCCAGAGCTCTCTTATGTAGAGTTTGGTTACAATAAGGCTCTACCTTATGCTACATCTTACTCCTCATTTGAAACTTATAATGGGTGTCGATCCTCCCACTCATACAGACCCTCTTATCCTTCCCATCGAACATAGGGTAAGCTTTGAGGCCAAAGAGAGAGCTAAGGAATTGAAGAAGCTCTATAAGCAAATTGGAGCGCAAATAGAGAATGACAATGCCTCTTACATGGCCAGAATGAACAAGCATAGGAAGCCTATGGTTTTAAATCCAGATGACATAGTATAGGGGGAAGTAATGAAAGAGAGGCTCCAATATACTAAACAAAATAAACTCATGGCTTATAGATATGGTAAATTAAAAGTGCATCGAAGATTTGGAGACAATGCCTACAAATTGGAGCTTCTCGACTATATGAATGCGAGTGTTACTTTTTATGTGGGAGATCTTGCCATATATGTGGAAGATGACCATGAGGATTTAAGAGAAAATCCTTCACAAGACGGGTAGATTGATGCATACTAAGCCCCATGCTAGCCCTTGGTTCCACCTTTATCCTCACCCAAGTGTAATCTAAGCCTCTAACATCAAAATTACCTTTATCTCCACACTAGTTTTAAATTTTCTATGGGTTTTCACCTACTTACAGAAGTCTAAATTTGGAGATTCATGATTCTTTGGGAAGCCACATGAGTCCATCTATGAAAATAAAAGAAATTTTATTAGTACTTTGTATTTTTATTCCCTAAAATAATGGACTCAACTTCTATATATGGTGTTTGTTTTGGCTAGGTAATTTTATTGAATTTGCATGAATTATGGTTCTTACCAAAGGGTTGACAATTGATGCAAATCCTAATTAATTCACTTATATAAGATTTATGTTTTAGTCTTGTGCGTGAAAAATTGACATTGGATTCCATTTGAGAGAGAAATGGTAAATATTATATGGAATGTGGGTAAATTCAGTTTTGGAACAATCTAGATTTGGGTTCGAATTGGGGAATTTCTAGCTATAAATGTTGATCCCAAGTAAGCTTAATCATCCTAGATAGGAGTGAATTGCATGCAAAAATATTCATAAAAATGAAACTAAAACACATAATTTAGAAGTTGGTAGCAAACTCATGGACGCAAAATATTAAGATCAAGGACATTAAGCAAATATATCAAGGAAGGTGAGCAATAAAAGAACAATGAAGAAAGTATAGCACATGTAGTTTTTTAATGACGTTTAATGCTCCATCTGGGTTACTCCCCTGCCTAAGCACCATTTCTTACAATCAATCGCTCATGTTGATTTGTCTCCAAGATTTAAACAATTTGCAAGGATCCACCCACGAACCTTGACTACTACGCATGCTTCAAGACCTTTTACAAGTAGTATTCTCACAACCCTTTTGCCACACGAGGATTCTTAAATGTGTGTACAAAGACTATAAGGATTTAAAGTTGATCACTTAGAAGTACAATAATACTTTGAACAAAAGTTAAGCTCTTTGTGTGTTATGTACTCGTTATCTTGAACAAGGTCTCTATATATGTAAGTAATGATATAAGACTATTGGAGGATGGTAAGTTTGCAGTCCTTGGATGCCATAAAATGTTTGTTAGATACTTCTCTCTAACAACGATAAACTGGTCCAAGGACTTTGACATTGACATCTGCTAAGTTAGCTTTTGGCATCTTGTGTATTAAGGAGGTGCTTCTTTAGCCTTTATTTAATGTCTTAGCCATTGCATCCCTCATTGGCTAAGGAGAAACCATTGCTTCAAGATTTGACATTGGCATTCCCTAACTCTGGCATGGTTGATTGCATCTGGCCCATTCAAGAAAAGTGCTTTTGGTCTTTTCCTGATTTGGGATATATTTTAATTGGCTTTCTAAGCATCCCAATTGTTGCCAACTACTATATCATCGAAAACCACAAAGTTACTCTTAGTTCTAGAAGATTGCATAACTAAGTCATTAGTGTGATAACATTATTACTTAAATTGTCATTTCTTTAATTGATGAAGATTAGCACAATGTGGGAATGGGCAACTTCTTTAAGGGCAAACACATAGCATTTTCAAGCACATGATTAATAAATTTTGTATTAAAATGTACGCTATGTTTTTGTATCATAGAGCTGTATATTTATGAGTAATTTAAATTTCATTGCTCAGATACGCAAATTCTAGATTTAGAAAAGCAATTAGAGTATCGAACAATTCATTTTAAGCTCAATTGAAGTTATACTAATTTGCTAACTCTAAAAAGGATATGTCTTTCACAAGGCATTCAAGGCCTTTCATAATAAGATTTCAAGCTCAGTTAAACTCTAATTTTAAAGCTCTTGGCCATCGGTTACCCAATGATCTTGTTGAGCATGTTACTTGTAAGCCATTACGCGCACAGACAAGATCTAATGGCCCTTAACACATATTATATATGTGCCTTAAGATCAAATTATATGTTAAGCATTACTGCACATTGAGGTGATTCTTCAATCTCTCCCTTTTTAATTAAAGGAAACATTTATTAAATAGATAGTATGGGGGATAAAGGATACAAATTACATTTTATGCTCCTCTATAAATAATAATTAGTGGATCAGATAAACCATATGTACTTCACATATAAGGCTCATGCTTAGTCTCTTAAGCACAACAACATATAAGCATAGGGAACAAGTAGATCATATAGCATGCCATGTAAGGATAAACAATTATGATTAAATGCATGGGAAGCAAACATCATGTTGGCAACAATAGGCTTACCTGAGTACGGAAGCTCGATTGCTAGGACCTTAAACTCGCTTGACTGCTACCCACGAACTGGTGGCTACTAGAGTCACCGAATAGCCACACTCCAAAACCCGAACCCTCGTGGATGGTAAGGTTATGTGAGGGATTAAGACAGAGAGAGTTTGATCTAGGGAATTGTTCTGCTCTAGCTTGCTGTGTTTCTGTGTCTCTAATCCACGTACACACACCCCCTTTTATAATTTGACAACCCTAAAACTAAATCAGAACTTAATGTGCAGATTAATATGAAATTAATCCCATGTAACTGCCAAATTAATTAGGGTGGTTATGGGCATTAAACCTGGGTGACCGTTACCGGTCAACAGCTCCCCCTCGGTCACATAGACCTCAAATCTCATATCTCTCTACCAACATATTCCCTCACGTTTCATACTGGGAATGGAGCGTGTGACCAAACCAAAACCGAACACATCAGTGTTACATCAAGTCACCATCTAACTGACATAACACTTCCAAGAAAACCAATACCTCGAATCATTCAAAAATATCACCAATGGCATACACTGTCCCTCTATGCTTGATATATCAATTGATTATATGCTCAATATAATCGCCCGAGCTTCATATGGTGATGAGGAATGATTCATCCTCAGACAATTAAAATAATCCATCTAAGCATAATTGCTTTCCTAATGTGCGATGCTGGACCGTATACGTCTTGGCCATTAGATAACACATTAAGGTAGCAACATCATACTCAGATTTCATATCATAACTCTAAGTCCAAGAGTATTGCCAATGAGGGTCACACGGTGACAAGGTTGGGCATTTCGCTTGTCACCCATCAAATAGGTCGACATTTAGCACACATAGTATGAGGGTGTGTCATGGCATAGCTCCAACTAAGTTGGGCATGTCACTCTTCTATGCCATGCGAATCGTAAGTTTGGCTTTTACTCAAAAAACCAACCTGAGTTACTAGATTAACATACACAATGCTAATCACAACACTCAAGATTCAGCTATAAGGCTTCGATATGAAAACTTATTTCATATTTGACTCCCCCGAGTCTCATCTTAGTCTTACTAAGGCGACTATATCCTTTCATTCATACACACCTGGCATAAGTAATCAATATTGCACACCTAGTGCCAATATGATTCGGTCTCATCCTGCCCGCTACTCAAGCGTCAGGGCGATTGCCTGTGTGATAAGGCCAATATGAAGCCTGGTGACATTACAATGTGCATTAAAATGTACTCACATAGTCATGAATAGCTAAAAAGAAACATCATTCTCTATTTCATAAATATTCAATACAAGAGTACACATGTCCATTATACATGTAGATACATCCAAAAACTAAATCCTATACAGACCTAAGCTCATCACATGAGCTTTAAAAGCGTCTCTAGGAATAGGCTTAGTTAATGGATAAACTATTATCCTACTTGTAGATATATACCACGTAGGTACCATAAGATTCTCTTGACGACTTTCCATTGAGTAAGGCCTGGGTTGCTTTGGTAACGACTTACCAAGCCAACCGCAAAGCAAATGTCTGGCCGTGTACACAACACGAGATACATTAAACTAGCCACTGCACTTGCATAGGGAACGTTACTCATTCTCTCCTTTTCCTTGTCTATCTTAGGGCACTGATCGACACTTAAGGTTATACCCTTTTCAACTGGCGTATCCACGGGTTTAGAATAATGCACTCGAAAGCGTTCCAAGATTTTATTAATGTATGCTTCTTGACTTAAACCAAGAAGCTTTTTGGAACAGTTTTGAGTTATTTCTACGCCTAGGACATACCTAGCCTCACCCATGTCCTTCATCTCGAAGATGGAGGATAACCATTGCTTAGTGGTCTGGATCATCTCCATATTGTTTCCAGCCAACAGTATGTCGTCAACATACAAAGTGAGAAACCCAATCCCCTTTACAGTTTTCTTGACATACACACAGTGAGCTTCAGATACCATGTTCAAGCCAAAAGAAATAATGGCTTCATGGAATTTGAAATACCACGCTCTAGAAGACTGTTTGAGACCATAGATGGATCTTTTAACACGACAGACTTTATCCTCTTGACCTTTTGATACAAAACCAATAGGTTGATCCATGTAGATCTCTTCTTCAAGATTTCCATTAAGGAACGCAGTCTTCACATCCATCTGGAATAACTCTGAATCCATATGGGCAACCAGGGCTAGAAGCAGGCGAACATAGACAATTCTCCCCACAGAAAAAATCTCTTCATAGTCTACACCCTCAATTTGATTAAGCCCCTTCGCCACTAAACGAGCCTTGAACTTATCGATCGTTCCATCAGCCCGATGCTTTATCTTGAAAACCCACTTGTTTCCGATCGATTAACGCCAGGGAGGAAGATCAACCAGTTCCCAAACCTTGTTTCTCGCCATAGAGTCCATTTCATCCCTCATAGTTTCCATCCACATTTTGTGGTTTGGTGAATAAATCGCCTCTTGGAAAGAGGTATGCTCCACTATCTCCAAAGAAGTGCAGAAGAATATCTCATCTTCGATATGAAAATATCGTCGAGGGATTCTTCCACATTCACTCCTCCGGAGTTAAGGACCAGTGTTGGTTTGTCCTACTGAGGAACTCCTCCCGCTATCTCTAAGAGGTATGGAACCCTCAATGGGTAGAGAATCACTCCTATCATCCTGAACAGGCAGACTAACTGCAGGTTCATGAATAGGAGAGCGATGACGAACCTCATGTTTAGTTGGATTGTGAGGATGAACCTTAGTATTAAGTTGATTCTCTTGGTTAACCAACAACTGTTCATCTCTTATACTATCCTTGATGATACGGTGAGTGTTTAAACCCTCCCCCTCACCCAGAGATAGCTGATCATCTAACGGGAACTCAAATAATCCTAGGTCATTTTTGATTTCACCAATGCTTGGGAACTCATCCTCAAGAAACTCCACATTACATGAATCGACGTCCGTCATGCCAACATTATGGTGCTCACCATACATAACGTATCGCTTAGAATGTTCGGGATAGCGTATGAACACCATTTTGGTAGCTCTTGGACTAAGTTTCCCGTGTTTGTGAGTCGGGCTGTGTACATAACCAGCCGAACCCCATGGCGTAGATGTTCTAAGGAGGGCTTTCTGCGATGCCATAACTCATATGGAGTGGCGGATACGCTCTTACTTGGCACACGGTTGAGGATGTAAGCTGGCATGAGCAACGCATTCCCCCAAAAACTAATTGGGAGATTGGCGTGTGCCATAATTGACTTGACCATGTCAAGCAATGTTCGATTCCTACGCTCTGCCACACCATTTTATTGTGGAGTGCGAGGAATCGTGAGTTATCTGCGCATACCCTTTTCCTCACAAAATTCATTGAACATATGAGAGAGGTATTCACGGCCACGATTAGTTCGAAGAGTCTTAACTCTCCGATCTAACTGGGTCTCAACCTCGGCTACAAAGCGTTTGAACACATCAAGTGCTTCATAGCGATGTGATAATAAGTACACATACCCATATCTTGAATAATCATCTATAAAAGTGAGGAATAGAAATCCCCATGATGTGCTTTCACATTCATGGGTCCACAAATATCAGAGTGGATAAGTTCAAGAGGTCTTGACGCCCTTGAAGCCTTACAAAAAGGCTTTGCGGTCGCCTTGCTAGCTAGACATGACTCACACCTAGGCAATTTAACCTTAGTGAGTCGGTCTAAAAGACCTTCTTTAGCTAGCCGACTCATCCTATCTTGGCCAATATGACCAAGCCTAGCATGCCACTTAATTGATTCTACATCAGAATCATAATGTGAGACAAAGGCTGAATGAGGATTATTATAAGATTCATCTAAATCGAACACAAGAAAATCATTCCTTAATGTAGCGTGGCCAAACACATTGCCACCATACAAAATGTTCAAACCATCTGAACAAGAACTAAAATTAAAACCAGATTTCATTAAAGAAACTAAAGACAAAAGACAAGTCCGCACCCGAGGTGCATAGAGAGCATCAAACAAGAGAAGCTTATTTCCTCCTTTCAATGTGAGCCGGTATGTTTCAGCACCGAGAACGTCTTCTTCACTGTCGTTTCCCAGCATGGCAGATTGTCAACCCACCGGATAGCGGTGAAAGTCCACAATGTAGCACTATCCCGAACTATATGTTTGCTTGCTCCGGTATCTACAATCCAATTTGGAAAGGATTTAACAACTAATGCATGGGAATATACATATAATTCAGGAGAGTAAGTGAAGAAAGGTACCTTCTTCGGCTCAGGACAATCCCGAGCACAGTTACCTTTCTTGCCACAGTTATAGCACTTCACTCGTGCTATCTTGCTCTCTCCATTGCCTTTGGCCTTTTGATTCTTAGCCACTCCAGCCTTCCGCCTACCATTTTGAGGGGAACAAGAACCTCTCTTGAACTGCCTACCTCTAGTGTTCTTGTTGCCTTTAGGCCGATTGCCTTTTGGGGACAAGAGCCACGTTAGGAGTCCCGAACATTTTTTAGGCGCTCCTCCTCCATTTCGAGGTGGCTTTGGATCTAACCGGAGGTTTTCAAATTGTCAGAATGAGTTAAGACCGTCTTAACATGTTCCCAATGTTGAGGTTCATCAGGGAGAACCCGAATCACATTCAGGACTTGCTCCCCCTCAGAAATGTCTTTACTAGCAGCCTTTAAATCGCAAATTATGGCGCACATAATTCGTAAATGTTCGGCTGTGGTATGACTGGAATCCATTTTGTACTGTATCCATTTTAGTTGCAAGGTACGAAGCCTTGTTTCGGATGTCTGTACAAAACGGATTTTGAGTTTTTCCCACATGTCCTTAGCCATGGGATAAACCTTAAATTCACGAATTAGATCGTCATGCATGAAATACAACATAGTAAAACACGCTCTATGATCTTTCTTGGCCCAGTCTTGGTAAGCCTGTAAGCTTTCTTGATACAGCACAATAGTGGTATCAATAGACTTACCGTCTTTATCCTTATCAGATGGTGGAAACTTGGCTACCGTCAAGTGTTCCAACAGGTGTCTTCCTTCCAGAAGATACTGAATCTTCCGTTTCCACATGTCATAGTTAGACCCATCTAACTTTTGACTTGTGGACAGTTTAGTGATCATTGCGTTGTTAGCTGTCATATCTACAAGTATTTAAAATATGGACATTAGGCACTTTGCTCTAAGCAATCAAATTATTAAACTTTCATCATTCATGTCATATGATCGAAAAATTTGCCAAGCTCATAATCATCTCATACAATCATGAATTAGAAATTTAAAAAATTTAATGACTAAAATTCCATAAGAACTTTATCATATGGACCTAAATAAAAGATCGTTAAACAAATTAACGTTTGAATATCACATAGATATTATACCATGTAAAACCAACTTACATTTGTAACAATATACAAAAAAAACTTGCATATGAAACAAATTCATTTTTCATTATTAACTAACTCGTATACTGTTTGAAATATAAAACAAATTTATATTTCAATTGGGCATGTGATTAACATTAAACACATAATAATATTTACAAATCCATGTTTCATCAAAGAAATAAACCATATTAATTTGAAATATAAAACTAATTCATATTTCAATTAGCATAGGGTAAATATTAAACATATTATATGCCACAATAACATGCCCAAACGTTAATATTATGGTAACCATTTGTTATTAAAAATATACTAATTTATATTGGGATAAATATTAAACATATTAATATAACATTCTTCAAAAGAATTAGGGCCCGATTTTTTTAAAATTATTTAAAGATTTAAAATGGCCCAAATTATGAAGCCCATAACCGGGACATCTCTTGGTGCTCCTAGAATCGAGTAACCCCCAAAATCAGCCTTTTTTTTTATAAAAAAAAGGTTGATAAATCATCACTCCTTAAATCAAGGCACGAATTCCTTGCCATAAAATAAAGTCACAGGCCTTATTTACTCCAGAATTCACTCTCTCTCCTTCTGCTTTTGAGCTCTCTGCCTTTCTTCCACAACCATCAACCCTCGGTTCTCTCTCTCTTCAGCCCTCCGAGGGCTTGTTCGATGTTGGCACAAAGCTGAGACCACCACTGGCCACCACCTGCTTGAACCCCGATGGACCCATGCAGCCATGGCCGACTTGGGCCCTCGAAACCACCACCGCTACGTGATAAAACCCAGGTGATATTCCACCCCCCTTTTAACCGCCTCCTTTAAACTTAATCCACGGTGCAACCATCATCAAAATTGGCACAAACTGCGCCAGCGTGTAGATCGGTTGTCGAGCTTTTGACTGGCGCCACCCACTCGCTCAATGCGCCACCACCGTGACGGTGCGTGACATACACGCGTGGCCGTGATGGGTTTGATTGACTTGGTTTTGGCCGGGATTTGCAGATCGGGGGCCAGTTAAGGGTTTGGGAGGAAGAAAAAAGCCAAAAGGCGTTTTTGTTGGCGACGCGTGATATACATGTGCCACCCCTCCCCAACGGTGCGGATGTGTTTAGGTAAGTTTCATCTTCCCCATTTTTTTTAAAAGTATGTATGGTTATGAGAGTGAACGGTGAGGTCTGGGTTTGGGCAGTGGGTTGAACAGTCCTAGGGTTGGGGTCTCGGCTATCTCATTGTGCCAACTAAAATCATCATTCAACATACATAAATTTGAAAACATGATGTTTGGCATAATACTGGTATGACGATTTTTCATGAGCATAAATAAAATACACAGTTCGTATATTATTTGGGCGTGAATACGTTTGTGTAAATACCTTGCAACACTCGAAATATGTCTCCATCTATTCACACAGAATAATTTTTTCGAGACATATTAATCTAGGTAGATTATCATTTTCAGGACTAGCATCATGCAAGTTAGGCTCTGATACCACTGTAGGCAAAAATAGGATTACCTGAGTGCGGAAGCTCGATTACCAGGACCTTAAACTCGCTTGACTGCTACCCATGAACTGGTGGCTACTAGAGTCACCGAACAACCACACTCCAAAACCCGAACCCTCGTGGATGGTAAGGTTATGTGAGGGATTAAGACAGAGAGAGTTTGATCTAGGGAATTGTTCTGCTCTAGCTTGCTGTGTTTTTGTGTCTCTAATCCACATACACACACCCCCTTTTATAATATGATAATCCTGAAACTGAATCAGGACTTAATGTGCAGATTAATACGCAACTAATCCCATATAACTACCAAATTAATTAGGGTGATTATGGGCATTAAACCTGTGTGACCGTTATCGGTCAACACATCATAAGAAGACCAGTTAGGATACACGGGTAATATATATTAAAATGATAAAGTTTTCAATGCCATTTGTATTGAATTCCAAACTGAGCTCATCTTAAGGCCCATTACTTTTAGGAATACTAACTGCTTCATGAAAGGGCAGCCTGGGCACAGTAATACCTACTCCAGGAGTTCCTTAATTTTCTCCCCCTTTGAGTTCGGATAAAAAGTGAGATCAAGTTGAGAAGAATATAGGGCATTTTTCAAACTTACAAACCAAAATACCAAAATGTGTAAAACACTCCCCTAAATCATGGACATTGTTTTGAAAAAGACTAAAAGGAAATGCTTATGAAGAGGAGGGGGATTGATTAATCATTAAGAGGGACAGCTTAGAGGTGGTTGGCCTAAATGGGTGTTTTAGCCTATAGAGATTGGGGTATGATGTTGTTTTACGTTTCTCAGAGCTCTTGGCCTCCATAGTTATTGTATTTGGTTTGCTGGTTATTATTGCGTTTTTGAAAATATATTATTGTTATTGTTTATTTGATAACGAACGAATGCTTTCGTCTATTTTCAATCAAATTTTATACTATTTGGTGATAAACATTTACTGGACATAGTGACAACCATATGAAATGAATTACACATGTACCTTTGCTCCATATTATAAAATGGTCCTAACACCACATTATTAAGAACTTTTTATATATGACGTCCATGCCAATTCAATTAAGTTTCGCATAATGACGATATTACAATTTAGTCACTAAAAGATACGACAACCCATCAACACCAAAACATTTTCTTAAAAACCAACAAAAAGATAGTAAAACTATATAAGTATCCCTATTCAACGCAAAATTATTACATTTTGTACCCTTTATTATCTAATATTTGCTTAAAATAAATTAATAAATTAGAATTTTAAGATGTCTTTTTGTTTATTTCTTAGGAATTAGGGAGATTTCAAAAAATATAAATAAATAAAATGCTTAATTAAGACCAAATGTTGGATCCGGTAAAAAAGAAATAAAGAAGACAAAGAAGAAAAAAAGGCTCGGACGATCCAACTTTTTCAGCCCAGGTGTTCTGTGAGCCCAGTCCAGTGGTCTACCTCTTGCCTTGCCCAGACCGCGACCCAAACCACTGACCCACAACCTAGCTTCTAGAAGCCCGTGCATGATTCCATTATCACAGTGTCTTCACCTCTTATTTTCTTCCTTCTCCTTCGCAGGCATAGCCCAGTTTTTCACCAATACCAGCCCTTCCTCGTGCTTCCAACTCTTTTTTCTATCTCCTTAATTCGAGCCTATTCTTACCCAAGCCTAATAGCCACCCATCTCCCATTCCCCTTTTTCTCAGCCCTCTTTCCACGTGGGCCTGTTCATTATAGAATTGAGCTTCAGCAGCTGGGTTGCACCTAGCATTTGGGATTCGAGACTTCTGGAATGAACAGACTTGCATAGAAAGAGAGTTGAGAACAGGGGGAAGGGGAGATAGGGCTATTGGGCCAAGGCAAGAGCAGATCCAAAGTGAAGGGAGAGATAAGAAAGAGCCGGCAGCATAAAGAAGGGATGGCCTAAGGGTAGAATTGGGCCTTGCCCATGAAAAAGAAAGAAGAAAATGAGAGGGGAGAATACTAGGCCAATGGAATTATGTGTGAGCGTGCGGAATCTAGGTCGTAGGTTAGGCTTTTAGGCTGCAGACTGGGTAATGCATGAGGCCTATAAGGCAGACCGCCGGACTGGGCTCGAAGAACGTATAGCCCAATTCCCACAAAATGAACAAGAAGATAAGAAGTGCTAATTTATTAATGTATTTTGAGCAAATACTCAAGAATAAAAGGGTATAAAATGTAATAGGTTTTAGTCGAACAAATATCTCGACACCTGACTTTTGATCGTCCTCGAGTAAAATAAAACTACAAATCTTACAAAAAGGAAATAAGATGGTCACTCACTTTCATATGAATCACAGTTGCACTTAGTATGTGCAACAATCCGTTTAAGCCCCTATGTTACTCCTTGTGGATGAGTAAGGTATCATGAGACTTTGTAGAAGATATATCCACAAAATCAATAAAAAAACAAAAAATAGAAAATCGTAAATCTTTTTTTGGGTTTTCTCAAAGGATATATACAATAGTGGTGTAACTCCCCCAACTTGTAGGGTTAGAAGTATTAACGATTTCTTAAATCCAACTAAAATTCTAGGGCGAAATAGACAGCGCTTCACCTAAAAATGGGCTAAAACCATGTTTTTAGGCGTACAATAGGTTCCTGCATTCAATAAATGCATAAACATACATTCATACCTCAATGGTTACACGCTGAAGATTACAACTTTATGGGCAACACGCCCGGAGTAAACTAAATAATAAAGTTCAATAATAGAAAAGAAATGAAATGTACAACTCAACGAATCACACATCCGTAGTACTGGGGTTTATATCCGAAAAGAAAATAAACAATTCCAACTAAAAGACGACTGGCAATTTAGATGGTTGGCTCACATGGCCATACAGAGCAACTTCTAGACGATATGCGTTGCATATAAACACCCACCGTCAAGGAGTTTAAACAAAATCACTAAGTGAGACTCCTTTTTGCAAGAAAGAAAGATTAATGCATATTGCTTCAACTAATGGAAATTCTTATAGAGCAGTCATTATGCACTTGGCAAATAATTGGAACTCCATAAAAACTCTTTTCAAGAAGGTATGCTCCTTTTCAAATCTTTACACCAACGTCACCCTCGAATGAGGCATCTACATCACGTAACATGTCCGAAATCATTTTTATAAGGCATCAGAATCTCATTGTCATAAGGCATCAGAATCTCAATCTTGTGCGAAGTAAATCTTTACAGCAATGTCGCCCTCGTCATTGTCTTATAGGGTTCCCACTTCTAGGTTTATCTCTCTAGCCGTTAAGGTTCTTGCAAACCGGGTCTGCTCCCTAATCATTTGCCCAAGCATTTAGCACATTGACCTAGCCTAAAACATTTCAGATGCATTTCACGCACTTGCATTATAACTTTCATTATATCATAAACAATGACATTCTCATAATTAAGAGGCTGGAAGCTTTAATGATTTCACATCAATTTAAAAAGCGTAAAACCAATCATTCGGTAAAATATGCTTAAAACGAGTTAATGACTACATATGCATTCACTCTTGAAGACAGGTGATATGAAAACTGGTTTTTAAATGTTAACAGTGGCATTCATACATAAGCATTTTTGACTTTTTAATGTTTCAAATGCAAACCATTCATCTCATGACACAAAACGCTATGCATTCATATGAAACATCGCGTTAGTTATATAAACAGGGCTCGTAATGTTTAGTTTTAAATTACTCTTATCAAACGAATGGTCTAACATTCCCAGTTGACCACATGACTTATTGTGTTAGCCATACCAACTAATCACTTTCATGTACGGATGCATGACTTTAAACATTTGGAAAACATCCTTATTTGTGATTCGTATTACTTCCCAACTCAATAGTTCACTTAGGTGATTTCTGAAGAGAATCGGGGCATCATTTTAAACTTGAATGAACTTGACATTAAGACTAGATGAGCACTTAGTCAAAAGGGACTATTCTAGGTACATTTTAAGGTTCACTCTAATGCAACCACAAGTCCATTCAAATAAGCATGTGTAACGTATTTTAGGGACGACTAAACAATCGTTCATTCAACTAAGTCCTTGCGGAGACATTTAGAGTGAATCAAACAATTTTCATTCATGAACAACTTCCGCCTCGATTAGTTGAGACACCAAACAACCAAGCAACCTGTTCATACAAACATACATAGCACACATGCGAACCTAAGGTTAACAACTAACACCCTCTTTTCCACTTAGCAGAATAAGTTTCAGTAGAATGTGTTTAGTATCACATTTATAACACAATATTACACTTCGTAATTCACATTGTTTCACACAACCTGGACTCCCTGCTCAGAGCACTGACCACAACAGTCCTTAAAACCATTTTAGTTCAACGTAAATGATTCACCGACTACTTAAAGTTTCTCAACCCGTTACAGTTTCAACCTAACTACTAAATTAGCTATCACAAATATTTGAAAAACATTTTCAAATAAATAGTATGTTTAGGGATTAGGAACCACCCATCTCGACACCACGACAATGGACCCAACTCCTAGCCTAATTGGGCTGATTGAAACTAAATTTTGGGTTATGCTTCGAGCCTCCTTCCACCCACTTGCAAGTGTCATTGATTTGCTCTCCCTTTTCTAATGTTCTGGTTGAATTCAAGTCTACTCCCAGTAAGGGAGACAGTGGTGGTGGTAGAGCTCAGAAGGGGTTGGGTCGTTAGGGTTTAATTACCCATCTTCTCAGCTCGCCCATGCAGTATGCAGCACTAGCAGCCACCTGCTCGCCCCCCTTACTGGCGCCTCACGGCTCTGACAGCCGGTGGTCGCGACTCCTTCTCTCTCGCTCAATCTCTTGATCTTCTCTCTCTGTTCTGGCCCAGCACGAGGTGACAGTTATGGTGCAAGCTAGGGTGGCACCATCGCGCCTCATCCCTCTGTCTCTCTCCTTTTTCTCTGGTGGTTCACGAATCCTTTTTCTGTTCTTTTGCCCTTTTTCGCTTTTTTTTTTGTTGTTGTTTAGTCTCACTTACCAAACCGGTTTTGGCCCCAAATCATTTGGTTTCACTAATCTCGACCCCACATGCCCTCGCCCAATTTGCTAATTTCGTGTAATTATGCCTTGGCTTAATTTTAACGAACTGACTAATTTTTCACGTAATTGTGTACTAAATCAGGAAAATTAATAAATTACTCCATATAAATATTACTCCTAAGTAATACGCAAATAAATAGCCTAGCATGGCCAATTAAATAAAGCTTAATTAATGAAAATATTAATCTCGACAGTTAACCCCAAATTAAGAATCCTGGGTATTACATTCTCCCCTCAAAAGAATTTCGTCCTTGAAATTCTAAAGTTCACAGTTAAGTGAAACACAAAATTGTGCACACACGTACTTTGTTCTACACTACTTGCACTAGGATCCAAAAATTTCATTTTGCAGTCAACTGTGTCTTTTAAATAGAAAAAAGGGCTTATGGTATCCCATCTCCTCCTTGCCAATCCTCTTCAAGCATCTACTCACTTTATTTACGAACCAAGGGAAAATCGCGTCGAAGAGGACAATTGAGTTAGCATGGATACCCTTTTCGGAAATCACCTTAGAGCAAGGGTTAAACAAGAACCATTTCACACAGAAGCACACAAGTTGACACCTGAGGACCCATTTCTATACATGACAACTAGTGGTACTAATGAGTGTCAAGTCAGGGTACGCGGCTGCATCAAATTCGTCCTAGTGCATGAAGGAATCAAATCATTTTAGGAATAAGTAAGTCGACCAAAAATTCTATATCATCATGAAATGGAAAGGGCATTGTTGAGCGTTACGTAGCATTACATAGCAGTACATGAATAATGACAACACACAAGAACAACTCATAGGTTCGCAACAACGTCGCAGTTTGAAATCAAGCATAATCCATGGGGTTAATCCATGTTTCAGTACATATGGGGCATGTTACTGGGGTAAGGCATGCGGTCATCAACCACTAAGCATCGAACAACTTGGGGAACGTGGTCCCATAGCAAGTCAATGACAAGGAAGGTTTTCGGCACTTCTTATACGTGCATTTGTTTTGCATTTTTTTTTAAAGAGGTGATGAGGTTGGGTCACCACTCCTAATGATGCACGGAGGATGTGATCAGTAATTCAGCTAACCAAGGAGGTCTTTTTAACTAGGAATCATCACTGAAGCGATCGCTAGCTCCTATAGGTAATGGAATGTGGTATGTCAAGCAGTATGAGAGTTAGCAAGGCAGTAATTTAGAGCTCTAAACTGATGTCCCCTTGTTATGCATACGAATGCAATCATCCCAATGAAGGATATTGTGCCAACAGGTAGACTTAAATGAAAAAAAATAGATATAGTAATTGCATTAGCTTAATGACAATGGCTTATCTACTATAAAGCTCTGCCCTCAAGTTTTCGTATGGAATTGGTTTCTCACTAGATGAAGCCATGCAGGTAAATTAACATGCTAATGTCCCAATGAGGATGGCACAAGTATATCCCACTATGTAGTCAAGCTACACCAAAACACTTCAATCAAACACTGTAACTGCCACATTCAACAACTTTAAGGACAAGGGATACAATAAAGGCTTGCATATGACCGCAAGTACACCTACACATCATCATAGAACATGAAGCACATAGGCGGTTGCATATCCAAATGGCGGTTAGTCCCTAAAATCCGAGGTAGCAGCATGTTATCCTTAGCAAACATTTGATATACGATGGGGAGCACATGCCAATGCAAATTCCGATAGTCACCAGGTCGTGTATTAAATATATGCGCATCAGGCCACTCAAGCTATAACATGAAGCAATAGGAGTCATGTAATGCACGTGACACCCCAATGATCTTATCACAAGACCATGCATCCTACTCAACTGCATCCTACATAGGCTCAAAATAAGCACCAAGAAGCTCATGTACTTAATAGTTCACTCACATAACTAGTTAGTGACCCAGCTCCCATAGTGCATCAATGACCGTGCATAGCGAACGTGAGTATCTATATATATGCTGACATGACCACGGATACTCTACCATACCACCTTTCTTACACATGAGGTATACCCATCTATAGATGTGAACACATGCAAATGTAACTCTGTTGTGATCAAGTCACATATTACATACATCGAGTTCAATTACTGCAACTATAACATGAGGAAATAGAATTCGTGGACTGTAAATGATGATTCAAGAATCATGTTGTGCAACTAACCATATAAATCAAATTGCTCGACTAATACAGTCATATGTTTAATCATGTTCAAGCGAAGCAACCACCGAAAACTCATTCTCTCAGCATTCAACCACAAACGCGTCCATGACCACTCACAACAATGCTAACTATAGATACTCTACTGGCTTCAAGCAACACATGATGCCATATTCATTCCTTTAGACATGCAGACTCGTGGGGTTATGACATAGGGAAAACACCTAGGCATGTATATACACATGTAATCCCATTTGTAACATATGGTCATTGGTATGCCCTAAAGCTCATGTAAATTTAGGAGAGATTGACGACCAAGAGGACATGATCATTTTTAGTATGGTCGACATTAATTGTCCTATAGGTATTCGTTGGTCTTATGAGACACACCTGTCCCATAAGTCATCATAAGAGTCTTACCATGGAGTTCACTCACCTTAGTAGGAATCATTTACTACGTACAATTCCAAAGTTTGCAACGTTCTCTCTCCCTTGCGCTTCCTAGGTGTATTAAGGTTCGTTCTAGCCAAAACATTATCACCCCACATCGTGACTAAAAGTTCGTATGATAGAAAGCAAGTAATAGACTGTAGAAGCAACAATGACAAAGATGGGGAACGACAGGTACACTTACTTAATGCTCAACAACATCCTACTGCTAGCATTTAATCTTTCAAGCATGCATATGAAAGTATCTATTAATTTCCTCTGGCAATTTAGAATTCACAAGAGGAAGGTGTCATTTAGTAGGATCATCGATCATAACAAATAATCTCCAATTATTCATATCCTAGTCCGTTAGAAACGATTCCATTGATGTACACATCCTAGCACGTACACATTTACAGGCAACATCCTGACATGCACAAGGACATGTACTTGTAAACCATAACTCACTCATCATTACTAAAGGAGTGCAAGTCCTTCGGTGCAAAGTGAAACTTAACTCAATAGCTAGAAGGACGTTTTTCAAAATCTTGAATTTCAAAGGTGGAAGATAACTTATCTATTTTTAAGCTCTTCTCTACCACCTGTAAGTACATTTGCTCTCTCTATTGTACGGCCTAAGGAGCAATCTGCATGTAGGGGCAAACAATGAGCTTAGAAGAAGATTTCCAATCGTTCGAGTTTAAATCAACATGCTTTAACTTTCGATTATTTTATCAGGGCGCACAAATAAAACATTAACTATTCGAACCATCACTTAGCTCACACAAGAATGTGCAAGTTAATTCGGTGCACATTTTAACACATGACTCACATTTTATCCCATCGGCTCAACTGAATCACATAATTGTTAATCAGTCAAGTCGATTAATATGTTAGGAACACATTGCTCCTATACTAATGCATAACTCGCCTCTTTTAATTAATCCACTGACGTGGGCCACATATAAGTAGCAAATGACCATGCCATAATACACACTTGCACACAGAGCACGGCATATCTCACATTATTAAAAAGTGTTCCTAGGCGACTATATGAAATGCAAGACTCAGGTCGCGACCTATGGTCGTAGGACCTTACTCTGATACCATTTGTAACTCCCCTAACCTCTAGGATTAGGAGTATTAACGACTTCTTAAATCCTACTAAAATTCTAGGGTGAAAAGGACAGAGTTCAAGCTAAAAAAGGGCTAAAACATGTTTCTAGCCTTACACTAGGTTCCTGCATTCGATAAACGCATAAACATATATTCATGACTCAGCGAGTACATGCCGGAGATTACAATTATGCAGGTTGCACATCCAGAGTATACTAAATAATTAAGTTCAATAATAGAAAAGAAACGAAAAGTACAACTCAACAGATCATACATCTGGAGTACAGGGCTTACATCTCAAAAGAAAATAAACAACTCCAACCAACAAACGACTGACAATTCAGATGGTTGGCTCACATGGCCATACAGAGTAACTTCTAGACGATGTGAATTGCATGGCATCAGCAATTAGTTTTCATGTACTCCAGAACTTAAATTACATCACAATACGTTACTAATCTCACAAGTTAATGTACAAAACATATAAGTCTACTTCTAAAGCAGCAAGGTAGGAGCCACCTCGACTTACTTGAATCGACTTCTACCTATCATTTTAGGAACCTGTGGAAAAAGGGAAAGGATAGGGGGATGAGCTATCACAAGCTTAGTGAAAGATTCCCAACCCCCAGAAAAGAAAATAGTTGCACATCATACTTTAGGTAGCACAACACACACATAATCTGATATATAATATTATATAATAAGCACATAGGGTCTTCCACATTTGTCATCACCTCAATGACCTCTCTAGTACGATGGTAATTGTCCATCTAATTCATGCACGAGGTACTTAACTTGTTTGACCTAAGTCTTTTGTAGCTTATTGGTGGTACTCCCATGTTGTATCAACATAACATCACATAATGTAAGCATAACATCACATAACATGCACACAAGATTCATTAATAAGCTATTTCATGCAACAATTTAGGTATTGGATGCAATAGAACACTTAGTCCACATATAAACACCCATCGTTAAGGAGTTTAAACAAAATCACCAAGTAAGACTCCTTTTACAAGAAACTATGATGAATGCATGTCGCTTAAACCATTGGAAATTCTTATAAAACCATCATTATGCACGTGGCAGATAATTGGAACTCAATAAAAGCTCTTTTCAAGAAGGTATGCACCTTTTCAAATCTTTACACATGGGAAATCATTTTGATAAGTCATTGGAATCTCATTTTTGTGCTCGGTAAGGGTGAGGTCCTCAGTTATGTTCCATCATACCGTTGAGATCATTACTGATATTAAATATTATTCCCGAGGAAATTAATGGACCATTACCCTCGTCACGGTCTTCTAGGGTTCCCACTTCTTTGTCTATCTCCTTAGGCATCAGGGTTCCCGCAAACCGAGTCTGCTCCCTAATCATTTGTCCAAGCATTTAGCATATTCTCGTATCCTAAAACATTTTAGATGCATTTCACATGAGATGCACTTGCATTACAACTTTTATTTTATCTCAAATAATGACATTCTCATTCTCAAGAGGCTAGAAGCCTTAATGATTTCACATCAATTTAAAAAGCATAAAACACTCATTTGGTAAAATATTTTTGAAATGAGTTAATGAATAGATATTCATTCACTGTTCAAGGCAGGCGGTACGGAAACACATTTTTACACATTAGCAGTTGCATTCACACATAAGCATTTCGACGTTTCAATTTTCCATATGCAAACCGTTCATCTCATGATGCAAAACTCAATGCATTCATGTGAACATCGCATGAGTTGTAAACAGGGCTCGTGACGATTAGTTTTAACTCACTCTTATCAAACGAATGGTCTAACATTCCCAGTTGACCACATGACTTATCACATTAGTCGTAACAAGCAATCACTTACTCACTTATCGACACATGACTTTAAACATGTTGAAAACATACTTATTCGTGATTCATATTACCTCCCAACTCAATGGTTCACTTAGGTGATTTCTGAAGGCAATCGAGGCATCATTTTAAACTTGAATCAAACTTGACATTAAGATTAGATGAACGCTTAATCAAAGGGTCTATTCTAGGTACATTCGAACCTTCACTCTAATGCAAACACATGTACATTCAAATAAGCCTCCATAACATAGTTTTGGGGTGACTAAACCATCAGTCAGTCAATTAAGGCCTTGGGAAGACATTGAGAGTGAATCTAACAATTTTCATTCATGAACAACTTCCGCATCAATTAGTTAAGACGCTAAACAACCAAGCAACCAGTTGGATATAGACACGTTAAATTGGCATGAACATGGTTTATACAAACACACATAGCATACATGCAAACCTAAGGCTAATAATTAACACCCTCTTTTTAACTTAGTAGAATCAGTTTCAGCAAAATCTGCTTAGTATCACATTTACAACACAATATTACACTTCATAATTCACGGAGTTCCACACAACCCGGACACCCTCTTGACAGCATCAACCATAACAGTCCTCAGAACCATTTTAGTTCAACAAAAATGATTCACCGACTACTTACAGTTTCTCAACTCGTTACACTTTCAACCTAACTACTAAATCAGCTATCACAAATATTTCAAAAACATTTGCAAATTAATAGTAGGTTTAGGGATCAGAAACCACCCACCTCAACTTCATCTTAATGGAGCCAACTCCTAGGCTAATAGGGTTGATTGAAACTAAACTTCAAGTAATGCTTATGGCCTCCTTCCACCCACTTGCGATTACCGTTGATTTACTTTGCCTTTTCTGATGTTCTGGTCGAATTCAAGTCCAGCGCCAACAAGGGAGGCGGTGGTGGTGGCAAAGCTGAGAAGGCATTTGGTCGTTAGGGTTTCGTTACCCATCTTCTCAACTCACCCACGCAACATGCAGCATCAGTAGCCACCTGCTCACCCCCCGCGCCGGTGCCTTCTCGCTATGATAGTCGACGGCCGTTGTTTCTTCTCTCTCGCTCGATCTCTCGATCTTTGCCCGACCGTGGTTGTGGCTGCGGTGCGTGCGCCTCATCTCTCTCTCTTTGTCTCTCTCTGTCTCTCTCTTCTCTTGTGGTTCGCGGGGCCATTTTCTCTTCTTCTAGCCTTTTTCGCTTCCTTTTTTTTGTCGTTTAGTCTCACGTATTAAACCAAGTTTGGTCCCAAATCATTTGGTTTCACTAATCTCGACCCCACATGCCCTCGCACAATTTGCTAATTTTGCATAATTATGTCTGAGCTTAATTTAAACAAACTGACTAATTTTCACATAATTGCGTTGTAAATAAAGAAAATTGATAAATTACTCCGTATAAATATTACACCTAATTTGTACACAAATAAATAGCCTAACATAGCCAATTAAATAGAGCTTAGTTAATGAAAACATGAATCTGAACAGTTAGCCATGAAATAAGAATCTCGGGTGTTGCAAGTGGGGAAAAATATGCAAACATTCCAATCAACCACATCACTCAAATAGCCTATGTGTTAGATCACATATAAATGCAATGTCCCTATCTAGAAATTCTTAGTCCCCACTGATGGCATTTGTACACAATCTTTCACCTAACTTAGATAATATGCATAGGCTCGATTACTAGAACGTCAACTTAGCGATATGTGGAACACTGAAGATCTTGTGTTTAAAATATAAAAAGGTTCAATCAATTCATCTTCCACTCATACAAACACTACAAGAAAAAGACCAAATAAAGGCGAAATCAGTGACAGAAAAAGGCTTATCAGCCACGAAATTTTGATTTCAGCACAGAATTGGCGATAGAAAAGGGTAGTCAGATTTTGGTTCGTCGCTGAGTACTGGGCGAAAGAATTTCATAATTCTATCACCATTGATGATAGAATCAGCGACGGAAATTGTGACAAACCTTTTTTTGGAGGGGAAAAATTGGCAGGGCAAGAAGCGGTGGATATAAAAATCCATCACCATTAGCGACGGAATGTCCTTCGCTAGTGCCGACGGAACTCAGTGTTTGTCACTGACTTCTGCCAAAAAAAAATCAAATTATTTTAGTTCCATCGCCAATCCATCGCTAAGTTTCTAATTTTTATAAAAAAACAACGCTTGTTTTTATCGTATCCCTTAGTACATACATTTTAATCCCTGCAGGAAATTTACAAGGAGTATTCACTCTATCAACATCCAATGGCTTCGAGTACGACTTCATTCAAAGCGTTCTTAACAATTCCATGCCACACAAAGGTGGAATATCACATCCAAAGCACACTTCAAACAAAGGGTTTTGAATTCACAAAGCCCCAAACAAAGTGTCTACATATCAGAAACTACAAATCCAAACAAACCAGAAGTTGCTAGTAATTAAAAGTAACGTTAGTTTGCAGAAGATGGAGAAGCAAGCACCAAAGGGAGGGAAATCAAAGGGAGGGGAGTGAAATAAGCACCAAGGGGAGGGAAAGCAAGTAGTAACAGGTGTACTTCATGAAGAAACAAGCAGGAGAGCCACCAAATGGGGGAAAACTACAACCAACTCAATCATCAACGTGAGAATCATCATCTACCTCTTTGATGTATCTGTGAGGGGAAGAAGGAAAACCATGGTAAGAACTCAATAGCTCATGGTGTAAGCAAACTGAATTCAAGCTAGCTTCTTGAATCCATGAGGAAGATCAATGGAATTGATAGAGCTAAACTTAATGTTTGGATATAAAAACACCACCAAACATAAGCTTAGGCTCCCTAAACTTGATTAAGATACAGAAATCACCACTTAGTCAAGGTTAGGACTTAGCTTGAACACCACCTTAACAGGCCTAGCTAAGGATAAGCAAGCTAAGAATTTTAGAGTGCGAAAGCTTTGTTTGCTCTCAAACTGAAATTTCATTCAAAGTAAGTTATGAACCAGCAAAAGGCTGTGTTCTCCTTTTGTTTACATACCTAGCACCCATACTAGCAAGCAAGCACACTCCTAGACCTTTCCTTCCTAGGGAGGAAAGGTGTTAACTAAACTAATACACCCCGTTAGAGCTAACCGATTACAAACCATACTTAAAGCCAATCTAATTGCAATCAAAGCATTAAGAAAAGCAGGACAATTGATGTTTACATTGTAATTAGCTCAAACTTAAACTTGAACTACTAGAAAAGCAGCCAAGGAGCATGTGAGTATCCGTAAAGCAATGGCCGCTTTTCGGCTGACCAATGAGAGTCGTGAGACAACTCCATTTGCAGCTTGCTTTTTACTTGCCATTCTTCCCAAGATTGGAGCCCATGATTATTGTTCTAGAACCCTTGGGGTGTGTGCCAGGCCTTGGATTGTGTGCCACTCTAGATTGGATGCAGCAAACCCACTGGAAGAGAGAAACAAAATCGTACTGCTTGAACCTGCTTCACGGCCAGTTTCAGGCCGGTTTTGCAGCAAAAATAAACCATAGCAAAAGTGTCCATGTTTTGTTTTCAACCCTGGGGGGAACCTTAGGATGTGTACAACCCCCCCCCCCAAACAAATCAAGATCAAACTATGTTTAAGTAGGTTAACTCTGCTCAAACATCTAACCATGCAGTTTTGGGTGCAAACTGACCAGTTTTACAAAACTGCTTGATCTCCCATCGTATGGTGTGTATGATTGAAAACAAACACTTGGAATTGATAGTAAACATCATAAGGATTCGAAAAATGCAAAAATTCAGGACTTAAGCCACAATGTAGCTTAAGTAATAAGATGGACAAAACCGAGCAGATTCTGGTCCTTCAACTCGGTTGCATATCTTTGGCTTTCTTCAACAATTTGAGCCAATGCTTGAACTTTGGAGCTTGGAATGGACCTTGTAAGACGTTTTGCACCTTCTTCCTTGTCTATGGTGGTGGGGACTCCATCATCCTCCCCTTGTTGAGAAGAGTTAATCCTCAAATCAGCAAGGCAATCATTGTCTTGGTAAGCTTTTAAATCAGCTGCATTGAATGTGGCTAAAACTTCATAGTCACCTGGTAAATCAGCCTTGTAAGCATTGTCATTAATACGTTTAAGTACCTCAAAGGGACCATCAACCCTTGGCATGAGCTTATTCTTCCTTCTGGATGGAAATCTCTCCTTCCTAAGGTGAATCCACACGAGGTCTCCAGGTTGAAAAACCACCTTCTTCTTGTATTTGTTGGCTTGAGTTTGATATGCCTCATTAGTCTTCTCAACATTGCTCCTTACCAACTCATGAATCTTCTTGATTTCTTCTACCCTTGAAGCTACATCAGCACCTGGCTTTTGGCCTAAAGGTCGTGGTGTGAGATCAAGTGGACTAAGGGGATCAATTCCATAGACCAATTTTAAAGGAGAAAGACCAGTAGCCTTGCTCAGTGCCCTGTTGTAAGCAAACTCTGCATGGGGTAAAAGCAAATCCCAAGCCTTGGCAGGAGGTTTAATCAAAGCTCTTAGGAGTGTCCTAAGGTTCGATTAGTAACCTCATTTTGCCCATCAGTTTGTGGATGACAAGTAGTACTATATTTCAGCTTAGTACCTAACTTTTTCCACAATGTAATCCAAAAGTGACTCAAAAACTTGGTATCCCTATTAGAAAGAATGGACCTAGGAATACCATGTAACCTTGTCACCTCTTTGAAATACAATTCCACAATATGTGTAACATCATTAGTCGTGTTGCATGGAATGAAATGAGACATCTTAGAGAACCTATCAACCACAACAAAGATAGAATCCTTGTTCCTTTGGGTTTTAGGCAGTCCAAGAATACAGTCCATCCTTACATCAACCCATGGTGAAGTGGGAATAGGCAATGGAGTTTATAAGTCGTGGGGTAGTGAATGGCTTTTGGCAACTTGACAAGTTCCACACCTCTTGAGTATGTCCTGTACGTCTCTTTCCATAGTTGGTTAATAATAATGCTCTCTTAGCATGGTGACAGTCTTGTTCTCTTCATAATGTCCAGCCAAAGATCCTCCATGAACTTCTCTGATTAGAACCTCCCTTGTGCTACACTTTGTTACACATAGCCATGTACCCTAGAAATCCCTCCTAGATAAGAAAATCTCCTTTGGGGTGTTTAGAACAATCAATATAAAACTCCCCAAAGTCTTCATCCTTGTCATATAAAGCCTTTAGATGCTCAAAACCAAGTACACAAGCATCTAATTAAAATAACAAGAGATACCTCCGAGATAGAGCATATGCACCTTTATTGAGTTTACCTGACTTATGCTTGATAGTGAAGTGATATGATTGCATAAACTCAACCCACTTGGCATGTTGTGAGTTCAACTTATCCTGCCCTTGTATGTACTTCAATGCTTCATGGTCAGAATGTAAGATAAACTCACTTGCAATAAGATAATGACTCCAATGCTCTAAACTTCTCACAATGGCATAGAATTCTTTATCATAAGTGGAGTACTTCCTTCTCAAATCATATAATTTCTCACTAAAAAGGCTAGAGGTTTGCCTTTCTAAGTAAGAACTCCACCAATACCAACACTAGAGGCATCACATTCAACTTCAAAGACTTTACTAAAGCATGGCAAGGATAGAACCGGTGCTTGAGTAAGCCTAGTCTTGATATCTTCAAAGGAAGATTGTACTTTTGGTGTCCATATAAATGATGTACCCTCGATAACTTCAGTCATAGGAGCCATAATAATGCTAAAACCATGAATAAATCTCCTGTAGAAAGAAGCTAAACCGTGGGAAGCTAAGCCATGGAAAGCTCCAACATCATGTATACTCTTAGGTATAGGCCGAGATCGAATAGCTTCTACCTTGCTTTCATCTACCTTAATACCATCTTCAGTAACAATATAAGCAAGAAATGTAACTTCAGGAGTAAAGAAAGCACATTTCTTAAGGTTACCAAATAGCTTTTCACGCTCTAAGATAAGCATAACTTGAGTTAGGTGATCTTGATGTTCACGCTCATTCTTAGAATACACCAGAATATCATCAAAGTATACTACCTCAAACTTTCCAATGTAAGGTCTAAACACTTGGTTCATTAACCTCATGAAAGTGCTAGGTGCATTAGAAAGACCAAAAGGCATTACCAACCATTCATAGATCCCTCCTTTAGTCTTGAAAGCTGTCTTTCATTCATCACCTTCTCTAATTCTGATTTGGTAGTAACCACTTCGAAGATCAATCTTATAGAAAACCTTAGAGCCATACAACTCATCTAGCATGTCTTCAAGCCTTGGTATGGGATACCTGCACTTGATAGTGATCTTATTAATGGCCTTACTATCGACACACATCCTCATTCCACCATCCTTCCTAGGCACCAAAAGAGCTGGCACCGCACATGGACTCAAAGATTCACCAATCAATCCCTTCTCCTTCAACTCTTCAACTTGTCTTTGAATTTCATTGGTGTCCTTTGGATTCATCCTATATGCTGGCTTGTTTGGTAGGATGGAACCAGGAATAAGATCAAGGTGATGTTAAATGCCCCTTTTTGGAGGCAAACCCGTAGGGATATCCTCAGGAAACAAGTGACAGAAGTTTTCAATGAGTGTTCTTGCAATGGGATGAGTGGGCGTCAAGCATTCTGGTTCATTTTGTATGGTTAGGATCCACTCTTTAAAGGCTCTAAACTCATGTTGAGAGGCCTTTAAAACCGACTCACCCACGGACAGTAGGCATTCATTATGTTTGGGCTTATTTTGTGGTTGCATTTCGCGAAGTTTGGATGGGGGGTAAAGGGGCTAGGGTGATCTTCTTGCCACCGTTGGTAAATGAATAAGTGTTTAGGTAGCAATTATGCATAACTCTATGGTTATACAACCATGGTCTCCCTAAAGGTATGTGACATGCATCCATAGGAATAACATCACACCGTAACTCATCTTGATAGTTCTTTCCAATGGAGAAAGAGATTAAACACCGAGAGTTCACCTGAATTCCTTTGCTTTGGTTCAGCCATTGGATGTTGTAAGCGTGTGGATGAGTTACTGTTTGCAGCCCTAGTTTCTCAATCATGCTTAGAGAAACTACATTAGCATAACTTCCTCCGTCAATTATCAAAGAACATATTTTCCCTTGGGCAGTACATCGAGTGTGGAATATGTTCTCTCTTTGTTCATCTTTAACTCCTCTTTGATTACTTAGAACTCTTGTCAAAACTAAGAGCTCTTCTTCATCATCCTCTTCAATAACTTCATCTTGAGTTTCCTGAAGTTCTGGTTCACTTTGAACCTCATTTTCCTCCTCTTGAAACTCCTCTTTCACGGCTGCCTATTCGGCCAAAGTAATGACTTTTCTGTTTGGGCAGTCCGAGGCTATGTGGCCTAATCCTTGGCACTTGAAGCATCTTCTAGTGCTCATAGGATTGGGGTTAGGTCGAATTGGGGTTACTGGAGCCATTTGTTGAGCTAGGGTTCTTTGTGGATTGGAGGGGAAAAGATTTTGTGGCTTAGAAATAGGGTTAGAACTCCCCTTGTTAAAAGGTTGGTTCCGGATGAAAGGTCGTGTCTTTTGAGGTTTTTGGGGTTGTTTAGCCTTGTTTTGTTGTTCCACTTTGTGATCCAACACACAAACATCATCAAACGAAGCATAGGCTTGCAATTCAACCACATTAGAGTACCTATGATCTAGACCTCCCAAGTATCTAACTGTGGTTTGTTCTTCAGGTTCTTGAATATCACAGTTTATTAAGAACTTCTCAAACTCACGTGTATACTCTTCAACACTCATACTACCTTGAGTAAGGTTATAGAATTAAGAATAAAAATCTTGGACATAGGTTGGTGGGAGAAACCGTGCTTTGAGCTTGGTTTTCATCTTATCCCATGTTCAGATTCTAGACTTTCTTTCTCGTAGTCGCTTAGCATTTAGGTTTGTCCACCATAAAGATGCATATTTTCTGAGTCTTAAGGCCACTAACTTGACCTTATTATCATCAGGGATATTTTATACTCAAAGACTCTTTCAACAGTATGTAACCAATCAATGAATTCCTCAGGATCAAGCTTACCTTCAAACTCAGGAACTTCCACTCTAAAATCATTGGTATTAGCTTGAAACCGTGGCTCTCCTCTGGCCATTCTAGGCATTTCTTCTTCACTTGAGGTATCAATATCATGGCTATAAACTTGTTCACGTCCTCTGGGTTCGGATTGAAGAGTTTCTTCATTCAGCTTTTGCTTTTGCTTCAAAACCGAATCCAATTGCTTTCTCAAGTACTCATTTTGTGCTTGAGTTTCTTGATTCCTTTGTGAGTCCTCTCGAATTTTGCTGGCCAAGAACTCATTCTGCTTCATCAAAGCTTCAAACTTCTCTTCCAAGGTCATGTTTGATGAAGTCACGCTTGAACAAGGTCACTTAAACAAGTGAATCAACTTGGAATAGGCGTGGCACAGATGTGCTTAGGGACACGGGGTGACTGTGCTGATTTTTTTCTTGGCACGGCTGAAATTAGCTGATTTTGGGGTTTGTGTTTGGGAAGGTGTTTGGATGGATTTTGGAAGTGTGAGGGATGTACTAGGCCTAGGAGAAGCCAAGCTCTGGCCCCAATTATGATGTATCTATGAGGGGAAGAAGGAAAACCAAGGCAAGAACTTAATAGCTCACGGTGTAAGCAAACTAAATTCAAGCTAGCTTCTTGAATCCGTGAGGAAGATCAATGGAATTGATAGAGCTAAACTTAATGCTTGGATACAGAAACACCACCAAACATAAGCTTAGGGCCCCTAAACTTGATTAAGATACAGAAATCACCACTTAGTTAAGGTTAGGACTTAGCTCGAACGCCACCTTAACCGTCCTAGCTAAGGTAAAGCAAGCTGAGAATTTTAGAGTGTGAAAGCTTTGTTTGCTCTCAAACTGAAATTCATTCAAAGTAAGTTATAAACCAGCAAAAGGTCGTCTTCTCCTTTTGTTTACATACCTATCAACCATACTAGCAAGCAAGCACACTCCTAGACCTTTCTTTCCTAGGGAGGAAAGGTGTTAACTAAACTAATACACCCCGTTAGAGCTAACCGATTACAAACCATACTTACAACTAAACTAGTTATAATCAAAGCATTAAGAGAAGCAAGACAAAATATGTTTACATTGTAATTAGCTCAAACTTAAACGTAAACTACTAGAAAACTAGCCAAGGAGCATGTAAGCAGCCGTAAAGCAATGGCCGCTTTTCGGCTGACCTATGAGAGCCGTGAGATAACGCCATTTGCAGCTTGCTTCTTACTGGCCATTCTTCCCAAGATTACAGCCCATGATTGATGTTGTAGAAGCCTTGGGGTCTACGCCAGGCCTTGGAGTGTGTGCCACTCTAGATTGGATGCAGCAAACGCACCGGAAGAGGGAAATAAAATTGGATTGCTTCAACCGAGTTCATAGTTAGTTTCAGGCCAGTTTTGCAGCAAAAAGAAACCCTAGCAAGAGTGAGCATGATTTTGTTTTCAACCATGGGGGGTGGGAACCTTAGGGTGTCTACAAACCCCCCCCCCTCAAAGAAATCAAGGTTAAGCTATGTTTAAGTAGGTTAACTCTACTCAAACATCTAACCGTGCAGTTTTAGGTGCAAACTGACCGGTTTTACAAAACACCTTGATCTCCCATCCTATGGTGTGTATGATTGAAAACAAACACCTGGACTTGATAGTAAACATCATAAGGATTCCAAAAATGCAAAAATTCAGGACTTAAGCCACAATGTAGCTTAAGTAATAAGATGGACAAAACCGGGCGGATTCTGACCCTTCAACCCGGTTGCATATCTTAGGCTTTCTTCAACAATTTGAGCCAATGCTTGAACTTTGGAGCTTGGAATTGACCTTGTAAGACTTGTTGGACCTTCTTCCTTGTCTATGGTGCTGGGGACTCCATTACTCTTCTTTATCCTTATCCTCATCCTCATCCTCATTATGTTGTGAATGATGAGTAAAGGGTGGCTGAGATCCCGAGCAAGAAGCTTGTTGCATTTGAAAAAAGATTGTAGGCGCTTATCGATGCTCATCATTTGTTGGCTCAGTTGTTGTTGCTTTGGGTGAGCAATTTGTTCGATTCCTCCAGTTGCTTACATTTCTCCATAACCTGTACCTGCTGATAGGCATTTAAGTGAAGTACGCATTAGTATTACAATTAAGTAGACTTATTGTGTAACCATGTTCATTGAAACTTTACTATGAAAACTGTACCGGCTCTTTGAGTGGGATTGAAGTAACCGGATTCCCTAATGTTGATAGCCTCATTGCCAATGCCATAAATACGACCCTTTTTATTCTTGTACATCTTCACCCACAACTTATTTGGGTTTGGAAGTGGCTGGTTTGGATTCCTACAATATCACAACAAGCATAACAAATCATATATATTGCAGTTAATGAAAGTAAAGTATACAAGTTCAGGTTGAACTACCAATAAAGATTGAGAATAGCTAACTGTTTACGTATGTTTGTTCTAATTTCTTGTTAACCCAAGGGGCATCTTCTTTGGTATGGAGTTTGTGACTGCGGCTGAATAATTCAACAATTGTGGGTTCCATCCCAAGTTACTCCCTCTATGTACGTGCCACACATAATTATATCAACCACAAGCCAAACCACAACATTAAAGTTTAAGAAATACATAGCAAATTCATTTACCAGATGCCTTCTATGCTCATGCATAGAGATCGAGCCATAGGTGTGGAGAGATGAGCCACCACTTTCTGGAGTACCCAGTCAGTTCTTCTGGGCTGTTTCACGCATTTTCTTGTAACCTTCGTTCGCCCAGTATTGTTGGAGTCCCTCCCATTGAGCATCACCGAGCCAAACAGGCTTCTTGTTGTGCTTCCTTGCTTTGCCAAGGAAGTGTCTCAAGCGTGCATTGTCTCGGTTTTTAAAATTTTTTCTTATACGGTCCTCATGGACCGGATCCTAAGTAAACTAGTTCTGCAATTATGAAAACAACAAACACATCAAATAATACAGTAGTAATTTATCAAATTCATACAAATTGTTAATATATAGGCACTTTAGTTACCTTGAACTCCCCAAACTACAAATCCCGTACTGGTTTGGGCACTTTTCCCCAAGTAGGCTAAGCTCCGTCATATTTGCTTTGACATATGAGCGAAATCCTACTAACAGCCCCCTCATTGGGGAGAAACCTAATTGAACATAATACATCAAATTGATTACTAGTGATGCAAAATAGTTGAAGTTCATAAAATATAACAATTGAAGGCTTCCCCATTACCATCTGGCTCAATCTAAGTGTTTGCCCGAGTGCTTCCACGACTAGATTGTGCTTCACTTTCTCCAGTTGCAATGTTGTCTTGGGACTAGTTTGTGCTAGGGTCAATGAGTTGGGGAGTAGGCTACACAGTGTTGACAAAAAGGGGGTTTGGAGGAATGTTGTAGGCAAATTGGTCGTACATGGTACTTTTGTTGGGAATGTATGAGGTCTGATGATAGAAAACCCCAAATAAGGGAGGCATTGGTACTAAAAGACCTGGTGTGTAACCAGCCATTGTGGCTGCTGGGTGAACTGGGATATGAGGTACCTGGGGGGAAGATGGATCAACATCCATTGCGGTTGGATCTACGGAAGAGCTCTTACACCCTCTTCCTCTACCTCGAGTGGAGGACTTACCTCGACGAGAACTGGAATCCAAACTTAAAATAGGTGACAACAAATGCAAGTACAAATATACAATAATTGCACATATCAACCGTTTACTCAGACATCATAATACATAGGTAATACATATTTTCAAAATTCATTCATACAATAAAAGTAAAGTCTTAACCAATAGTTTCCCATGCAAAGTACGCAAATACATAAGAATTCATTAGCACTCAATCATCTGCATCATCATCATCACTGGCATCGTCATCATCATCATACAAATGCAAATTTTTCTCTACTTCATCTGTTTCATCACCGTCATCCCACTCATCCTCTTCATCACCCTCATCATCCTCTACCTCATCTATCTTGTCATTAACCTGAATGAATGAAAACCCCATTTCATCATTAACCTCTTCCGGTGGTGCACTTTCATCCGCTAATGATGTAAGGACAACATCATTCATAGGTTCAATGGTTGTCGTCATGTCTGTTTGTTGGTAAGCAGTAGGTAGAGTGTACTGCTTATCCACTCTTGCCCTTGGTTTGGTTGGTATAACAACAGGCCAATTGGCTCTATCCCTTGAGCGATCTGCATGCGGCATGAAGTATACTTGTGATGCGGTGTTTGGTAAGATGAATGGGTCGTACTTTCGGTACCTCCTTGTACGGTGCACCTCAATAAATTTGCTTAGTTTATGAGATCGTGTCCCACGATTCAATGTGGGATCAAACCACTCGCAACTAAATAGCACACATCGTTTAAGTGGTTTGCCCACATACTCAAGTTGGACAATATCCTTCAATACGCCATAATAATCATTTTCAATATCGCCTTCGCTCTTACCACAAACACCAACACCACAATTATATGTTCTCTTCCCCAGCGCTGCCAGCCTCTGTGTGGAATTTGAATCCATCAACTCTATATGTCGTCCACGTTGACACATACCAATTTGGTTTCGCAGCCAATTGTGTCAAGTGGCACTATTTATGGGTGTCGATCAGTTGCATATAATGCACCTAAGGTGACATAACATAATGCACCTAACTATTATGTTAAAATTATGAAGGAATGAGTTATAATACTTACATTCTGACTAAATCAACCTGCAAAATGAGTTTCGATGATGGTGTCAACATCAGCATTGCTAACATTGGGACGTGCAATTCTAACTTGTTCTGTGAAACTTTTGTCACATTTTATGAAGGTCATTAATATACTTGCATTCCGAATGATAATCTTAATTGGAAGATAAGGTAGCGCTCATCCTATGTAAGGTTTAACTTCATCACAATTTAACAGCACGTGAAGATGGGCAACAATATATTCGGCATCTGTAAGATACCTAGATCTTTCCCTACCAATAGCGGTCCCTTGTGGTTCAAACACAGATAGAGCTGGGAAATGATTATTATGTTCATCGCTGTCCTCATTTCTCCTGCATCTACTGCGCATGGAGGGCACATAAGGGCCGAAGTAATAGGAGGTGAAGAATTTCCTCTCAGCTTTTAGGTATGCTTTTGTGATTGAACCTTCAGGATACGCTTGTTGCTTTATCTTTTTCTTCAATCGGCCAAAGAACCTAACAAATTCACAATTGCATTCACTTGTAAGTGATTGCACATATAAGAATTGAGATAAGGTTTCAGGGAGTACAACCTACTTTACCTCTCAAATGGATACATCCATTGGTACTGTACTAGACCACCAAGTTGAGCCTTTTCTGCCACATACACTGGCAGGTGATCCATTACATTAAAGAAGCCATGAGGGAAAATCGTCTACAACTTACACAAAATGATGACAATGTTCCGATGTATTTCCTCAAGCATATCCTCTCGCAGTGTTGTGGAGCATAAGTTCTTGAAGAACTGACTTATCTCAATGAGAGGTTTCGACACATCATCTAAGAGCGCACCAAATGCAATGGGTAAAAGAGTCTCCATGAACACATGACAATCATGACTTTTCATGTTGCTGAACTTTGCCTCATTAGGGTCCACAATATTCCTCAAATTAGAGAAATATATATCAGGAATTTGAAGCTCTTTTACCCATTCACACAACTCTCTTCATTTATCCACAGGAAGTACGAACATGGTTTAAACAGCTTACCACTTGGGCCTGAATGTAAACGTAATTGTTGTCTATCACATATTTCTGTAATATCCATTCTTGATTTGGCATTATCCTTTGTTTTCCCATGGACATTCATAATAGTGTTAATTATGTTCTTGAAGAAGTTCTTTTCAATGTGCATCACATCCAAATTATGGAGGAGCAATTAGTGTTGCCAATAAGGCAACTCCCAAAATATACTCTTCTTCGTCCAATTGTGCTCATTTTCCTTAAATCCTAGTATAACAAAGGCACCATTTGTAGTTACCATTGGGTAATTTTCTACTTCGGCATAAAGTTCTTCCCTAAATAAGCGGCGAGGAGGACCGCCTATAATAATTCTGCCTTTCCTAAATGTTCTTCTATTTTTTCTGAACGCATGATTCCTTGGCAGAAAACATTGATGACAATCGAACCATGAGAATTTACCTACATTTTTAAATCTCAAAGGCTTTTGCTATTTCATGCATGCAGGACATGCCAATTCCCATTAGTACTTTACCCAGATAACATTCCATATGCGGGGAAATCATTGATGGTCCATATGAGTGCAGCCTTCATCTGAGATGTATGCCCCGTATAAATGTTATATGTCTCAACTCCAACATCCCACAAATCTTTTAACTCATCAATAAGAGGTTGTAAATATACATCTATTTTTCTCTTGGGATTTTTGGGTCAGGGATTGCACAAGTCAAGAACATAAATGTTGTGGTCATACACATTTTAGGGGGAAGGTTATAAGGTGTAACTACCACCGGCCAAATAGAGTATGATCTTGAAGACGAAGTGTAAGGATTAAATCCATCCGCACATAAACCAAGCCTTACATTTCGAGGCTCGGAAGCAAAATTAGGGTACTTCTTATCGAAATGTTTCCATGTTGCCCCATCTAATGGATGACATAAAGCACCGTCCTCATGCCGATGTCCATAATGCCATCTCATGTGCTCTGCAGTACATCTTGATGCATACAACTTCTGCAGTAGAGGTTTTAACGGCAAGTAATGCATCCTTGAGTATGGCTATGGATTTTGATTCCTTTGTTGGGACCTTTGCCTGTTCCATCTTGAATGCCCACAAAACTTGCACGCATCCATGTTTGCGTCCTCTTTAAAAAATAGCATGCAACCTTTCCGGCAACAATCAATTAGGACCACATTGTTGCCGAGATCTTTAACAACCTCCTTCGTTTGCCCATAGTTGTTTGGCATGCAGTTGTTAGGTGGACACATCTCTTTCATTAGTTGAACAATTTCATTGAAACAGTTCAGTGGCATATTATAATCAGATTTGATACTCAACAGTCTCATCGCAGTAGAGAGCTCAGTGCGGGTGGAACAACCATCATATAAGGGTTATTAAGCAGCTTGAACCATATTATAAAATGGTTCTCGCCAAGTGCTTGACGCCTCTTCCCTTACATTTTTATTTGCCATTATAGCATCATCAATCATGTCCGCCATCTAATCTACATATGATTCATAGTAGTCATTATTAATATGACTTGAACCTCCAACTTTGTGAATTTCATTGTTTGAATACCCAAAATCATATTGCTGAGGTTCTATTTCCCCATGACTTATTCAAAACTAATACTCTTTCACAAAACCCTTATACATAAGGTGCATCTTGACCTCATGGGGTGTCAAGTACACCCTATTTCTGCATTTAGCGCAAGAAAATCTATACTTTCCCCCATTCAGAAACTCTATCTGTCTATGTGCAAATTCATCGAATGGGTTTACTCCATCTTGAAATTCCTGCGTATAACTACTACCATCGAGCAGTAATCTATTATATATCCACCTACGATGTGGATGACCATTCATATTCTGCTCAAATAACAATGACCACATAACTTATTGGATAAGAATTAATTTTAATTAAAATTATAATATTTGCATAAATGACTCAATTATATATTACATATGTTTACTTATAAATTTCTACATGCACCCAAAAAAAAGACTTATAAATTTCTACAAATATATTTATATTCTTACGAATTTCACAAAACTAATAATTCATCCAAAGTTAGGCACTTTATTCCTCCAACATATCAAATTTCAACTTAAAATTACCAAATCTAAGTCTACCTTGCAGTGAGCAAAATCTTCAGACAAATAAGAGCCACAACTTCATGCGAACATCACATTTGAAGAAAATTATAAACTAAATCATCTCATTCCACCAACATATCAACTTTCAACTTCACATTACCAAACCTAAACCCTAAGCTGCATTGAGCAAAATCTTCAACCAAATTAGAGCAATAAGCTCACACAAATACCACATTTGTACAACCTTATCAGTTAAAGCATTTCATTCCTCCAACATATCAAATTTTAACTTCAAATTGTCAAACCTAAACCCTAAATCACATTTACCAAAATCTCGTATCAAATTAGCGCAATAACCTCACACAAATACCACATTTTAACAATATTATCAATTAAATCATTTCATTCCACCACCATATCAAATTTTAATGCCAAACTACCAAACCTAAGTCCTAAATCGCATTTACCCAAATCTTAAAACAAATTAGAGCAATAACCTCACACAAATACCACATTTCAACATAAATATGAACTAACTATGAAATTCTAACAATGTAATACAAAAATTTGTAGAAATTAGAACTAGTGTAGTTGAAAAATTCACCTCAAACTTGTTGAAAACATCATGCAATAGGGGCGGCAGGGGGAGGGCGACGACGGCGGGGGAGGGGCCGAGGGTGCTAGGCGGCGGACGTGGTGGTCGGACGGAGCTCAGGTATCGCCACTTTCTCTCTCTCTCTCTCTCTCTCTCTCTCTCTCTCACTTCAAACGACTTTCAGGTTAAATGAAACCAGACTGAGATCAAGTTTCATTTAAGTGGGCTGGCGACGGAAATTCCGTCGCGAGACCACTTTTTTTTAAAATTCAATTTTTTTGGGGGCGATGAAATTTCCGTCACTATATTTTTGGAATTTTTTATTTAATATGGAGACGAAATTTCATCGCCAAGTGTCAATTATGGCGACGGATTGAATTTTTCATCGCCAAATTTGTCGCACAATCGGACTTTTTTGTAATACTATTTTTTCGTTGCAATGTCCATCGCTAAATCCGTCGTTAATTTGTTCCATCACTGAATTCCCTCGTTATTTTGTATTTTTCCAGTAGTGAAACTACCATAGGCTTGCTAAGATTCTCATTTCTCCACTGTAAAGCTTGTCGAGAGTTACAAATTTAACCACTACTTCCGTTATTCAATATTTTTTATAGCATAGGGAAGTAGGGATCGATCCACGAGGAAAGATTGTTTTAAAAAGGCTAGTTTAATCCTAAATGATTTTACTAATCCAATTTCTTCAATCTAATCTTAATAATTCCAAAATAATTAAAATCTAATGAATAAAAATTTGGAAAAACACCCAATGATGCTCCTAAATATTTTGGATTATATTCTGGAAATAAAACAACAAACAACTTTCCTGAATAATCTAGAAAAATAAAATCAAAATAGTAACTGAAATTCTAATTAAAAATCAAAACGGTAAATAATAATCAGAAAATACATATTAGACATGTCAAACAGTAACCTAAAATATTATTCATAAGGTATATAACCTTATAAATCCTCAATTGTATCCAAATAATTTCAGAAAAATCAAATCAGAAAATTACCACAGAATATCAATGCAGAATATTAAATATGAAATTAAAAATAAAATAATCCGCATATATATAAATACGAAAATAATCAAGAAAATTACCTGAATTCTAGGACACAATTTTCGGGACTTAACAATACCTAATAATCGTGAATTAACAATAAAAATCGAAATTTTCAGAATTAATAACGTAAAAATCTGCACATATCAATTTCGCAAAATAATTCTTAAAAATGATCAAATAATTTCCAAAAATTACGAAATTAAATATGGGCGGACTAGGACACTATATAAACTCTAAGAACTGATGAAAAATGAAAAATAACAAAAATAACTATTTTTAGTCTAATTTCTAACAAATCGGTAATTAAATACTAAAACTGAATATAAATCAATCTAAAATTATAACCACTCTAAAAATCAAAATCTAAACTTTCTAAAATTACCTAGACACTCCTAAAAGACTATAATTTGGGGGGGTCGATTGAAATTATAATGTAGCAAATAAAAATAGAATAAAAGTTAACAAACGAATCAAATTAACTCTAAGCAACAAAAAATTATCAAAAGTTGTCAAATTTATTAAGAATACTTACTATAATCTCAATCCACCATGCAAATTAATATTTGTCATCAACACATAAGTTAATTTCATTCATGAGTTAAACTGTAGAAGACATCCACCAGCGGTTCTTCCCCGTTTTTCCTTAGATTCTAGTTTACTTAGGTCCAACCCTAATATAAACCCTACTAATTTGATAATCTTTAAACCAGTGTAAAAATTTAACCAAACTAGAGCATTAAGAATTAGAAAAATATCATTTAACACTTTGTAATCAATTTACCAGCAAATCAATTTAACAAAGATCTAAAGCGATTACCTAATTAAAAGATATGGGTTTGAGCCATCCATGATTAATTAGGGTGATACCCAAGCCTGAAAGTCTATAAATTTTACATATTATAGTGTTCTAAACTATCCATCAAAATTGTATTTAATAAACTAGCATGCATTCTAATCGATTTAACACAAATTTCATGAACGATAAACATTAATTGCTAAAGAATCATGAATATAAATCAACTAGGCATTAAAGCATAAAACTTGTTTCAAAATAATTAATTTAGCATGGCTTCAAGAAGATCATACTAAGCACATGAAAATTACTGACTCATATTGAGAATAAAATCACAATATTTATCAATAATAATCATGTCAATGATCAACTATCTAGATAAAATAACAACCCTAATAACAATACATGAAATAATAATAAAGGATATACTTTTGAGAGGAGGATGGGTGCGTGAGTGGTGAGCTGAGCAAGCAGCGTGGAGGTTTGAGGATGATGATGATGCGTTTATGTTGATGATGAGATGAAGGTCATGAGGGAGATGGTGGCTGCCGTGGGTTGTGTGGGCTAATGCAGTTGTGCGTGGGGATGTGGTTGGAGATGAAGGTGTGAAAGTTAGTGATGGGGCAGGAGATTAAGAAGATCAGGCTGCTGTGGAGGAGTTGGGATGATTATTTGATGGTGGGAAGATGGAGGAGGCATGAGGATAGATGACGATGGTGATAAAGGGGATGATTTATGGTGATTAGAAGATGATGATGATGGGGTAGGAGGAAGAATGAAAGAGGAGATGTCATGGTTGATTAGTGATGTGAGGATATGAGGGCTTTTATTAAGGTGGCTTAGGGTTTTTGTTTCGGGTTTTCTTCTCCTTTCTTCCTTAGGCTTCTTCTTTCTTAAGACTTCTACCTTTTCACCAACTCTTGAAACCCTAGCCCAATTAAATAATTATGAAAATAATATTCTCCATAACTATTATTTTTGGACCGTCTTTTTAGCTGAGTGTGTAAAACCCGAGCTTCTACGTCCTCTCTTCTCCTCTTTATTAAATTAATATTAACCTTGAAAAATATATGAAACGAAACAATTTGGACGAAATAATATATATAATATAATCGAAATAATTATAAAAATAATGCATGATTTTTGGCTTAACAAATTCTCCCACACTTAGACTTTGGACGTCCTTGTGCAAAGAAATGTTAGACTCGACCTAAAACTGACCCTCTTCCTTTCTTTTCTTGTGCATACTTATGATATTCATACTAGGTCTGGGCTTGCTCAAGAAAAATAGTGTTATTGAATTAATTAAATTTTTTTTTCTTTCAATAAGTGAATACTTGCTAAACATCTAACTATCCTTAGAGAGTTTATTTATGAACCTCACAACACTTTTATAATGATATAACAAGATCAATAATTATCCATCTCTTTTTGATTATGCATACACCAATCAAGAGGTCGAAAAAGAATTTAAGATAGAAAAATTTAGACATGGTCTGGCTATAGAGACAATTAAACTAGGTAGAATAACTTCATTAAATTGATCCTAAACTTGCCTTGTATTTATTTTCCTCTTCTTCTCTTGTCAAACTTCACTTACGCACATATTCGAGGCCCATATAGGGTCTTAGAAATTGAACACTACCTATCTCACACTCACCTGAATAGAGGTGCTGGAGCAAATAATTCATTCTCATCTTATTCTTTCTTTATTTTATTGGCTCACTAGTATGGGAAGCAAGCTCTCCAGTGGTAGTATTGCCTCAAAGGGTAGCACCCAGTAGCGTATGTCTCAAAGGGATACTTGTCATTCCCAACTTTGACTCTATAAAAAATAAACAAGTAAAATCACAATTTTAATGAATTATTCAACTAATTCAATAGTCTAGGAGATGGGGCAGGTCATTTTATTGCCTCTGAATCGGATATATTACATGACTAAATAAGATGGATAATCAAGAGAGTTACTCATTAAAAAGATGTATGAGGATCAACTCAAACTTCTCTAAATGATAACTATCATGCTTAAAAGTCTTCACTTATAAAAGAATAAACTACAAAAGAGCTAATAAAACAAAAAAAAAATCTAAACAAGCAAGCCTGGCATAAACTCATATCATGCATTATTTATAAGAAAATAATTTTTTTTTTTCGACTTTCTAATTATTTTTTTTCAAGAATAAAAACTGCAGGAATTAAATGCAGGATGCAACCCCCCACACTTAATTCACGCATAGTCCCTAATCCTTGCAAAAAGATAGAAATAATGAAAATAAACGCAAAATTAAATGGGTACTTCCCTAAAAACGTTGGGTTGCCTCCCAACCAGCGCCTTTGCTTATAGTCGTTGGCTCGACTTCATGAAACTCTTGGATCCTCTAGTTAGATCTCTTCCAGTAACTCATCATTAATCTGGTAAGGAACTTTTTGAAACTCAGCATGATCAAGACTCTTAGTAAGTATAGTCAAAACTTCATCGTCATTGGATAAGTCATACATATCTTGGGGCAACTCAGCAATAACATCAAGTGGATACACGTAGTCACATTTCCAGGGAATCTCATGGCATCAAAAATATTAAATTTAACCACTTCACCATCGAATTCCATAGTTAATGTTCCTTCATGCACATCAATTTTGGTCCTAGCCGTTTTCAAAAAAGGCCTACCAAGCAAGATGGGAATATCATCACATGCATCCCCCATGTTCATCACATAAAAATTAACAGGAAACACAAGTTCATTCACTTGGACTAAGATGTCGTCTAACACTCCATCTGGATAAATACTGCTCCTATCAGCTAACTGAAGCACTACAACATTTTTATTTAACTTCCCTAAGTTTAGTTTATCATAAACAGACCTAGGCATAACATTAATGGAAGCACCCAAGTCCAGCATAGCCTTATCAAAGTAAAGGTTTCCTATTTTGCAAGGAACAGAGAATACACCAGGGTCTTTGCACTTAGGGGAAGTTTCCTTTGAAAAACTGCAGATACATTTTCCCCCACACTTACCTTTTCATTCCCTATTAACTTCCTTTTGGTAGTACACAACTCTTTCAAGAACTTAGCAAAGCGAGGCACCTATTTAATGGCATCAAGGAGAGGTATGTTGATCTCTACATTCTTTAATGTCTCTAAGATCTCTTGGTTAGCCTCTTTCACCATAGAAGTAAGGCTTCGAAATCTATTAGGAAACGGTGGAATTGGCTTATAAGGTTCTCTTTTCTTCTCTGCTATTTCCTTAGTAGTTTGAATAGAATCTATGTCTAACTCTGGTTCAGTCCCCTTGATCTCTAACTCAAGTTCTAATTGTCTACTCGTCCTAGGCTCATGTAACCCTTTCCCACTCCTAAGTGTTATGGCACTAACATTCTCCTTAGGGTGAGGGTAAGGTTGAATTGGTAACCTATTTTGCATTTGAGCAAGTTGCTAACTATGATATCAGTTGCAGCCTGTCTGTCTTGAACTTGCTTAAGAGTTCTTTCCATACTCTGGAACCTATCATCCATCTTCTTAAGGACTTGTTCTAGTAGGAAGTTGGTCCTATCTTGATTAGAAGGTTGACGAGATGTTTGGTCAAAACCAGGTGGATTGGTTTGAGGGTCATACCTAAGATTAGGGTGGTCTCTCCATCCTTCATTATAAGTGTTAGAATAGGGATCATACCTCCTTTGACCTTGGTTAGAATAGACAGCATTAACATTAGTCTCTTGAAGTGTAGGACATGCATCACTAGGATGCCCCTCCAGACAACAAATACCATATATTACTGCTTTTTAAATGCCCCCAGTAACAATCTGATTTAACATAGCAGTAATATAAGATAACTGATTCTCTACAGATGAACTAGAACCAATCTCATTGACCCTTTTGACTTGTGACTCCCTAGCACCAAACTGCTGAGTATTTTGGGCCATTAGATTAAATAAATTTCTAGCCTCTACTGGCATTTTATTAACTAGAGCCCCTCCGCTAGCAGCATCTACCATATTACGATCCATAGGAAGCAAACCCTCATAAAAATATTGAATCAATAGTTGTTCAGTTATTTGATGTTGCGGACAACTAGCACATAATTTATTAAATATTTTCCAATAGTTATAAAAAGTTTCCCCATTCATTTGTTTGATTCCACATAGATCTTTCCTAATAGATCCAATACGGGATGCAGAAAAAAAAACTTTTCTAGAAACGATTTATGCAATGTAGTCCATGTAGAAAAAGATCTAGCAGGCATATAATATAACCACTCCTTAGCATTACCAAGCAAAGAAAAGGGAAAGGCCCTTAGTCTAATTTGGTCCTCAGGAATTCCTTCAGGCACCATAGCAGAACAGGAAATAAGGAATTCACTAATGTGTCTATAGGGGTCCTCTCCAGCTAATCCATGAAACTTAGGTAATAAATTGATGAATCCAGAGTTCAGTTTCAAGGGTTTATCTAATACAGCATAAGTAATGGACATGGCTTGGGTTTCAAGCTTAGGGGCAGCAAGTTCCCGAAGAGTAGACATTCTTACCTCTTTAAGCTTAAGTCTTACTGGCAATCTGCAAAAATTAAAATAAAAACAAAACAATAAAAGTAGTACAATTAAATAGAAGTAAACTAGCAATTTAATTTTCTTTCCCCGGCAACGACGCCAAAATTTGTAAAGCTTGTTGAGAGCTACAAATTTAACCACTACTTCGGTTATTCAATATTTTTTATCACATAGGGAAGTAGGGATCGATCCACGAGGAAAGATTGTTTTGAAACGGCTAGCTTAATCCTAAATGATTTTACTAATCCAATTTATTAAATCTAATCTTAATAATTCTAAAATAATTGAAATCTAATGAATTAAAATATGGAAAAATGCCCAATGATGCTCCTAAATATTTTGGATTGTATTCTGGAAATAAAACAGTAAAAAACCTTCCTAAATAATCTAGAAAATAAAATCAGAACAATAGCTGAAATTCTAATTAAAAATCGAAACAGCAAATAATAATCAGAAAATACATATTAAACATGTCAAACAGTAACCTAAAATATTATTCATCAGGTATATAGGCTTATAACTCCTCAATTGTATCCAAATAATTTCAGAAAAATCAAATCAGAAAATTACCATAGAATATCAATGCAGAATATTAAATCTGAAATTAGAAATAAAACAATATACATAAATATAAACACGAAAATAATCAATAAAATTATCCTAATTCTAGGACACAATTTTCGGGACATAACAATACCTGATAATTGTGAATTAACAATTAAAATCGAAATTTTCAGAATTAATAACCTAAAAATCTGCACATATCAATCTCGCAAAATAATTCCGAAATATTGTCAAATAATTTCCAAAAATTACGAAATTAAAAATGGGCGGACTAGGACACTATATAAACTCTAAGAACTGATAAAAATCGAAAAAAACAAAAATAACTATTTTTAGTCTAATTTCTAACAAACCGGTAATTAAATACTAAAACTGAATATGAATCAATCTAAAATTATAACTACTCTAAAAATCAAATCTAAACTTTCTACAATTGCCTAGACACTCCTAAAAGACTATAATTTTGGGGGGGGGTCGATTGAAATTATAATGAAGCAAATAAAAATAGAATAAAAGTTAACAAACTAATCAAATTAACTCTAAGCAACAAATAATGATCAAAGGTTGTCAAATTTATGAAGAATACTTAGTATTATCTCAATCAACCATGCAAATTAATATTTGTCATCAATACACAAGTTAATTTCATTCATGAGTTAAACTGTACAAGATATCCACTAGCGGTTCTTCCCCGTTTTTCCTTAGATTCTAGTTTACTTAGGTCCAACCCTAATATAAACCCTACTAATTTGATAATCTTTACACCAGCACAAAAGTTTAACCAAACTAGAGCATTAAGAATTAGAAAAAACATCATTTAACACTTTGTAACCAATTTACCAGCAAATCGATTTAACAAAGATCTAAAGCGATTACCTAATTAAAAGAGATAGGTTTGAGCCATCCATGATTAATTAGGGTGATACCTAAGCCTAAAAGACTATAACTTTTACGTATTATAGTCTTCTAAACTATCCATCGAAATTGTATTTAATCAACTGGCATGCATTCTAATCGATTTAACACAAATTTCATAAACGAATCAACTAGGCATTAAAGCATAAAACTTGTTTCAAAATAATTAATTTAGCATGGCTTCAAGAAGATTATACTAAGCACATGAAAATTACTCACTCATATTGAGAATAAAATCACAATATTTATCAATAATAATCATGTTGAATGATCAACTATCAAGATAAAATAACAACCCTAACAACAATACATGAAATAATAATAAAAGATAAACTTTTGAGAGGAGGATGGGTGAGTGAGTGGTGAGGCGAGCAAGCAGCGTCCAGGTTCGAGGATGATGATGATGCGTTTATGTTGATGAGGAGATGTAGGTCGTGCGGGAGAAGGTGGCTGCCATGGGTTGTGTTGGCTGATGCAATTATGCGTAGGGATGTGGTTAGAGATGAAGGTGTTAAAGTTAGTGATGGGGCAGGAGATTGAAGAAGATCAGGCTGTTGTGGAGGAATTGGGATGATTATTTGATGGTGGGAAAATGGAGGAGGCGTGAGGATAGATGATGATGGTGATAAACGGGATGATTTATGGTGATTAGAAGATGATGATGATGGGGAAGGAGGAAGAATGAAAGAGGAGATGTCGTGGCTGATTTGTGATGTGAGGATATGAGGGCTTTTATTAAGGTGGGTTAGGGTTTTTGTTTAGGGTTTTCTTCTCTTTTCTTCCTTAGGCTTCTTCTTCCTTAAGACTTCTAGCTTTTCACCAACTCTTGAAACTCTAGCCCAATTAAATAATTATGAAAATAATATTCTCCATAATTATTATTTTTGGACCGTCTTTTTAGCCGAGTGTGTAAAACCCGAGCTTCCACATCCTTTCTTCTCCTCTTTATTAAATTAATACTAACCCTGAAAAATATATAAAACAAAACAAATTAGGCGAAAAATATATATAATATAATCGGAATAATTATAAAAATAATGCATGATTTTTGGCTTAGCATCCACCACTAAAATGCACAATACAACATGATAATTGATAGGACTTTGCAAGCGATTGTAATAGGGCTAAGGGAGGAACAATCGATCTAGGAAATGAGGAGCTGAAAGCCAAGTAGCTAATGAGAAACTAAACACTTCCACCAACTATACCACACATTCTCCAAGTATGACAAAATAAGGCACCACCCTCAAAAGCAATCATTGGAATTGAGTACATATGATGACAATGTATTTCATGGCAAACATTCGTATTCACTAAGTATTTTCCCCTTTTTTCCTAAGATTTTTTTCAATTTTTTCAATTTTTTCCATTTTTGATTTATTGGTCCTTGTTTTTCTCTTTTTTTCCCCCTTTGATTTTAAGAAAAATGAATGAATGGCATGTAAGAAATTAACACAACTAATTTCCAAATGATCACAACAATACATCCTCATGTCACACCAAAAGTCCCAAAACTAGCCGCCAAATACTTCATCACCCAAAACATACCCAACATATGTTGAAGTGTTGCTCCACTAGTCTTACAATAGGTATAGGAAATGTATTTGCTACTACTGAAATGAAGGATTCATAAGAAATAAAAATGGTAAAGGCTCAAAGGGTTAACAAATGTAAAACATTTAAACTATGGTGGTAGTTTGGCGATGTGGCTCACAAAACAAATGAATTTCTCCATCATATTACCATAATGCGCATGTTAAGTATGATTTTAAAGAGAACCAAATAAAGTCTTGGGGATGTAATCATGGAAGAGATACACATGAAAGAAAAGTGTGAGACTAAAAATGATGAATTAGTCTTTAAGGCACAAAATCTCGGGGGTTTATCTACCAGGGTCAAGACAGCTTAAATTTGAAAATGTCAAGGGTCACGACCAGACACAAATATTACATTTTGGACTAAATTCTATCATGCACAACATATCTATCTATAAACTAATCACAAAGATACAAGCGAACACAGTCAATCAGTATAACATATGTATTCCATAAAAACAAAACAAAAATCTATTTTTTGGAATTTCTCTTATTTTTTGAAACATAGTTTCTCCACTCCCACACCTAAATCAGACAATGTTATCATTGTGATGAAAAGAAACATAAAAGGTGAAAAGAAGAATGTATACACAAATAGAAAATAAGACTAAAAAAAAAAACGATAACACTCTAAATTTAAAAACAAAATAACAAACGTAAAGTAAAAGTAACAAGCATATACAAAAGAAAAAAAATAAAAAGAATAAAAAGAGAAACGATTGTACCAGGTTAGGTGCAGAAGTACATCTAAGCTATAACTTCTTGAAATCGAGTTAGATAGAGGCTTATGGGGCCTCAACCACTCCATATCAAATTAAAAATTACTAGTCAAACAAAGAGCCATTAGTGAACATAGTAGCTTGTCAGACAAACAAGATCAACTCTCAATCACAATGAAATAATAAAAATTAGAGTTGGAGAGTACATCCATAGCATCAATGTACCACAATTGAGGGCCCATTTCAACATATCAAATTATGGGGCCCAAACACCAATTAGATAGACGTACTTAAAATTAGCCAGCATATAGGTCATCAGCCTAGAAATTTTGTCATCATGAACACACTGTCTAGGCAAAATAGTGGGTTCTAAGTCCATAAGTCTTTTGATTTCAATATCCTCAAGAGTCTGGTCCAAATTAGCAATGATAGGCACAAAAGTCTCACACATTAAAAATTCAGACTTGGATGGCTCGGCAATAGGGTCAAAGGAAAACAACTCATATTCAATTAAAAAAACCCCAAATTAAGACTCTCACTTTCATCAACCGCACATGAAAAAGACTCATACTCTACAAAAAGAATATCATCATCGAACTCTAAACTAATGGGCTCAACCACCCGCCCACATGACTCCTGCAAACAAATATCTTCGGACTTATAAAAATCATGATGCTCAACTTCATTTGTGAGGCTCATAACAAACTCACTAATACTCTTAAAATCTTCACCCACCTCAAACTCATAAGAGTGATTAAAAGGGATAGGTGAGTCAGCATAAGCTAGAACATCCTCATTGACATCCGTAGGTGAGCTAAATTCAGGTGCAGGGTAATGGGATAGAAACATAGGAAGGTCATTATCTTGCTCTGGGTTAGGCAAATGCATATATCATCATGCAAACCAGACCAAGTAATATAAGAAGGCTCAAAATCATCATAAAGACTAACTTCAAGCTTAGGAGATCCCAAATTAGAGTCATGCTTACAAAAATTATAATCCTCCCTATTATGATTAACACAGTGAGAATATTATGCAATTCTCTCGTTCATTGTAACAGTCCGGGACCCCGCTGGCTGATATTCTCCGCTTTGGCACACCGGCCTCACGGCTTTAAAACGCGTCAACCAGGGTGAGGTATCCAGCCCCTTATAAAGAGGCATTCGTTCCCCTCACCTGCCGATGTGGGAGACTCCTCTCCCCTTGGGGACCCCGACGCCCTCGTCGGACAAGATAAGGGGCCCACCGACCCGAGGCCTGGCTCTGATACCAACTGTAACAGTCCGGGACCCCGCTGGCTGATATTGTCCGCTTTGGCA
>JACYFF010019584.1:64995625-65019584 GCA_017589665.1 Selenicereus undatus | reverse complement strand
TGTGCCAAAGCGGACAATATCAGCCAGCGGGGTCCCGGACTGTTACATTCATAGTCTCTACTATCTTATTAGTCATTTCATTTATCTTCTTTCCAAGACTAGTAGAGGTACCATAAGCATAATGATGATAAGGACAACTATGGACATGATGATAAGAAAACTCACAATAATTACACAAAACAGGAGACTCATAAAAGGGAGATGGGTGATCATATGAGATAAAGTGTAGATGGCAATCAGGATTACCATGTCAGTATACTCACCATGAGTAAGATATTCTACATTATCTCCAGCCCATTCAAACTTGTAAGTGACCCATGACAATTTTTCAAAGAAATCCCAAATCTCATCTTGCATTTTAGATAACAATCCTAGTAAGCCCCCAGGACACATATACTCAACATAACATCAAAATTCAACATTCAAACCCACATCGATGACTTGATAAGTTTCCCACTCTTCAAAACTTCGGTGGAATTGACCGCAATAATGATTAAGTCTTGATAAATAACTCCATAAAGGCTCATGTTTAAATTGTTGGAAATTGAAGGCTATCATTCTTGAAACTCCTTTTCGTGCTATCATTCTTGAAACTCCTTTTTCGTTTTAAGAACCCCCTCCCCTTTTAGGATTTTCAGTTTTATTTTCAATTTTTTATTTTTTTTAAATTTTAAAAGAAAGGAAAAAAAATCAATGACTCTAAGACACTAATTATAAACTAAAGACTAAAACAAAAACAAGACACTAAAATGATTAAGTTTAAAAAAACTAAATAAACTACCAAAAATAAGACTGTATTACCAAAAGAAAAGAAAGAGCCAAAAGACTTAAAAAGCAGAAAGTGACCTAGCACAAAAAACATAAAATAAGCACAAAGACAAAACACAAGCATCTTTTTCCTGTTCTGATTTTTTTTTACTCTAAAACAAAAGGAATACAAAAACATAAAAAGAAAAACATAAAAAATAAAGTAAATGGAAAAGAAAACTCCAAATTTACAATTGTTACACAGAAAATTCAGTATGATCACACAGAATATGAAGTTATTTTTTTAAAAAAATATTTTTTGTCCCAAAGCAGCACAAAAAAGTTAAAATAGAAAACTATTTCTCGAAATTACCGAAAATCCCATAAATGCCTAGCAACTCCCCAAAAATTCTCTTAGACTATTAAAATGCCTAGGAATCCACCAAAATATTATAATAGCAAAATCAGTCATGTATTAGCCCAGGAAAATCAAATACAAAACACAATTGAAATTCAAAAAAGCCTACACAGTTTTTTTTAGCTGAAAATTAATCACTAAAAAGTAAAACAAAATTGACCGAAATAAAATCTAAATATAAACTCTAAAAAAAATAAAGAAACACAAAAAATCTAACCCAAGCTAATAACAACTAAAACTAAATAAACACTCACTAAAAATCAAAATAAAAAAAATACTGAAAAAAACAACTCAATCGATTAACTACGAGTCGCTTTGCAACTTAGTTTCACAAATTCCATCCCCTACAATGGTGCTAAAAACCTCATGGTAATTCCCGCAAGTGTACAGGTTTATTGCTGTAGTGCTTATGGGTGTCGTCCTCATGGATGAGATATAAAACTAGGTTACCAACTAGCCCAAAGTCAACGCACTAACATTAACAAGGCAAAAAAGCTAGAACAATTAACGAGCTAAATTGAAGTTGTAACTGATTCACCTAAATCTTAACGAAAACAATTCTGAGCCAAATCTAATTAACTTTAATGCGAAACTCCAAGCAAACTAAAAATGATTTATCATAATATTAGCAATCCACCATTATTGTTCTGGACACAATAAGTCATCAATCAACCTAAAGTTAAACATTCCAAAATCGATTAAAATTGAAGAGATGGGGAAAACTTCACTACTCTAGGTTCTAACCAACTTCTAGAACAAAAAGGAATCAAACTCGAGCAAGCTTTTTCATTGCACGTCAGAAACCAAACTTTAGGATTTGAGCCAAAAGTGAAGCCAAGCAAAGTCAATCAATTACAACCTAGAAGGTCAATGAAATTGAAACAAAATTTATAAAACTTGAATTCCTAAAGTAGAAAATTGAAAGAAATAAAGGTAAGAAAAAGAAAACTAAAAATCTCACCTTTCTGATCCGAAGCCCCCCTCTTACCTTTTGAATGCTCCCATAAATTCCAAATTGAAGTCTTGCCCAACATTTGTAAGCATCGAAATGTTAATAGTGTTAGTGATGGTGAAAGAGAGAAGAGAGAAAAAAAATAAAGAGATGGAGTGAAGGGACTGTTTGGAGGTATGGAGAAGAAGATGAACGTGCCGAAAAGCAGAGTTGGATTCTCAGGTTTCACTAGCTTCAGCAGCAATAAAACGAAGAAGAACAATTGAAATATGGAGGAGTTGGGGCTCATGTGCGATCCACGTGACGAATAAGTGAAGTGAGTTGGGTTATGTAAAGTGGAGAAAGGCGTTAATTGGCCCAACGCGGGAAAGAACATGCCCGTGTGAAAGGGAGAAGGGAAGAGGAAAAGGAAGGGAGCTACAAACAATGAGTTGCGCCTGGCAATTGGACTACGAGACTTTTAGACTGAACAAGCCCGCCTTGAAAGAGAGCTCAGAAGGGCGGGAAGGGGAGATGAGGCTATTGAGCCAATGCAAGAATAAGCCCAAAGTAATGGGAGATAGAAGGAGCTATGAGCATAAGGGTTGTCGTGTGGGGAGAATAGGACCATGCTCGTGAAAGCGAAGGAAGAAAATGAGAGGGGAGGATACTGGGCCCATGGAATCATGTGCGGGCTACTGAAAGTTGGTTGTGGGTCAGGTGTTTTGGCCATGGACTAGGCAAGGCAAGAGGCGCCAAGAGGGGGATTTCTGGACTAGGCTCGTTGAATGCCTAGGCCGAAAAAACTAGGGCATCTGAGCCTTTTTCTTCTTTCTCATCTTTATTTCTTCTTCACTTGATCCAACATTTGGTCTTAATTGAGCATTTTAAAAAAAAATCCCAAATCTCCCCAATTCCTACAAAATAAACAAGAGTCTTATTCATTAATTTATTTTAAGGAAACATTAGATAATAATAGGGTATAAAATGTAATAATTTTTGGTTGAACAAATATCCCAAACCTAAATTTTGTTCATGCTTGAGCAAAATGGAACTAGAAATCCTAGAAAAAAAGAAGAATTCTCACATAGTTTCATGGGAATCACGGTTGTACTTGTCATGGGTAACAAGCCCTTTAAACACCTAAGTTACCCATAGTGGATAATAAGGTCTTGTGAGGATTTGCAGAAAATATACCCATAAAATCTATAAAAAAGACAACAAAAAATCAAAAATGGAAAAACAAATTTGGGCTTTTTTTTTTTCAAAATATACATACAACCTCAGAGAAGATTATGTACATATTCCAATCAATCAAATCGCTCAAGTAATCCAGCAGTTAGATCATATATAAATACAATATACATGTCTAGAAATTCTTAGCACCCACTGATGACCTCTATGCACAATCTTTCACCCCACTTAGATAATATGTACAACCCTTACTGGTAGAGCCTCACTTTAGGGATACGCGAAACACTCAAGCTAATGTGTTTGAAAGATAACAAGGTTCACTCAATTCATCTTCTTGTCATACAAACAATCATAGGCTTGCTAAGATTTTCAACTCTCGACCACTAAAATGCACAATGCAACATGATAATCAAGAGGACTTTACGAAGCGTTGTTATAGGGCTAAGGGTTAAGGAGGATTAAAAGAGGGACAATCGATTTAGGCAATGACGAGCTAAAAGCCAAGTAATTAATAAGCAACCAAACACTTCCACCAAATATAACATTCTCCCAATATGACAAAATAGGGCAAAACCCTCAAAACAACTCTTGAAAATCAGTGTATACAATGACAGTGCATTTCATGCCAAACACTCCTATTCACATACTTTTTCTCTTTTTTTTCTATGATTTTCATAAACACAATCTGAATTCAGATAAAACCTGTACAATTTTTTTCTTATTCAATTCCACATCCCCTGCTCTATTCACAACAACCAATATGTTCTCTTTTAGTAGAAAACTAGTCACTAAAAAGCAAAATAAAATTGACCAAAATAAAATCGACTAAATTACGACCACTTTGCAACCCAATTTCCCAAATTCCAACCTAGCAATGGCGGCAAAAACTTGTCGTTAATTCCACCAATCGTACGGTTTTATCATTGTAGTGCTTACGAGTGTCATCCTCAGGTATGAGATATGAAACTAGTTTACTAACTAGCTAAAAGTCAGCATCCTAACATTATTTGGGCAAATAAGCTAAAATAATTAACGAAATGAAGTTCTAACTGATGCGCCTAAATCTTAATGAAAACAATTCCAAGCCAAATCCAATTAACTTTCAAACTAAACTCCATGTAAACTAAGAATGATTTATCACAATTTAAGCAATCCAACATTATTGTTATTGACATAACAAAGCTTCAATCAATGCAAAGTTCAACATTCCAAAATCAATTAAAATTAAAGGGATCGAGTAAACTTTACTACTATAGGTGCTAACCTCCTGCCAAAACAAAGAGGAGTCAAACTCAAGCAACCATTTTTGTTCCAGGTCAGAAACCAAACTTTAGTATTTCAGCTAGAAGTTAACCCAAGCAAAGTCTGTGAATTACAGCCCAGAAGGTCAACAAAATTGAAACAAAATTTGTAAAATTGAATGCCGAAATAGAAAATTGAAAGAAACAAAGTAGATGAAAAAAAACTAAAATGCTCATAAGCTACTCAGATGCCCAATTTTTTAACTGAAGCCCCCCTCTTAGCTCTTGAGTGCTCCCATTAAATTTTGAATTGAATTCTTGCCCAAGACTTGTAATCATTTCAGAAATCGCCAAAATGATCATGTTGTCAATGATGGTCAATGAGATAGGAGAGTGAAAAAAATAAGGAGATGCAATGAAGGGAATGTTTGGAGGTGTGAAGGAGAAGAAGAAGAAGGCGTAGAAAAAGAGGGTTGGCTTCTCGAGTTTCACTGGGTTGAGCAGCAGCAAAAGGAAGAAGAAAAGCTAAAATAAGAGTAGCTAGGGTGTCACGTGCAAGCAGTATGATGAAAATAAGTGAAGCAAGTTGGGTTCTGGCAAAAGGAGAAAGATGTGAATTTGAGCCAAGTTGGAAAGACCATGCCCGTGTGATACAGACAAGGGAGATTGGGAAGAGGAAAAGGAAGGGAGTTGCACCACTGGGTTGTGCCTATCATTTGTCATGTTCATCCTAGAAGTCTCGCAGCCTTGCATTATAAGGTGCTGACTGTTGGGGATCAATAGTGTCTCTAGGCTAAACCCTATTATTATCCCTCATAAAAGTAGGTGGCCGCTCTGGGGGTCCACTAGTGACACAGAATTAGTTAAAAACAAGGGAGAAATGGCTAAGGCAAGCACACATATTGGAGATCAAACAAGCTTGATTAAAGTTGTGTCTGAATACAAATAGAAAACAACGTAAACTGAATTTAAACTTGGATACATACTCACCACCAAGCTAAGTTCAGGGCCTTTAGACGTAATCTGGATATAGACACACCACCAGATAGCTTCCAAGACTAACTATATCACCACCTATAATGGCCAATCACAAAATAAGCTAGAGAGAATTTAAGAGAAAAGGAACTATGCTTAACTTCATTAATACAACAACTGAGTTCTTACAAATGAAAATTAGGTTTTACACCAAGCCTTAGTCCCTCTCTCAATGGCTTGTCAGAAAAACATAGAATACTAAAATAAACATTACAAGCTTAAATTAAGGCAGCGTTAAAACAATTAAGGCATTATCTCTGACACCTATTGGAGTTGCTAATCTCTATTATTGAGGTGCCAAGCTTATGCAACATATTGGCCCCCTTAATGATGATCTTTGAGTGCAATTTGTAACTGCTAACCTTGAGAAGCCCCCAAGCAGTCAACAAAGTACATCAACCTGTTGACCAATGGATCAAAGGGAATTTCCTTTGATTTTGTACTGGTTAAAAGCTGTTGCGAACTGATCTATTTCTGCTACTTTAACGCCTTCTTTGACAATGTTTGAGAAACCCTTTAACATCCTTAAATGATTCAAAATGGTGCTGCAAGGTGGGATCAAAGTTGACTCTTATAAATAGACCTACTCGATTAAACTAGTCGAATGCTTTATTAATCATCTGAGCCAGGCTGCTGTGTTGGTATCAAAAGTGAGCAACTTATTTCATTCGCTAGCCAGCATGTGACTATGTAAATGAACTAAGTTATCTCTAAAAGATATAATCCTGCTCTCACTAAATGAGATAGTAAAACAAGCGCTGAGTTCACAAGCTTGGTAGAATACTGAAAATAGGACCTTGATTTAGAACCTCATAGATCAATGCTTAGACATTCTGATTTGAATTGGCTTGGTCATAAGTGGGGCGTTCTCCATCACCCTGCCCTTGTTGAAGAGAATTTAACCTCAAATTCGCAAGGGGCACATCATCATCAAGATGAGGACTTGGATTAGCCAAATTGAAAGTGGCTAAAACCCCATACTCTCCTGCCAGTTCAACGTTGTAAGCATTATCATTCATGCTTTCCTAAATTTTCGAAGTACCATCTGCTCTAAGGCTCAGCTTGGAATTTCTTTTTTAAGGGAACCTCTCTTTTCTCAAATGGATCCATATAAGATCTCTTGGTTGGAAGGCAACCTTCCTCCTATGTTTGTTGACTTGTGACTGGTAGCTGTCATTGCTTTTCTCAATGTTCTCTTTGACTTTATCATGCAACTCTTGAATTTCCTTTACTCTATTCTCAGCCTCCACACTTGGCTTCCTGTTAAATAGCTCTTGGAATTAGAAATCTTGGGGTCAGTGGTTCAATGATATAGTAAGTCTTCAAAGGGGACATGCTAGTAGACTTATGTGGGCCTCTATTGAAAGCAAATTCCACATGAGGCAGTAGAAGATGTCAATCCTTGGCATGTGTTCTGATCAAAGCTGTTAAGAGGACCCCTGGAGTCCTATTGGTGACTTCAGTCTGGCCATCAGTTTGAGGATAGCAAGTGGTGCTAAACTTGAGCCTTGTCCCTAGCTTTTTCCAAATGTAAGCCAAAAATGACTAAGGAACTTGGCATCCCTGTCCGAGATAATGAATCTGGGAATACCATGGAGTTTCATCACTTATTGAAATAGAGCTCAGCTACTTGCACAACATCATTTGTCTTTGTACAAAGTATAAAATGAGCCATCTTAAAAAATATCACCACAACCACAAAGAAAAAATCTTTTCCCGTTTGGGTTATTGGTAAACCTAGTACAAAGTCCATACTCACATCAGTCCAAGGGGCTTGTGGGACTAGAACTGGAGTGCAGAGTCCTTAGGGTGGTGAGCGACTTTTGGCTATTTGGGATGTAGCACAATTCTTGATGATATCTTAAACATCCTTGGACATGCCTACCAGTGATAACGCTCCTTGACCCTAGAAGTAGTTTTGTTTTCTCCATAATGGCCAGCTGAAGCTCCTTCATGAACTTCCCTGATTAGCAACTCTCTTATTCCACACTTTGGAACACACAATCTAACTCCCTTAAAAAAATACCCATTCTAGACCAAGTAGTGTCCTTTGGGCTTCTGCTTGCATTGCTCATGTTGCTCTCTAAAGTCTTCAACATGCTCACACAAGGTCTCCAGATGCTCAAAACCAAAAACACGAGCTTCGAGCTGAAACAATAGAAGGTGCCTCTTAGGTATTGTATATGCTCCTTGATTAAGCTTTCCTAATTTATGCTTGATGGTGAAGTATAATGACTACAGGTGCTCCACCTACTTGGCATGTGTACCATTGAGGTTGTGCTGTCCCTGGATGTACTTGGGAGCCTTATGATCAGAATGGAGAATAAACTCTGCTGCAATCCGATAATGACTCCAATGCTCCAAGCATCTAATGATGGCATCAAATTCTTTGTCAATGTTAAGTATTTTCTCTTGGAGTCACAAAGCTTCTCATTAATGAAAACTAAAGGTCTGCTTTCTTATATCAGAACTCCTGCAATGCCTACTCACTGTACTTCAAATACCTTCTAAAACCAAAGCAATGTTAGCATAGGTGCTTGAGTTAGCCTTTCCTTGATCTCTTCAAAGGCTTGCTGAGCTTTGGAAGTCCACTAGAAAGAACTTTCCTTAATCACTTATGTCATAGGTCCCATGATGGTGCTAAAATTTTTGATAAATCTTTTGTAGAATGAAGCCAACCCTTGCAAACTCCTTAGAGCATGGATGCCCTTCGAAATAGGCCAGCTCCTAGTTGCTCCCACCTTGCTTTCATCCACTTGGATCCCGTCAACACTAACTATGTACCCCAAGAAAGTGACCTTATGAGTAAAGAAGGTGCACTTCTTAAGTTTCCTATACAACTTCTATCTTTCCAGAACTTGGAAGATCTCTTGAGGTGATCTAAGTGCTCCTCTTAAGTCTGACTATAAATTAGGATGTTATCAAAGTAGACAACCACAAATATGCCAATAAAGGGCCTAAAAGCTTGGTTCACAAGCCTTATAAATGTACTAGGTGCATTGGATAGGCCAAATGGCATGACCAAGCATTCATAGAGACCTCCCTTTGTCTTAACGGTAGTATTCCACTAATCCCCTTCCCTGATTCTTTTCTAATAGTGGTCACTCCTCAGGTCCACCTTTGAGAGCACTCTTAGCCATAAAGCTGATCCATCATATCTTCTAATCTTGCGATAGGATGCTTGTACTTAATGGTGATCTCATTGATAACTATACTCTCGACACACGTCCTCATAATCCCATCTTTCTTAGAAACAAGCAAGGCTGGTACAACACATGGACTGAGACTCTCCAGACCATTCCTTTAACAAGCAACTTTTTAACTGTCTTTGGACCTCTTGAGTGTCCTTCGGGTTCATTATGTAGGCTGGCTTATTAGGTAGAACAGCTCTAGGTATCAAATTAAGGTGATGTTGAATTGATCTTTTAGGTGGAAGACCTTGTGAGATCTCTTTTGGAAATACATGTGTGTACCAGTCAAGGATAATTTTGACTTGTGGTGGTATGAGTGGTCTCCGCTTGGTCTATAATGGCTTTGGCACTTCTCTGAACATTAAGGGCTCTTCTGATCACCAACATCTCCCCCTTATCTCGTTTAACAACCGCTTCTTCTCCTTTCTATCCTCCAACAAACAAATATCCCTTTCATCCTCCATTTCTTCCTCCTCGGTAGCCTGGTACTCTGCCAATTTAATCACTCTCTTATTGGGACATTCATATGCTATATGCCCTAGACCTTTGCATTTGAAACACCTCTTGTTGGTAGTGTGATCATGCCACCGCAAGCGCACGAATAGTTGTAGTATAGATAACAAATATCGTTCCTCGGGGACTAATTGTAACTTACTGAGTCTTACCTTTTAGAATATGCTAAGTGAAATCCTAGTTCAAGTGGATTCAATTTAATAATAGCAAATAAACTTTTCTAAATCAATAAGGAAAAAACGTCCAGTAATTCTCATAGTTGTGAAAGGACATTGGATCAAAAATAATGAACATGCACTTTCTTCTAATTGGTTAAATTCAAGGAATTGTAATCTCTTAAAAAAAACTTAGTTTATTCTTTCGAAATATACTAAATTTGCCTAAACTAAGCAAAAGTTGTTTTTTCAAACTAATTTGCCTCAACTAAAGTTTAACATCTTTGATTACTTACTAGCCCTCATAACATACATCCTTCAAGATCAAGTTACGTTAGGTCTAATCAAGCTGTCTAACAACCAAATGTCACCTTTCAGTTTTTCACTCGATTGTTTCAAGAGTGCAAGCAAATTTTGGCCAAAACTGAACTCACAACAATCAAAGCACTTGACAAAACGAAATTAAAACAATCATGAAAATAACCACAACTTTATAGATTAAAACATGATCCAACAACACTTCCACAAACTATTGAATCCCTAAACTAAAGAAAACTACTCAGAAAAGAAAAAATATTAACAAACTAACTGATGATTGGTGAAATCTGAGCGAGAAGGGGATTGACTGAGATGGCTATCAACCAAGGGCTTCAGAACTGCCTCAAGAACAAACTCTCACACTCCAGACTCACACCAACAGAATAACCAAACTAAAAACTACACATTTGAGAAAGAAACTAAAGCACTAATCTACACTACTCTATACTTTTGCTTTGCTTGATCTTGGATGCTCCCTACTGCTGGTAGAACATTGCTTTTTATAAAGAGGCTTGGTTGATCTCGGCCACACAGCTGACGGAAAATAAAAAGGAAGCAATTACAGGCATATCATGGTCCATGGGGTGTACCATGGTCTGACCGTGGTCTGTGTTCGAACTGGATTTTTACTCATTCTTTGCTCTACGGGCGTGGCATGACATGGGTGACTACAGGGGAGGTCAAAATACGGCCATTGAAAGGAAAATTTTGGGCAAAAAGGTAAAAAGTCTTGTAGAACACATCAAACAACTATACCCAAGCATAAATCGAGAATGGGAGACTAAATAAAACTTAAAGCACAATATTCTTCTAAAAACGACACAAAATTGCCCTAAAATGATATGCATATTAAGCACTTATCAGATTCCCCCGTGCTTAAACTGTTGCTTGTCCTCAAGCAATGCAAAGGCTGAAAGTATACACAGCCTCCTCAGGATAGATATAGGGGATATTCAAATGGCAAAGCTAACCCAAAGATAGCCCAAAAAGATACAAAAAATCATTAACAAATAGAATAGGGAATGAAATTTTTGAAAACCTTTAATAGACCAAAACGTCAAACTTGAAAGCAATCTCCCCCAAATTATCAAATACAATCATTCAACATATGTAACAAGCAAAACTAGTAAAGCCAGTAGAACGTCACTATGGTTATGTCGCACTCAGCACTCATTTGTTTGAAATGTATTCATTTATGAAGGTTCTCTCAATCTCAACCTTATACGCAGTTCTACCATAAACTTGAAAAAATTCTCAAATTTGCCATCACTAAAATGCAAACACATTAGACAATCTCGAGGACTTTAATAGGGTTGTAACAGGGCGAAGGGAAAGGTAAGAGGGGAACAAATGTTTTTGGAAATGAGGAGCTAAAAGCCAAAGACTAAGAGCTAAACAATTCCAATGCATCAAACAACATCCTTTTTAAACCTTATCAATTCATAATGAATCCCTAAATGAAGAGAGAAAGAGTTGAAAACTATAAATAACTTGCATTCCCAACAAGGCTAACCACTTTCTTTGATTTTTTCCCGTTCTCTTTTCATTTTTTTTCTTTCTTCCTTAAATTTTTTTTTTCTTTTGTGTGTGTTTTTTTTCGCAAGCACTTATTATTATTTTTTCAAAAGGGATGGCCAAGGGGAAAATCCACAACGAACATTAAATTCCAACTCTTCTCTAAATTTTGTACAATATAACAAGGGATTAATAAATATCTCACAACCATGCACCAAACAACCAAATTACACCACAAGATATCATTCCATCTTACTAACGCCCTATCAAATTTGATGCAAAAGAATAGAACACTCTTCTAACCTTAGCTTAAAGGTAAGATAAGTATTTGGCCATGGGTTATAGTAGGAGGTTCAAGTTAAAAAAAATGGATATAGGCTCAAAGGGGCTAACAAGGGATACAATACACAACCACCGTCGGGTTTAAACAAATCAAAGAAAGAAAAATGTCTCAACCATATTGCCAAAATGCATATGCGAAATATGATCTTGAATGAGAATCTAAGCAAGTTCTAGAGAAATAATGTTAAGGGAGAGTCACACATGAAAGAAATATGAGACTAATAATGATAAACAGTCTCTAAAGGCTCAAAGTCTCATAGGACATCTACCAAGGTCATAACTAGCTCACTAGTAAACACATGCCAAAATCTTGTAAAGACTCATGGGGAAAATCATTTCGCATCCAACATGTGGTCAAAACATGGAATTCATTTCGAAAACTCATTTGCAAACATTTTATGCATAATTCAGGCGAATCAAAGGATCAAACTAAACCAAAGTATGCTACCAAATCTATAGAGATCATCATCGGAGGATTTTTTTCCTTTTTCCTTTTTTTTTTCATTTTTCAATTTTTTTTCATTTTTTTATGGATGCTCCTACAAACAACGTAACCTAAAATACAAAAGAAACTAATAAAAGAAAGAAACTAAAATGCAACCTAGAAGAAAACTAAATGCACTTCTAAAACAAAACTAAAACAATCAAAAACTACAACAACTATAACTAAAAACATATACAAAGCAAAAACACACCAAACAGAAACAGGCATCAGACGCTAATTATAATGGCTAACTCCTCCATGCTTGAATCAAACATTTCCCTCAATGTGGGCACATAATAATAAAAAGGGAAGGGGAGTAGCATAAAATAAGATCAGAGAGGAGGAGGATGAGGTGGTTGGCTGTAGGAGATATGTCAATCTCGCCAGGTCTCCAGACATGCCCTATAGTCTTGGAAATATTGGGTCTGGGAAGCAAGCAACCCACCAAGCTCATCGTGGCGCTCATGGATAAAGTTTCGAAGAGCGGCGCTCTCAGAAGTAACAAACTCTCGGAGGGAAATTGCTCCCCTTGAATGGACCTAAGGGTGTCTTGGAGGTCAGAATAGTCAGGTGGGGGTGGTTGAGAGGAAGAACTAGGTCATGCTTCACAAGATCGAGGAGCTGGTTGCTTGGGTGCAGGTCGAACAACCTCCTCATCGCCTGGTACGCAATAAAGGTTATCTCGGCAAAGAAAGGCGGTGCGATCAACATTGGGAAGCGGAAAAAGCCAGTACCCCAGGTAAATCCAACCCAAATGGTCAACCTCAACTTTACAAATGTTCATAATCTCAAAAGCAGCTTGGTCAAGCCGCTCGAACCTGGAAACTCTATCCTCAGGATTGGGTTCAATGCCCAAGAATCTAGCAGTAGTAGTTTTTATCCCACCAATGACTATCTTGTCTTTAGTGCTAATAGCAGCAGTACGTAATTGCCTGGCTCAGACTGAACCTAGGTGAAGCTGGTCTCTGTCAAGAATACAGGATAGAAAATACAACCCATAAAGTCTCGAGACATTCAGACTATCGTCCTGAGCAAACAATGAACAAGCGAAAATATGCTGAGCTAAATGCAGGGGTTTGTAATATGCGTGCATCTTCACGAAACGGTACTGTACCTGACACTCCCTAAAAGCTCACCCCAAAATGCATTTAGGTTGAATCCGTTCGGGACTTGACGATGCAATCAGTCCATGCTAGGGGGAAAACCGAAAATACTCTTGAAGGTACCTAAGTTCAGTTCATACAATTATTCCTGCAAATAAAACGATATATATCCAGCTTAACATTGAGGCCCTCTAGTGACCTCAACATGGAGTGTACTAAGGAATTCTAGGGTCAGGTTCCTATATGCATGCTCTTTGATTTCTAAAAAGTGGCCCGTACCATCTCTAGTAAACAACCAACGAATATCATTCAAAGTTCCCAACCGGGCTAACAAATCCTCGTCGTAATATCTAGTTACTACAACCATGCATTTATTCAAGCAATTATACCTAACAACATTATCAGGATGCATTAAACCAAGGAGGTGAGAAATGTTACCTCTAACATGCACATTGGTTGATATTCTATAAGTTCTTTGAGGTCAAGGTGGTGCGAGACTTGAAGAACCAACCTCCTTTGAGCTCCTTGGTCTCTTGCTTGGTGCCATTATTGCAAACTTGAAATAAAAACAAAACTAAAACCAAAAGTAAGAACTAAAACCTAGAAAATTGAAGAAATTAAACAAAAATATGTAAACTAAGAGAGAGAAAAGGATGGGTATGGTGGATAAGTGAAGGTAAGATGCGTTTGAAGTAAAAGTAGAAGAAAGAGATGGACTTTAAGGAGAAAGATGAGAAATTGAGTGAAAGGAAATAATTTGGTGTGATTGGAATGGTGAAGAAATGAGGGGAGATTAGTGAGATTTGGTTATGGAGTTTAGAGATAGAAAATGGGGGTAAAGAGAGAGTGTATGTCGAGAAGTTGAAGAAGATAGGGGGAAAGGGAAAAGGCACCACGATCAAAAACCTAAATTGCGGGCCGTGGGGCTCACCACGATCTGTCCGTGGTGTCTGCTGGCATTCAATTTTTTTGAGTTTTCTGGGTTGGCACTCCACGGTTGTATTTATGATGTACTGACCGTGGTGCCAGCATTTTATTCACATATATTTTTTTTCTCTTTTTTTATTTTTTCGCATAAATAACTACAAAAACTCATAAAAATAAAAACTATAAAAAGGCAAAAGGAAAGAAAGCTTGGGCTGCCTCCGAAGAAGCGCTCTTTCAAGGTCAAGAGCTTGACCCTTGTTGTAGGCTTGGTCCGGATCAGATCGTGTATGGACATTGGCTTTGTTCTGGACCACAAAATCAAACTTATTCAGTTGAAGGTACCATCTTAAACGTTGTGGCTGTAAGTCCTTTGTCTTCATTACTTGGTGCCATAACACACTAGTTGTATACAAAACAAATCGCTCTTATGGCCCATTAGACGGGCTATCATCAACTCGTTTAACTAATACATCAAAATCTATATCAAAACCTTCCACAGGGTGCATAGAGAGAACAGTTTGTGCAAACCTGCAGTAATCATTTACTGAAGACTCATTAGAAACAGATGCCTTAACCTCGGGCTTGTTACATGGCATAAGAGCAACCAACTCCACCTTAACATACCCTTGGTCGGGGTCCTCATAAGAAATCCAGTTAGAATATGGAGGATTTTCACAATTCCAGACATCCTCCATATCAATATCAGGGAAAGGGGGTAATGCATCCAATATAGAAGAATGAGGAGAAACCATGTCCTCCTTCTTATGACTAAACACAACAAATCGTCCTTCCACCTCAAAAGATACTCGACCCTTTCTTACATCTACGTGGCAACCAGCTGTCTCCAAAATGGGCCGACCTAGGATAATTTGAGCATCGTCAGTTTTAGGCATATCAGCTATAATGAAGTCTTCCAACACCCAAATGTCTCCTATATTGACTGGTACATTATCGAACTTGCCTATAGGTTGCATCACAGAGCCATCAGCCAACCGTAGGGAAAAGAGTGCGACTAGTAATGGTCATAGGTATACCTTATGAAATGAAGAATAGGGCATTATACTGACACTTGCACCTAGATCACATAGACCTCTCTCAATTTCTACCTTTCCTACAATGCAGAGGTAGAAAACCTACCTAGGTCAGGGAACTTAGGGGGAAAAATGGTTGGGATCTCAACAGTGTCATTCTCTTTGAAAGTGACAGTCTTCCCATCATTGTTTCTCTCCTTATTGCTAGCCATAATTATCTCCCTACCTTCTTCCATTGGTACTTCCTCATAGTCAGTTAAGTCATCTTCATCCTTTATGGTAACATAGCTACAGTGCTCTCGAGGGTTAGGTTCAGGTTTGCTAGGAAGTCTATTTGACGGCGTAGATGAGAAACTAGGTTTTTGGGCAATTTGGGCTTCTAACATCCGATTATGAGTCGTAAGCACATCTACCTTGGAGGCTACTTGGTTAATATACGCATCCTGTTGTTGTTATGCCATAAGCATATTTTCTATCATTACCTCTAAATTTTACTTCTGGGGCACCTAAGAATGGAATGGGGTTCTTTGAAAGCCAGGGGATACTCCAACATTCATAGACGGCGCAGTCACTGTGTTTGGATTCGACCTATAAGAAAATTTTGGATGATTCTTCCAATCTGGATTATAGGTATTAGAGTAAGGGTCATTGGTCTGTCTCGGGTTGAAACTTTGAACATAATTAACTTCATTAGGGTCCTGGGAAACAGGACTCCCAACTTGACAATTCAGAGTTATATGCTCAATTGAACCACAAATTGCATAAGAGGAAGGGGCACTAGAGTTCACAGCATTAACATTCATTTGGTCTAGTCTATGCGTCATGGCATCTACTTTGGCAGAAAGTAAAGCAATTGCTTCGACTTCATGCTTACCTCCAACCTCCTTGGGTTGGGTTTATTTTGTGGACTATTGGAAGTTGTTAAGCACCATCTCCTTGATCTGATTATAGGCTTCATCCTCAGTCTTGCTCATCAGAGTTCCCCCTACCGCCGCGTCAATAGTAGACATTATAGACTAGGGCACACTGTTATAAAAGGCATGGATTATCATCCAATGTTGAAGACCATGATGGGGGCACAAACATAACAGATCTTTAAAATGCTCCCACGCTTCATAGAGCGTCTCGTCATCTCTTTATAGAAAGTTAGTGATCTGATTCCTTAGGCTCACTGTTTTGCTTGGAGGGAAGAACTTGGGGAGGAAAGTTCTTCTCAACTCATCCCAGGTGGTTATGCATCCACACGACAAAGAGTGCAACCAAGCCCTCGCTTTATCCCTCAATGAGAAAGGGAATAAGTGTAACCAAATCGCATTGGTAGAGACTTCATTTAATTTCAGCATATCACACACCTCTGAAAAGACCGAGAGGTGCAGATTTGGGTCTTCCAAGGGAGTTCCGCCGAACTGAGATTGTTGCACCATAGAAATGAGTGCCAGTTTGAGTTCGAAGTTGTTGGCATCGACAACAGGGTGAGCGATGCTTGAGGTGATCCCCTGGACTCCTGGGGTAATAAAATCATGAAGAGTGCTTCGTTGGTCACCTTCTGCCATGCTTGAATTCCTTCTTGCCTCGCACCTTTGCTCTTGAATCCTTTCCTTTTTCTTCCTTAAGCGAAAAGTCCTTTCAATCTCTGGATCGGGTTCGTACAAGATTGGACTTCGCATAACTAAGAAAAATTCCTCCAAGCACCTTCACCAACACTACCAGTGTAATTTAAACTAGCAAAGAAAGAAAAGGAACAAAAAATAACAATAACAAACAATAAAATACTTAGCCACTTTCGTAAGACTAACTCAATAGTTAACAGTTTTAGTCCCAGGCAACGGTGCCAAACAACTTGATCATACTACGGCAATTGCACGGATAGTCATAGGATAGATAAAAGATATCGTTCCTTAGGGACTAATTGGAACTTACTGAGTCTTACCTTTCAGAATCTGCTAAGTGAAATTCTGGTTCAAGTGGATTCGATTTAACAATGCCAAATAAACTTTTCTAAATTAGTAAGGAAAAAACGTCTAGGAATTTTCATAGTTGTGAAAGGAAATTGGGTCAAAAATAATGAACATGCATTTTCTTCTAATTGGTTAAATTTGAGGAATTGTAATCTCTTAAAAAAAACTCAGTCTATTTTTTCGAAATCACCTAAGTTTGCCTAAACTAAGCAAAAGTCGTTCTTTCAAGCTAATTTGCCTCAATTCAAGTTTAATGTCTTTGATTACTTACTAGCCCTCCTAACATACAAATATCTCTCTCGAGACGAAGTTATGTTAGGTCTAATCAAGCAGTCCAACAACCAAATGTCACCTTTCAATTTTTCACTCAATTGTTTCAAGAGTGCAAACAAATTTTGCCCCAAAATCAAGTAACAACAAATAAAGCACTTGACAAAACAAAATCAAACGAGTCATGAAAATAAGCACAATTGTCTAGATTAAGACATGATCCAACAACACTTCCACAAACTGTTGGATCCCTAGACTAAAGAAAACTACTTAGACATGATAAAATATTAACAAACTAACCAATGATTTGGTGAAATCTGAGCGAGAAGGTGATTGACTGAGACGGCCTTCAACCAAGGGCTTCAGAACAGCCGCAAGCACAAACTCTCACCCTCAAGACTCACAACAACACAACAACCAAACTAAGAACTACGAAGTTTGAGAAAGAAACTCAAGCACCAATCTACACTACTCTATACTTTTGCTTTGGTTGATCTTAGATGCTCTCTACTGCTTGCAAAACATCCCTTTTTATAGAGAGATTTGGTCAATCTCAACCGCATAGCCAAGGGAAAATGAAAAGGCAACAATTACAGGCTTACCACGGTCCATGGGGTGCACCAAGGTCTGACCGTGGTCTGTGCTGGAATCGGGTTTTTGCTCATTCTTGACTCTATGGGCGTGGCATAACATGGATGACCAGGGGGTCAAAATACAGCCATTGAAGGGTAAATGCTGGGGGAAAAGGCAAAAAATCTTGCAAAACACATCAAACAACTATACCTAAGCGTAAATCGAGAATAAGAGAGTAAATAACAAATTAAAGCACAATATTCTCCTAAAAAAGACACAAAATAGCCTTAAAATAGTATACATACTAAGCACTTATCATAGTGTAACGTGGTCAGTGTTTTTTTATGGAGTTGTAGTCCTAGGAGCTATCTGGGATGAGCTAACAGTAGGTTTAGGGGTTAGCTAGGTGTTCCCCTTGTTGACAGGTTGGGTTTTGGGAAAGGCTGGGTGGTTCTCTTTTGATAGCCTTGGGCTTTTTTTGCTACTCAACTCTATGAGCCAACACACAGACATCTTCAAAATTGCTGTATTATTGCAATTCTACAACATGAGAGTGCCATGGATCAAGTCCACTTAGGTATCTCACTATGGTGGCATCTTTTTAGGTTCTTGCAAATCACATTCAATCAAGATTTTTTTCAAACTCTCGAATGTATTCCTCAACCAACATAGTTTGTTGAGTTAAACTATGTAATTGAGAGTAGTTATCCTAAAGGTAAGAAGGAGGCAAGAACCTGTTCGTAAGCTTTGACTTCATCTTGGCCCAAGTTTTGGTCTTACCTTTCCTTTTCTTGGCTCTCTTCATATAGAGGTTTGTCCATCCGAGAAAGGCATATTTCCTCAACCTCAAAGCCACCAATTTAACCTTCTTTTCCTTTTGAATGTCTTTATAATTAAAGATCCTCTTAACTGTATGCAACTAGTTAATGAACTCATCTAAATCAAGCCTTCCTTCAAACTCAACAACTTATACCTCGATGTAATGGCTAAACTGGTGATGATGATGTCTTCTACTTCTTCTATACTTAGGTTCATAACCTTCTTCACTAAAGGTGCCAAAAGGGTTCCCTTAACTGTCAGTTTCTCTATGTTAGTGGCCAGAAGAGCTTGTTGAGTCAGAATGCAAAGCCCTTCTTTTGCTCTTAAGGGACTCCCCAAAATGTCTTGAGATACTCATTCTGTTTCTCAAGATACTTGTAATTTTTCATCAAAGCCTCAAATTCCTCCTTTAATGTCATACTGCTGCTCATTTTGCCTGATCAGGGACACATGTCTCTTTGTGAGCTATGTGTTCAGGTCAAAGGACTGTGTTTTGGCTAAGGTTCACGCCTAGCATAGTAGCCTAAAATCTAATACCAAATACGAAGTAGAATCAAACAATACCAAGGGAGAAATGGCTGAGGCAAGCATACAAATTGGAGATCAAACAGACTGGATTAAACTTATGACTGAATACAAATAGAAAACAAGGAAAATTAAGGTTAAACTTGGATACAGACTCACACCACACTAAGTTCATGGCTCTTGGGAGTAATATGGATACAGAAGACACCACCAGATGACTTCCAAGACTCACTAGATCACCACCTGTGATAGCCAACTACAGGATAACCTAGAGAGAATTTAAGAGAAAATGAGCTATAATCAACTTCATTAATGTAACAACTGAGTTCTTACAAGTGAAAATTAGACTTTTGCACCAAGCCTTACTCCCTCTCTCACCAGCTAATCAGAAAAACAAAGAATACTAAAATAATCATTACAAGCTTAAATTAAAGTAACCTTAAAACAACAACTAAGGTCTGATCTTTGACGCCTACTACAGTTGCTAATCTCCATTACTCAGGTGTGCTAATGCAATATCTTAGCCCCCTTAGTGGTGATCCTTGAGTGCAATTTATAGCTGCTAACCTTGAGAAGCTCCCAAGCAGTCAGCAAAGTACATTAGCCTGTTGACTAGTGGATCAAAGGGAATTTCCTTTGATTTTGTACTGGTTAACAGCTGTTGCCAACTTATCTATTTCTGCTACTTCAGGGCCTTCTAGGACAATATTTTAGACACCCTTTAACATCCTTAAATGAGTCAAAAAGGTGTTGTAAGGTGGAGTCAAAGTTGTCTCTCAAAGCTAGACCTGCTGGATTAAACTGGCATAATGTTTGAGCAATACTTTGAGCTAGGCTACTGTGTTTGCATCAAAAGTGAGCAACTTGTTTCATTTACTAGGCATTTTGCGACTATACAAATGAACTAAGTCACCTGTAAAAGATATAATCCAGCTCTCACTGAATTAGATAGCCAAATAAAGACACCGCTGACATGTTTAGCATATTACTGAAACTATGACCTTAATTTAGAAGCTCCTAGATCAATGCTTGGACATTCTGATTAGAAATGGCTTGCTGGACCTAGTCATTTGTAGGGTGATCTCTATTAACTGAGCACGTAGTTGCTCGACCCACTCATGACACACTTTCCTGGTCCCCACGACCTAAGAAAGCAATTGAAATGTTCTAGTCTTGCCATGCCCTCCATAGATGACGTACGTAGAGTTTGTGTCATGAGTAGACTACTCAAAACCTGACCTAAAACAATTGTAAGATAGAACTTGATGCGGAGAAACCACAAGTGTTGATTCACTCCTCCAAGAAAGGGCTATGAACTAAGTGCGAACAATGTTCACACTTGGAAGTTGGGTCAAGGTCTTCATCCACCTAGGTTAACATTTACTTGGGACTCTCGAAGAGACCCACTAAGTGTAACAAAGGTGGTTGGTCCATTACGAGTGTTTAGTAAGGAGCTTAGCTACTTTATTCTCCAAAAATACTTCATTAACTTATTTTCATTTTCTTAGCCGAACCTCTTACGTGACTCCTAGCTTAGTTTTGGAAGGGAATACAGGCTCCAAATTAGACATATTACACATGTGTGGATAGCCCTAAGTTTCTAGCTTCCATCAACCTATAGGATGTTTTCATATTACAAGAATTGAGGATGATATAGGGCACAAACAAAGCACGGTCATTGTACGGTTTAGAATTGCACTTTTTTATTAAAGAATGAACTGGGCTAGCAAATGAACGAATTAGGGGCTAATATTTCTTGGACAGCTACTGCACTCTTCTATAAGACCTATAGAAAAGTCCCCCCACGAGTTATCTATTTGAGTTAATGGATGACTCTACCAATCTAGCACTAATGCAGCCAATTCTAGCTTAGCTTTTATTGTTTTGGTCCATTTCAAATTTATATTACACTGGTTAGGATTTCATCGATTAATTTCTATATAATCCTATTGGTTAGTTTATGCATTGGGAAAGGGTGTACTCTCCTATTTCTTTGCTTGTTTATTATAACATTTCTCAGCCTTGGATTGATGAAATGAAGGCTTCATGTTGCAAATCTCGTCAAAAATTTCAAATTTCTTTCTCTCTAGTAGGGTGGTGAAATTGTGTTTTCCCTTTAATTCAACCTTTGGTGCTTTATCTTTAGAAGGTTGAATGGTGGGTTGATTAATTAGGTGGTGGTTCAGCCATTGTCCTACGTATATCCTCTTTGGTTTTATCATTGTGCAACTTTGAATGAAATCAAGATGTAGAATTGTTGGTTTTTTCTCTCTCTTAGGTTATTTTAGAAGATTGATCTTCTTCAATCATTTGGGGCTCATCAACTAAGATTTATTGCCTTTATTTAGCCAATAGTTTCCCACATGGTTCACTTGGTATCAAAGCCAAAAGATCCTTCTTGTTGGGTAAGCATCAAAACCTTCAATTTTTGTGTTTTGATTTGCTTCTTTCATGTTCATTGCTATTTTTACCCCTAAATCTCCCTCTCTAATCTATTCATTTAGTCCACAAAGAATCCTGCAATAGCAAAAAATAATCCCTAACCCAAATACAACTGTAAACTTACAGCAAAAGCTAAAAACCGTAGAACAAACATAGAAATTTGGCCCTGATTTTTGACCCAGAAATTTGGCATGACTATCCCATGTCACCCAACACACATGTGCCACCTTCTTGACCCTCATTTTCTGCCCGTGCTATCCCCAACACGACCGTGCTTTGCCTATTTTTCAACATTTTACCCTTTTTTTCACTACAACCACTACTACTAATTGCCAATGAGGAAATTGCTTATAGGGGCACTCCTCTTAAGCAAGCCCATTAGATGAGGAGAAATAAGGCCATTATTGAACTTCATGATCAAGTGCAGAAGCTCATTATCAAGCTTGAACAAGTAAAAGGATTCGAATAATGAAACCTTCATCATTGGGGATATGACATTAATGCTATTGACATTGCGTACTGATCCAAGACTTTGATGATGAGGAAAGAGGAGCTAGAAAAAGAAGACATCTAAAGGATGACCTTCGGCATCCTAATGTTGAGAGACTAGAGTTTGACGACAATCTTAACGCAGAGGACTATCTTAGTTGGTTCAAGTCATTGAAAGTTTCTTTGAACTCAAAGAGTATAATAAAGAGAAGTCCTTCAAGTTAGCTATCCTCAAGCTGAAAGTGTATACCTCTCTTTGGCATAAGCATTTCAATAAGCTATAAATAGGGCCAGAGAAGCTAAATCCAAAATCAAAACATGGTCTAAGTTTAAGAAGAACATGGATAAGAGGTTCTTACCATCCTCCTATAAGAAAGAGCTTTACCATAAGATTACCTCTATTAGCTAAGAGAATCTTAAGGTGGAAGAGTATATTAGGGAGTTGGAACAACTCTAAAAGAAAGTTAATTTGGATGAAGAGCCCAAACTCAAATGAATTTTACACTAGTTCCTTCCTTTGAAGAAACTATCGAGGTTCAAGTTCAAGCCCAAGAAGAAGAAGAGCCTACCAAAGTTCAAGAAGAGGCCAAGGAAGAAAATCAAATCACTTTAGATCTTGATGAGAAAATAGTTGAATTAAAGCCCACCGTAGAGGTTATACTACATATTTTCTCTCAGTCTCACTCTTATCGTGTCCATTGTCCCAATTTGGGAATTGAGGTAAACATCATCAAACAAGCAGTATTTTCATTTTCAATGAGCAAGTTTAGAAATGAGGCTCCGTACAGGATGCTTCCTTTGCATACTAGTCATGTTTTGCTTATTCAATCATGAATGTTGATTATTATGTGAGTCATCACCAAGGGCAAGCATTAGCATTTGCTTCTTTATTCCCACCTCACAAATACAAACCAAGGGAGGGATATGAGAAAATCATCGAAATGAGTGAAAGATAGGATGAGAGAACTAGGAATAAGAGCAAGCCTCTAATTGCCTTACTCTTAGTTTAACCAAACGCAAGTGAGGACTTAAAACCCCTATATCCCTCACATCAATTAACCTTGAATGATTTTAAGAATGTGCTTCTACTCTCCGTTGACTAATTTTGCAGGTAGCCTCTCATGGTGTGTTGCCCATTGAGGATTACCATGTACCCTTTGAAAGCAATCCTCCATAATTCAAGCTTGTGAATGATAAAAGAATCTTTTTTGAGATCGATTGTGATCAGTATATTAAAGTTTTCAATAGGGTCATAAATATTGAAAAAAGCTCTTATCCCATTAAATTATCTCCTAAATCCTTCAACAACACATATATGTTCAAGAACGGTGGTAGGCTTAGTATAATGAGTTTCCTAAAACTCAATGGTGCAACAAGTTATCAAGAATGGTATACTTAAATTTCAAGTGCAAGGATTTGAGGTCAAATCCTCTTTAAGGGGGAAGGATGATGCGGAGTAGACCACAAAGATTGATTTAGTCCACCAAGCAAGACTAGGAATCAAGTGGGAAAAATGTTGGTTCTTTGAAATAAGGGTCAAGTTCTCTGTTTTCCAAGGTTAGTGTTGACTTTGTATCCTTGACGACACCCAATTAAGCTTAGGAGAGAGGATGGGCAAAGAGTAGCCTTAAACCACCTCATCAGCTTACTTTCATTTTTGACGCAGAACATATTACCTAACTTCTATCTCAGTTTGAAAAGGGCAAATAGGCTCCACTGTGGACACATTATACCCACT
>JACYFF010019584.1:64945599-64995225 GCA_017589665.1 Selenicereus undatus | reverse complement strand
ATATGTTTAGTTTCCATCAAGCTATACAGCATCTTCGGATTCCAAGCATCGATTAAGATATAGGGTGTAAACTGAGCAACGATTAGTGTAGAGTATGAAATTGTACGTTTTTTTATTAAGGAATTAATTAGCTAGCAAATAGGTGAATCAGGGGCTAATTTTTCTTGCTCAACTGGTGAACTCTTTCAAAAGCCAGTAATAGAAAATTCTACCCATTACTCATCCATTTGAGGTCGTGGACTACTCATCCAATCTAATACTAATGTAACCAATTCTATCTCTACTTATACTGTTGTCGTCCCTTTCAAAATTATACCACTTGTTAGGATTTCATCGGTTAATTTCCTTGTAACCCTATTGATTAATGCATGACTTGGGAAGAGGGTACTCTAATATTTATTTGTTTAATCCTTGTAATATTTCTCATACTTAAATTAATGAAATGAAAGCTTGGGGCTTAATATCTGCTTAAAAATCTCAAATTTCTTTATCTGTCTTGTAAAACGATGAAATTGAATCTTCCGTTTAATTCAACCTTTGCTACTTTTGCTTTAGAAGCTTGGAGGGTGGTTTGCTTAATGTAGGTGGTGGTTGATCCATTAGGCCCATAAGTTATATGACCTTTACTTAAAGCTAACTGAAGCCCATAGGTTAGCTTCATAAGCCCAACTTATGACCAAATACAAGATAAGGCCCGATTTCATCTTAAATCCGACGTCTTCACCCCATTTATTCTCATCATACAATATCCACTAAGTGATTGTCTCTTTGTTACCTAACCATTCCTTTCAGCCTCATAGCCAATACGGTTAACCTTTAATTTCCATTATTCACTCCTTTAAACTGCTACCTTATCACTCAGGACAAGGAAGATTAAGAAGATATATGATCGAAGTCCACAAATTAGGAGACTTTTATGCCGAGAAGAGTCCAAGAGAATTCCACTTGTTGGTTCAGAGTTAAAATCAAAACCAAAATCCAATACTTCACTGATCCAATGGCAGGCAGAAATGAATTGGCTTAACTCGTGAAGATGATGAAGAAGATGCAAACTAGACTGGATGAGAGGGAGAAAAACATGAAATTGATGGACACTACACTCCAAACCATTATCAGAGGAACACCCACTAAAGCCACTAACACTTGGAAGGGCAGCCACATAATTGGGGATAAGAAAGACAATGGCTCCACAAGCAAAGAAGTGCATGCTCTAGACTATTGCAACAAACACACCCCTATTGATACCATGTAGACTCAAACACTATAAAGATTGCTTTCTAAAGATATGATCAACCTCCCCCTGAATGAGGCCAAAGATGGAAAACACATAGAAGCATAAGAACTGGAACCTGAACAAGTACTGCAATTATTATCGAGTAAGGGCCCCTGATGCTGAGGACTGCCAGGGCTTCAAGAATAAGATAGGAAGGATGTACACGTCAGGGGAGCTTCCTCTATGTGAAACTGCTCAAAACACCCAATAATGATACCATTCTAGCCATTTTAGACCCCCAAAGCGAAAACTGGACCCTTGTATTTACATAACGAGCATAGTTGAGTCTGAACCCAAAATGCCTCCACACAAAGGGTTTTAAGTTTTGTTGAATTTAGAAGATATGATGTAATCCCATGTGTCTTGCTTAGCTTATAGTGATGTGTTGAGTCTTAGAGTCATTCACTTTCTTTACCATTATAAATCCAAGTATAATGTAGAGGTGATTTATTAGTCAACTCATCTCCTCCATTAGTTTTTAGTATATTCTCATTTTCTTTTTTATGAAGTGCTTCTGTCCTATGATGAATCCAAGGTGAAAAAAAAGGAATTTAAAAAAAAGAGAGGCTAGGTTGAAAAACTGAGAAGGTGAGCCAGGCAAAAGGAGAGGAAGAGAAATAAAATGTGAAACCACTAAGGACTTTAAGCCATCATCTGAAACAGAGAAGATACAAGAAATTTCCATCCAATAGGTCATGTAGTTTTAAAGCATATGCTTAGGATATGAGGCCTCCTTTCATAAACTATATTAACACCTTTGTTAAATATGATAAGTTATCACTTGGACCCATTTGAGCCTTTGAATAGACATATTTCTTTTATAACCACATCTGACCTGGCCAGAGAGTAGGAGTATGTCATGGGTGGCATTAATATCAAAATCAGCAATCAAAAAAAGAATGAAAAAAAGCAAAAAGTTCGGACCAAATGGCCCCACCAAAAAGAAGAAAAGAAAAAAAGAAAAAAGAGAGAGCTTGAAAAAAAAAAAGAAAAGAGTTTAAAACCAAGAAGGAAAGAAAGAAGTTGTTGATCAACCATACATACTTGGGGATTTCATAAGGGTTTGTTTGAGCCTTCGCAACCTCCTTTGACACCTTAACCATGAAGCCTACCTCTTGGAGGCATCCTTCCTTTAAGTTGTATGTTCTTACTTCTTACTCTCGAACCACGACTAACCTAATTCCACATTGAAACCTTTAGGTTCCGTTAAGACCTTAGAAAATTTGGCAGAAAGAAAAAAAAACTGGGAAAGAAACTTTTTTTCTTGTGTTTGGTCTAGAGAAAATCACAACGAAAAAAATTATGGAGGAAACTTAGGTGGAAAAATTGTTAAAAACAAGTGATAAAATTTTACTTATAAAGTTGTGAGGAAAGTTTGGGATAAGTTCCCAAAAGAATTAACGGCCTCCTCCAACCTTGCACTGCTTAGAAGATATCAACATGATTAAGATTCCAATTCTCATCAAAATTCTTTTATTTCTTCTTCAATCCAAATAAGAGAAAAAAAAACTCACTTTCTTACTACTTTTTTTCCTTTATAGTTTTATTTTCCTTCAAATTTTCTTTTCACCAAATTTTCTAATGACCAAATGGAGCCTTAGTCTCAAAAAAAGGAAAGAGAGCGAGCAAATAAAGAGTGACTAGCCCGAAAACGTAAGAAGGCAGAGGAGGCAAAAGGAGAGTGAAAATAAAACTTTGATTTTTAAAGGACAAAGAAGCATTCCATTGCCTACACTCATCGAACTAGACTTGCACAAACCATTACTTCCTAATTATCGTCCCCTCTAATCTCACCTCCATTCTAAAATTCAAGATTCGTGGCCTCAACCATGATTATAAATTCGAGAGTGGATAGTCACTTTATAGTCTTAGCTTTCTAAAATGGGCATTCCCCATTGTGTAAGATAGGGGCTTTCATATATTTCACTAGACAATTAGGGTTCCATTGATGGTAAGCATTTTCTGACAAGGAGATAACCATATTCTGACACTAAACTAGTGGCTACTCAAGGCAGCATCACCAAAAGCATATTTCTAACATTGCAACTATTGCATTTACTATTCTGAACTGGGGGCTACTCTAATTAAAACTAGTAAAAGTAGCTTCGGTTATCATCATTGTCACACATCAAGGGCTTCTGTTACAACAAGCAGAAATTGGGGGCTTCTTTAGAATATGAGCACTTTAATACAAAATTAAAAGACACTTCTTTCTTAAACAGAAGGATTTTCTATCCTGAGCAGCTTAAGATCCATAACCTGGCCTAACCCAATCACCATGCCATAGAAATTTTTACCCCTCATCGTAAGCCAAAAAACATTACTATGCCTAACCGATTAGTCTTCTATACCTCAATTGGGTCTTATCCAATAGACCTCAAACTTAGTGTAGGACCCCCATGCGTATGAGATTTTGTCATCACATGCCCGCATAGTCAGCATAATCATATTTTTATAGTTAGAACAATCATGTCTATCCCGTCAAGTGAGTATAGTCAGCATATATATACAGTCTAACCAAGGCTAGAAATTACACACACATAAATACGTGGATCTTTAGCCCATTTACTAGACCAACCTCAGCCTTGATCACTTGGGAACCCTGGATTAAAGAAGAGTGCAATGAGCAAGAAGGGTGCACAACGTTGGTTAGCCATGAATCTACATAAAAAGTTATCATGATAGTGTCAACGGCTGTCGTAGAAGACATCTATACTTTTAACCTTGCCTCAATCAGGCTCAATAAAAGTAAGGGTTCCATCCTCAAAGACGAATTTATCTAAGGATCCTCATAGAAAGGGCATCAGCGCATCCTCACTTTATTAGGTATCAAAGTGCAAGAGGATCAAGGCACAAAGGACACTTCATGCTTTTTATCTTAACATAAAAGGATGCCTCAACATCCACGACATTTTAGCATTCAACATTCTCCCATTAGAAAGGGATTGCTTTAATTCTCAAGCCACAGAAAAGGTCAAACTTGAAGATTTAACGTCCTAAAATCTCATACCAAAAAGTCCGAAAGGTTCAATCTTTAAGCTCAAATGCCAACAAGTTCACAGGGATATGGCCTTAGGTTTTTTTGCAAACAAGTTCAGGATTTCAAGCGCACACGACAACAAGATCACAGAGATCTAGTTAACAGGTTCTCAAGACCGAAAACCACTAAGTTGATAGAGATAGAGCTACAAGTCTTCAGGCTCAAATGCCACCAAGTTCTCGTAGATCTGTCCACAGATCCCTATGCATCAACCGCAAAAGGTCCACCGCTGGTTTCCAACACAATGAGATAATTTATTAGCAATGTTTGCTCGACCATCAAAAGGTCTACTACTCCAGCAATAAGGAAATTCATTAATCCAGCAAAATGATAAAATCATCACAAGTTTGCTAGACTAGCAAAAGGTTCACTGCCCCAACAATAAGGAGACCAAGTAATCCGGCGAAAAGATAAAATCATCACATGTTTGATAAACCGACAAAAGGTCCACTGCTCCGGTGATAAGGAAACACGCTAATTTTGCGAAAGGATAAAATCATCACAAGTTTGCTATTGGGCACTAATTTATCGTATTTTACATGCCTCTATCGCCCAATTTTAGCTTGTATAATAACGTAATAGTCAGGATTTCTACTTGTTTTGTTTACTTTTACAGGTAATAAATTCAACCGAGCAAGTGTCGCGAAAACGGGCAAAGAAGGAACAAAAGAACAAGACAAAGCAACGGGCGATGGGGGTTGGTCGACTACGTGACCGCCATTTCCCCGAGCTAGCCACTGGACAAAGCCAGCAGTAGGCAGGGGCTACAACCAGGCGACCGCCATCGGCTAGTGCCCAACCCCGTGCACTTTTCGTGGTCCCTGCTTGTTTCCTATTCCTCTTTCTTCGAGACTTTTTGGGGGCCTCCTCTGGAGACTTTTAGGATGGATTTAGGTTAGGTTTTAGCCAATAAAAATCTCAATAAGAGGATTAGATTTAGAGATTAGATTGTATTTTGGATTGAAGCTTGCGGATTTCAAGTTCACTCATTACAGACAACAACAACTACAACTCCCAGTCTTGATCCCGCTTTCGTGGGGTCTAGGGAGATCCAGATGTAGGCAACCTTACTTCTATCGGCAATCCTGCCCATAAAGATGCTGATTCTAAAAGACCTACAAATCAAGTCCACTCATTCAATCAAGCATAAGTTTCCTCTTCTGTTTCTCTCTATATTTTATATCTTGTTCTTGTTTTGATTTTAGGAGTTTAATTCTTGTATTTGGTTTTGTTTGGTTTAAGTGTTGCGTTTTCATTGTTAATCCATGTTTAGATTGATTAGATTAGATTAGTTTCTTTCTTTCTCCCCCCTAGCTCATATTTATCTGTTTGTTTGTTAGTTTAGTTGTATTTAGGTTTAATTATATTTTGGGATGATTAATAGCTAGGTTTTGGTTAGCTTGGATTGTGATTAGCCTCTTAATAGCTAATTAGACTTGTATTAGGCCTAACCACACCCAAATTATGCTTAAAACTTAGAGTTTTCTCTCATGCCCATCAAATGTTTGATGAAATGTTTGAGAGAGCTTTCATCCATATTTTTGGGAAATTCACTTATGCCGAGAGGTGAGGCCGATTAGCTAGTGTGGGAAGGGGGATAGCCGGGTTTGGAGGCATGAAAAAGTCCTGTTCCTAGCTAGGTCCGAAGGTCGCTAATTTTTTGGCCTAATTAGGCTAACCCCATGAAAATAGGTGGTTAGACTAATTAGACTAGTTCATGACCCTTGAGAGAGGGCTTGGGTGGCCTTTGTTGGTGCAACCAACCATCTCTAGTTGTCTAAATAGGTTGGGTAGGTTAGGACTCGTCTGGATTAGTTAGTCTGTCAATTGGTCAAATCATTACTCCAAGCCTCTTTTCTTGTTTTTATTAGCTTACTTTAGCTTTTCTTTCTTTCCTCTTTCACCTGGCCTAGATTGAACACTTAAGGTAATCCGGCACTTAAAACCCAACTCCTTGCGGACGACACCCCAAGTACTCAACAATAAACCTTGCATTTGGGGTTATAAATATTAAAACTCGATTTCTTCCTATCAAGTTTTTGGCACCGTTGAAGGGGAGTTGGCGCTTTTCAATATCAGATATCACTTGAGTATTCAAGACTAGGCTTTTATTTGAAAAAAGATCAAAAATTTGAAAAAATGATAGTTTTTCACTTTTCTCAGTATGAGCATGAACTATTTTGCAGATATTATTATAGATTACATGTTTTTCTTACTCAATATTGTTATTGCTTGGAGAATGGGAAATTTTCAATATAGTCTATGAGGGTGTGAATAGTAAAATTGGTGCTCTTTTAGAGTAGTGGTTTTTTTGCGCTAGAAACATTGATGAAGCTTGGGATTTGCTTGAGTGGTTATCCCGAGATACTTATGAATTTGAGACTAGTTATGCTAATCCTTACACCCCATCCCCCTACATCCCTAAGCATGCCCCCTTGCATGTGAGATTTACCATTATTCTGGCCATAACAGAAATTCTTGTCCTTATTATATTTCTGCTGATAATTTTGCTAGGCTTGCCAACATGATAGAGACAATGAACGAGTAGCAAGTTGAGTTTGCTAATTATATGCGGCAGTATGACCTAACACATGAGACCGGCCTTAGGATTAGTTTCTTTAAACTTGATGTTAATTTGTGTGATGATGTTGCGTCTTTTCTTCCTCTAGAGTCCATACTAGAGGAAGTACTTGACCCTCCCTTGACTACTTCACCCCTTGTTGCTTCATCCCTACTTAGCACCCTTAGGGACAACACTCCATTTCTCATGACCTTTCTTGATCCACCTTTCCCTTTAGCTTAGTCGACGGAATTCGAGGTAGGCGGGACATTTTGTGTTGACGCTAGTGTTAATGAGGTTGATATATGTTGCGAGTAGATGTTGCTTTTATTGAGGTGCATGATCTCGATAATTCTCTTGTAAAGAGGTCGTGTGTGGATGACATAGTTGCAGTTTCACCTAGTCCTAATCTTCTTGACCTTGTATCCCCCGATCCCCTTGATATTTTCCATGCTTCTCATTCATGATCACTACCCTCCCCTTCCCTTAAGTGTTGTGATCTCTCACCAATTGATTCTCATAAGATGCTTGAGAAGAGTGAGGTTGACTATTCTGAGTCTCCATGTACTTTTAAAGGGTATGAGCCTGCCCTTGATTCTTGTGGTTTGTATCAAGAAGACATACTTGGAAATATCATGTTAACTATTGTATTCGATCATTCTACCTATTTTTCCACAGCATTTGATAAGTTTAGGAGAGCACTTACTATCATTCCTAAGTTCATGTTTGGGTTTTCTTACTTACATTCATTTGCGTTGCATGCTCAAGTGTTCAATAAGCTCCTGCGAGCTTTAACGACATATGAATTGGTGGCTTGGATCTTGAGATGAGAAGGAGTGGCTAATGCTTCTCTAACGTTCCGGAGAATCATCTTAGGGAGGTAATAGTTTAGGTGTACCCGACACCTAACTTGGTAAACTCGCTCCCTTTTTTATCTTTAATTATTATTATTTTTTGTATATAGTTTTGTTTCATTTTTTTTCCTTTTTATTGTTTGTCTTTTATTTTTGTATATTCTTTTAGGATTTTTTACTATACATATATGTGTTGTTGGTGTAGTAGCTCCTTGGCTCCCAATGAGGACATTGTGAGCTCCAGGTTGGGGGAAGGAGAAGCCACGCTTCAATATTTTGGAAAAAAGAGGAAAAGTTTTCGAAATAAAAAGATTTTATGTTTTGCACTTGGCTTGGGGGGGGGGGTTCTGCACTATTTTGATTCAGCTTTGATCCCTTTTACCTTCGCTATTGGCTTGCATATGACTATAATGTGCATGATATGTCCTAAGTGGGTCATTCTAAGCTCCAATTCTAACCCCAATAGTTCATTGTAGCAATGCAATGCAATCCTTATTTACACCATCATTATTATCTTAAGGTCTTAGTTGTTTATGATTAGCTCTCCCACTGGTCTTTGTACGCAATATCTTTTGTCTTTATATGCATTTCACATTTACAAAAAAAAGCAAACAACAAGAAAACAAAAAAAGAAAAGGAAAAAGAAAGCATTCGGAATGACAAGTATTCCCTTGAGGCATGCACTACTAAGAGCTACCCTTTGAGGCAATACTGCTACTGGGAAAGCTTTCTTTCTGTGTTAATAAGTCAATAATGTAGTTTGTGTCAGTCAAGTGGGATTGAGTTTGATTCTGGTAAGCCTATATCCTAGCATGATGATACACTAGCACACTAAGCACTAGGATGGATTTAAAGTTTTGATGTACAGTGGGGTGAAAAGTTGGTGCTTTGATGTCATCCTTGGGGATAGCGAATCTTGATGCTTATATTCTGTCTATATGCAGGTTGATATCTTTGTTGCAAGAGTGATTTGGTTAGTTAGAATGTGTACAATCCTCTCCCTTGTATATTTATGTGCTTTGTTTGTAAATCCAAACTATTTTTCCGTTTCTGTTTCTGTTTTTCTTTTTATTTTTCCTATTTGCAATTTTGTAATTATATCTTCTGCAAATCTTCATAAGACCTCACTCGTCCACTTTGGGAAACCAAGGGGTTTAAAAGACTTGTTCCATATGCTAAATACAACTGTGCTTCCTACGAAAGTGAATTGGGTTCCTATGTTAGTTTTTTATTTTGTTTTGCTCGAAAACAAGCAAAAGATAGGTATAGGGTATTTGTTGGGTGCTAATTTGTTGTATTTTACATGCCTCTATCGCCTTTTTTTAGCTCGTATAATAACGCAATCTTTAGGATTTTTACTTGTGTTGGTTTACTTTTATAGGTAATAAATTCAACCGAGCAAGTGTCGTGAAAAGTGGAAAAGAAACAAAAGAAGAAGACAAAGCAATGGGCGACGGGGCTAGTCGACTGCGCGACGGCCGTTGCCCCCAACCAACCACAGGCCAAAGCTAGCAGCAGCTTGGGGCTGTTGACGAAAGGCTGTCAGCTTGGCGACAAGCCATTGGCAGTACGACAGACGTCGGTCGGTGCTCAGCCTCGTGCACTTTTCATGGCCCACCTCTTTCTTCTGAACTTTTTGGGGGGGTTCCTTTGGCGACTTTTAGGATAGGTTTAGGTTAGGTTTTAGCCAATAGAAACCTCAATAAGAGGAATAGATTAAGAGATTAGATTGTATTTTGGATTCAAGCTTGCGGATTTCAAGTTCACTCATTCAATCAAGCCTAAGTTTTCTCTTCTCTTCCATTCTCTCCCTATTTTATATCTTGTTTTTGTTTTGATTTTATGAGTTTAATTCTTGTATTTGGTTTTGTTTGGTTTAAGTGTTTAGTTTTCATTGTTAATCCATGCTTAGTTCGATTGACTATAATAGATTAGTTTCGTTCTCTCTCCTCCCTAGTTCATGTATATGTGTTCGTTTCTTAGTTTTGTTCTAGTTAGGGTTAATTATATTTTGTGATGATTAATAGCTAGATTTTGGGGCTGCTTGGATTATGATGAGCCTCTTGATGGCTAATTAGACTTGTATTAGGCCTAACCACGCCTAACTTATGCTTAGTGTTTAGAGTTTTCTGTCATGCTCGCCAAGTATTCGACGAAATGCTCGAGAGAGTTTTCATCCATATTTTTGGGCAATTGACTTATGCCGAGAGGTGAGGTCGATGAGCTAGTGTAGGACAGGTGATAGCCGAGTTCGGGGGCATGAAAATAGTCTCGATCTTAGCTAGGTCCGAGGGCTGCTAATTTTGTGGTCTAATTGGGCTAACCCCGTTAAAATATGTGATTGGACTAATTAGACTAGGCCATGACCATTGAGAAAGGGTTAGGGTAGTCTTTGTTGGTTCAATCGACCATCTTTAGTTGTCTGAATAGGTTGGGTAGGTTAGGACTCGTCTCGATTAGTGGGTCCGTCAATTGGTCAAATCGTGACTCCAAGCCTCTTTTCTTGTGTTTATTAGCTTACTTTAGCTTTTCTTTCTTTCCTGTTTCACTTGGCCTAGATTGAACACTTAAGCTAATCCTGGTACTTGAAACCCAACTCTTTGCGGACGACACGGCGAGTACTCGACGATAAACCTTGCACTTGGGGTCATAAATATTAAGACTCAAATTCTGCCCATCATTTGCTGGACAGGCAAAAGGTTTACTCCTCCAGTGATAAGGAAATCTGTAAATCCGATGAAAGGATAAAACTTATGGGCCACTGTCATAACAAAGATAAGCAGGTAATGCGTTTTAGGACCCTCAGTGGCCAGGTATGGATTTGACATCATCATCTACCATCACAGCGAAAGGTGGTGGCTGACAAGTCTCAGGCCCCTTAGCGGTCGGGCTTGGATTTCTAACATCAGCCACCATCACGGCGAATGTTGGCAAGCACTAAATCTCATGACCCTTAGCTGCTAGGTTGGCTTCTAGATCATCACAACTAGACTGACAACTACAACTGGCAACCATTACTTTAACCTTTACCTTATCCAGGCTCGACCAAAGTGAAGGCAAACTATGTCACAAATGGCATCTTATTTTTAAATTACCCTACGATGAAAATTGTACCCCAACTTGTGCACTTGGAGGCCCAGTAAAGTAATCCTTGAATTCGAGTCTAAAAGGCTAATATAGCTTAGAAAGCCCAAATAGGCCAAAATTTATAGTGCTCGGTGTTCAGTTGAGATCTATTCTAGGGACAAAAAAATTATGACGTCAGTATATTAATATTTTTCATTAAGTGAGCTTCCTAATCATATATTATGCTCCAAATCCCAATAAATAATGGTGCAAATATAAGTCGAATATTTGGGCTTGTGCTGAAAATGACACTTGTTCACTGTATTACTTATATCTTGTCCTAAGCTTGTCAAAACATTCTGAAATTGGTTCTATTATAAACTAGACCTAATAAGCTTTTAGGGAAAAAAAAGAATCTTTAAAATGGAGCTTACACATCAAAGTTATGGGCAAAAAAAAATTGCATTGTATTACGGATAGGAGTTGCCCCCGAATCCGAAAAACCCCCCCAGAACCCCCCCCATTTATAATAGGTATGCGTACGAAAAATTAGAAAAAATGGGTATGGGGCAGGTACACTGAAAACGGGTATGGGTATGGGCACGGGTACGGGTATAGGGATCACCCTCCCCATGCCCATACCCACCCTTTCGAATTTTTTTGGGGGTAAATAAATTGTTGAGTAGAGTTTTGAGCTTCGAATGTTGGTAATTTATTTAAAAAAAGTACTCCATACCGCAATTCATCCCAAACTATGCAAGGTAACCATTTGTGTCGCTCATTTACTACGCCGATACATAAAGTCACGTGACTCACGACTCACAAACCTAAAAGTGTAGTGCATTTGTTATGTCCCTCACTCTCTCATTTGAATTTTTTGTTTATGAGCCAAGTATGAACTATTGAATCCAATGGTTATTGTATTTCTTTAGAACATTTTACCTAGTTGAATTTAGTTTTATGAATTTCTTTAGGTAAAAGAAATTATCATACTCCATGGGTATTATATTGTAATATATGTACATACCCAAATAAAACCCGAAATACCCGATGGGTATGGGTATGGGGATAGGGATGACTTTTGACAATGGGTACGGGAGAGGGTGTAACTCCTCCCGTCCCATACCCGCCCCACGCCCACCCCTAATTGTATGTGGCTTAGCCTAGGAACCCGATCAGGTTCCTAATTGGTACCATAGGACCAGACGAAGAGCCTGGGGTCCTTTGCTTGGGAACCCGGCTAGGCTCGATAATTTTCTTTCTCTCTCCCTGAGTCCTTTTCCACCTAAACATAATTAATTAACCAGAATTCCAGGTTGATGAGTTTGCCGAAATTAATTACTCAGAATCCCGTCAACCCCTATAAATAGGGGACTACCCCAAGGGGTTAGGGAACACAATTTCCATCAAAAAAATTTCATTAGTCAATTGGCGTCAAAATAATTTCCATCAGCTAGGCCATCCAATCTAATTGGCCTCAAACTACATCGAAACATTTGAGACATGAGAGCTTCAAAATTTAGGAGAGAGACAGTCCACATATTGAAGGTATTAAGAGAGTGAAGAAGTCAGTCACCCATTAAAAAGGGGTCACTGTACTGGGTTCCCAAGTAAATCAGATGGTTTATCATAAGGCTAACAACTCTATCTTACCCTCTTCTTCTACTCTATTCCTCTTTTATGATTTTTTATCCTAAGACATCAAAGATGTAATCTTTAGGTAGTTTCCCGACTGCATTAGCTATTATTATATTGGTTTGGATTTTTGTTGAACAAAAGTTCATACCTTTTTAATGATTTAATGTGATGTATACTTACAGGTTGCATGAATGCATGTTAGTACAATTAAGTCTTAATTTCCCGTGTTGATTAGTAGAGGTTGTCAGTGATGTTGAACGATCACTTTGAAGTCAGGATGGTTGCTACACTAGGAAACCTTTCTAAAACCCTTTGAAGTAATATCAATTTGTCCCTTCAGTGTCCTTTTAGTTGTCCCTAGCAGTATGATTTGCTTCAAAGGGTAACATGGTTTGTATGTTTTTCTTAAAACTCTGACGACTCCATGAATAAAAGTTTAATACTTTTTTTCTTTCCTATTTTGTCTGCTAGTTGCTTCTACATTACTAAATTTGGGGATAGATTTCGATCTTGGCAATGAAATTTGTCCGAACTAGAATAACGATTCATAATAGGCCCAGGAACCCACCTAGGCTCCTGGATCAAACCTATACCTAGGTTCTAGGCCAGGCTGAGGATACTGACTAGGCTCAAGTTAGGAAATTGTACTTGGCTCCACAAAGGGAACCCAGTCGGGTTCGTTGGTAAGGGCAAAGGCCCAGTTTCCTGATAGGTTGCAACCCAATCTTGCTGATTTGTAAAAAAAATATAAAATATGAAAATTAAATCTGCTTTACAAAATATAAAGTACATAGCACCCAATTCCAACCATTCATGTGGGATCCCACTCTCGGGGATGTCAATTCTTACACATTTATCCCTAAGAGAGAGAGGAAACAAGTAGAGGCAGATCGCATCACTTAGGGCTCCATTGATCTTCAAAGTATCGGACACCTCTTGGAAAATCGAAAGGTGCAAATTAGGGTCTTTCACAAGGGTGCCACCAAATTGTGATTGTTGCATCATAGAGATGAGTACTGACTTGAGCTCAAATGTTTTAGCCGTCATGGGTCGCCTGGTACTGCTTTGGGTAAAGCTGTGACCTCCCTGAGTGACATAGTCTTAAAAGGTCCTTCTTTGCTCATGTTTACCCATGATCTTAGGTGTGTATTTGACCGCTTCCTACTCCTCTACAATATTTCACTGCATCTTCAATTTGTAAAAACTTTAATTGATGTGGTGTCAAACTCAAAGAGTGCTCCAAAATCGGGGGACTTTTGCACAAAATGGTAGGCAACCTATACACAATCAAAGCACACCAAAACAAGAAAAATTAAAAATAAAAAGAAAAGAAAATTTCTTAGTCAAATTCTATAGGGTAACTCAATGTCCAATCCTAGTCCCTACCAATAGCGCTAGAAACTTGTCATCACCACAAGTACATAGGTGTTGTAGTTTAGATCAAGGTCATTTACATGAATAGCAGATTGAATTACTAAGTATTCCTTTACAAGTTTGCTTAGCATGATCAAGATTTGAATTGGGTTTCTATCTAACACTAAATAAATAAGACTACCTTTAATGACTAAAAACATCTAGGGCTAGTGTAATAACCCAACCCTAACTCATATTTATTTTTTTAAATCATCTTTATTTATTTCATTAATCATGTTTATTCATTGACTTTACCATGTTTATTGACTTAATCACTCATGGTTATTTGTTTAACCAAATCATATTCATTAAATTCAATTACGCTCCATTTATTTATTTAACGAGTTCCATCATGTTATTTCAATTTTTCACCTTCATTCATCGTATTTAATATTCCTGATTGGGAGATATTTCATTTTGGGTACCACTTTGCAACTCCAGCTTTATTGATTGATTAAATATCGGGTGAATCGATATTAGGCCTCGATAAGTATAAATTAGTGATTAATTATTTTCTTATCTTCGCTAAAATTTATTTCCGAGCAATACCAATTTTTATTTTTTGTTCAACACTCCAAATAATTTTTCAAGCCCCAATTTAGCTTTTTGGGCCCAAAACAAAAGCCCAAAACCTTACTAACTTTTGTTACTTCACTAATTACTCATTTTAGCACCTAATTTTAATTAGTAAAAAGCTAATTTTTGGGTGGATAATTTTCAGCCACATGTTGCTATTAATAGGCAAATTATCAACACAAATATTCAGCATACACAAACCCATTATCCCCATTCTCTCTCTCTCCTCACAGCAAAACAGGGGCAGCAGCTGCTGCCCCTTTGTGCCGCCCATTTTGGTTGTTCCGACCACTTTTCCGGCCACCTCCCAACTGCCCCGAGTTTCCCTTGCTGCTAGCTATCAAGTCCAACCCCTCAAATCACTCAAAACAGCCTCATCCTCTCTCTAATTCAAGCCTAAAGTGAGGTATATCCCAAAACCCTAACTTGTTTTATCTTGAGTTTTATGATTGTTCTCTTTATGGGTTATGTTTGGATGATCAAATTGATAGTTATTGTGCAATTTTTATTGAGTTTGGAGATGTTTGGAGTTATGGGTATTTGATCAAGACCATGATTTTCATGATTTTGCAACTGTTGAACTGCTGCTGTCGAAAATTCTGGAAATCACAGGATTGTCCAAAAATTCTGAAAATTGTACTGTAGGTTCTCTATATTTTTTGGGAGTTTCTGGCAAAAATTTCATGAAGTTTGGAGGTGTAATCAGTGAGTTATGAAATTTTGAAGAAAACTGCCCTGTTTTGGATACGAATTTAGTAATTATGTATTAATGAAGTTGTTTAGAGTTTGGATACATATATGAGGCCTTAAATGATATCTTTGTATCTGATTGTGGTGATTTGAAATTATTTCAAGTGATTTTTATGTGAAAAAGGAAGAGAAGTTAAATCAGTTAAGGGCTGGAATTTCAGAAAATTAGGGCTGACTTTGGGATTAACCGGGTAATGAATGGTCCATCCACAAATTATGATTTTTTGTGGGTATATAGGTCAGTGTGTTATATTTAAAATTCCTCTTGAATCGCCTTAATCCGAGGGCTGTGCAGAAAGTTATGGTCGTTTTACCAAAACTGCGCAGAATGAGATCAAAACTGATACACTTGTGTTTTAGTCCCATTTTGGGAATCCTATTGTGGGAATCATGTTTTGAGTTGTAAATGAAAGGTTTTGGGGACTTCTTAATATTTTCATATTGAGGTTTTATGTATCCATTTGAGGTCTAGAATGAAAGTTATGAATTTTTGAAGTGAACTGACCTGCTTGGATCTAAATCAGGTTGTTATTATAATTTCTGCGTAGTGTATACTTGAAGGAAAATTCTGAAACTTTTATGGTAGACTGTTCATATTATTTCTGAATTTCCTGCAGGATCTCATGAAATTTGGCTGAGTATTTTGAGTTTGGTGATTTTTGGGAGTATTTTGAGTAACTATATAAAGAGCAATAAAAAAAAATCAACTGAGATTGATCATGCACTCATTTTGTGTATTTTGGGCCAAGTCATTTATAGGGGGAAATAAATATTCATGGACTATTTTTACTTTCATCAATTCAGTTTTGAAGTTATATTGAAATACACGAGTTACGTGTACCATTTAATTACTCAATTTCTGTTACGCATACTTTTACTTACTCAATTGTGCGAGTAAGGATCATTTACTAACTACACATACTTTCAATGACATTTATGAAATAGAGTTGAGGCCTAGTTATCGTTCCCCATTATGCATATGTCTCAAGTCAGATGACATTTATGAAATAGCTGACCTGTATCAAGTTAGTTAACATTTTGTTTTAAAGACTCACCATTGCCTGTATCTTCAGAAAGCAGATCATGTTTATCAAGTTATAACACTTAATGAGTTTATCAATGAATCAGTTTATACAGTGATTTGCCGTTTAACTTGTGACCCTGTCAGTTATCATCTATAGGGCGTCAGCCCATCATTTACCCGCTCGGCTTCAGGTCAACTCTTGATCGGATTGGCAGGTGTACACCTATGTATAGATCATATCAGTGCAAGGGGTTCACATCCAGATAATAATGAGCAATTCAATTTCATATTACTTTCATTTTCATTTTTATTGCCAACTAAATGAATTGCAAAGTCGGGTACCCATCACCAGTGTTTCTATGGTCATTTCACAAATACAGGGATGTATATACTGAGTTTTTGCTCATATTTTCGAATTGTTTTCATGTTTTCCATTTTAGGTGATGAAGTGTCAGATATTCCTCCTTTTAGCAAGCCTTTTTGAAGGTCATCAGATGCTCACAGTGGATTTAGCATAGCTTGAATATTGGAACCGACCTTAGGGTCAAGTACTGGTGTGGTATGGTTAAACTATTATGAACTTCGGGCTTGAAGTGTTTCAGTTTACTAGATTTTGTGATTGTAAGCACGAGTTGCGAGATTAAATGGTTTCAGTGAGTCTTGTCCTTATCAGGACGGCGGTAGCGCGTTCGGTTACTGAGTCTTTCGCTGCAATTATCAGTAATCATGTCATTAGTATTTTGGAGGCGTTACAGCTAGCATCACCTAACGATGTGCCAATCTAACTACTCAAACAAGCACGTGTTAACCTTGCCGATTAATTCAATGGTCAATAATCATTACATAATCCACAACTTTCTTCCAAAATGGAGTGAATTAACTCGATCAAAATAGTTAGTAGTTCTCAGTAGAGTTTAGTTTAATCAAGTTTAAGTATAGGATTATCTAGGACCACTTAACTCATTATCATTTTTCAAGTGATTATTAAACTAAGCCTAATCCTAGTTTTTCAACGCCGATCTTCTTTTCAGTATTTTGATTTAGCACCTAATGTACATGCAACAAGTTGGCCATAAACTCCATAATAGCAATTACAATTCGAGGAGTAGATTAAAACAACCAAGCAAGGATTCAAAAAGCACCAAGTTAAAGCTAGAGAATTCAACATCGGTTCGGCTTTGCAACCCCTAGATAAAGAAATCTGCTCGTCTTTATTGTAATCAATAATGCAAGCATCTCTAACTTCAAATAATGCTTGATCTTTGATTATTTCGTCTTGAATCCTCTCTAATAGTTATGGATGCATGAAGGATGGTAGATGATGATAGTATAATGAATAGATGTCGAGGAAGTAGTAAAATGAGGCTTTTATTCGCAGAAATCAAAGGTGCTAATGTCCAAAACCATTGGAACACGGACTGTCGTGATGAAAACCAACTGACTTAGGGAAACAATGAAACCACAGGCTGACCATGGGTTAACTCACAAACTATGGACACTACCACGGCTAGACTGTAGTGCTCACTGTCTAGCTATGTCTCCTTTGTTTACTGCACTGCTTCTTCCTTGATCTTCTCGGACTATGGCATTAGCTATGATATGTCCATGTTAGGTGTCTTTGGGCCTCTTTTCCCACCTTGTTTAATCCATAAGGTACCATAATCTTCGTTATACTCACATGCTTTGGACTCACAAGGTTAAACTCTGCAAAAACTCTGAAATAAGTGAAACCTAAGCGTAATACTAGAAATATGCGTGTAAACCATACAATTAAGCATATTAATCCCTAAAATCATAACCAAACACTCATGTAATCCTATGCAATTGCGACATTCATCACTCCTACATGCTTAAACCTCTACTTACCCTTAAGCAAACACTAAATAAAATCGACAAGAGGAAAAGCATAGGATTCAAAAACATAACAACATTCTCAGACTAGGCAACTCATAGCAGAGCACAAGCAAGAATCTCAATCAATGGCAACCCCAAGTAGCGCACAAGAAATTTCAAAATTAGGAAAAGGTGAATTCTTTCGAAGCAGTATGAGACCACAAGATCGATATCAAACTTGATCTTTCCCAAAGTTGTCACAAAGCACATCATTTAAGCACATGGAGTCAAGTAGAACCAAATGGACTAGTAGAACCTCTCATTTGGGACATGTGGCTCACTCCCACTCATGTGTTTGAAATATAACATAGGTTCACTCAAGACTTATTCCAACGATGCAAACTACATATGCTTGCCAAGACTCTCAAATTCTCCACCACCAAGAAAACAATGTGCAAATAACAATCAAGAGGACTTTAAGCATGTTGTACTGTGGGCTAAAAGGGTTAAGGAAAAGGAGTGTACTAACAAATTTGAACAATGTGCAGCTGCTTAGCCAAGTGACTAGGGAGCAACAAAGCATTTAGTAATCTTGAAGATCACCAACAATAACATGCCTAACAAATCAAATAGGACATGAGTTGATAAAGATAGGAATTTGAGCTATTTAGACGTCCAATACCAATAAGTTATGCATTTTATTCTCCTTTTTTTTTGTCTTTTTTTCTCCTTTCTTTCTCTTATTTTTTTCCAATATGACTTTTTCTTTTTTTGCTTCTTTCTTTCTTTGGGAAATAAAATGACAATTTCAATTCGTAAAAGTCATAGGATCACCAGTTACCAACTCACAACCTAATTCATATATATCCAACCAAAACAAGAGGGGACCAAGACCAAATGCTCAATGCCATCACCCTCTCAACAAACCAAGATGCCAATGCCACCTTAAGCTCAATTACTGCCAAGACTACAGACTACATATATGAAGTGATATTTCATAAACCTGGCTTAACGGTAAGAATATGTGTATGGCCAAGGGCTAAAATAGAATGGATCACAACAAAGATGGATATAAGCTCAAAGTGGGCTAGCGAAGTGGATAAACATATAATGTAATGGTGGGATATTTGGTTATGTGGCTAAAGTGACCAAAGAAAGAATGCCTCTATCATATCATTAAATATGCATATGCTAACATAGTTTTGAATAAGAATCTATGCAAGTTCTGGAGATGCAATTTGGTAGAGTCACACACATGAAAAACGAAAAAGCCTATATATGATGAATTACTCTAAATAAGGCTCAAAGTCTCACAGGATAACTCCTCTTCATCTAGTGGCTCTCATGTACCAACATTAGTGTCAATGACTCCAAGGGGTGACAAAGTTATTAATCAAGGCAAGGCACAAAGCCTTCAAAAATTGTCACACCTGATGGGCCATTCATCAAAATCCACTGAATCTCATGAAAGTAATTTTGCCTAGAGAATCATCATTAGAAGTTTTTTTAAAAAAATTTCCTTTATTTCTCTTAAAATATATCCTAAACCCTAAGTGCAAACCTAAACATGCACCTAAGTGATCTAAATGTAATGCTAATGCAATTTAAACATGACATGCCTAAACTATGAGGAGACACATGAAAAATATCCCTAAATACAAAATATCTCTCTCCCACGCTTAAACAATACATTGTCCTCAATATAAACACATAAAAGCATCAAAGCACTACGGGGAATAGGATCATCTAAAAGCACATAACACAAAGACTAAAAACTAAGGAAACAAAAACAAAGATAAAAGAAAAAGAACCTTGGTTGCCACCTAAGCAATGCCTCGTTAAAGTCACTAGCTAGACTATACATCGCTCATCCTTTTAGAGGGGGGGAAAACCAATGAGAAAGGGCGATTCATACCTCTAGTCACTCAAATAACCGTTATCAAAAGCGTAGAGCTTGTCCTTGATAATGCTAGGGGGAAAATTGTCTACCAAATCCACCTTTATGTAATCAAGTCCATGGTCCTCCGTAGTCACACAATTAAGCTCATGAGGTTTTGGACAAACTTCAACTACTTCCACAAACTCATCAGAAACAACCATATCACATCCACAATAAGAAAATGATGAAGAAGAAGACTCATGGCCCCGTACAGAAACCAAATTCATCATGGTGCTCTCCTACATCCAAGGTTAACCTGCCCTCCTTTACATCCATTCGTACCCCGCAGTGGCCAAGAAAGGGCTCCTAAGAATGATATTAGGTGCTGCTATATCAATAATCACGAAGTCTACCAGCACATAGAAATCATCCACCTTGATGAGAACATCCTCTAAAATCCCCAAAGAGTACTTCGTAGAACGGTTCACTAATTGAAAAGATCTGATGGTCGGTCTCAACTTTCTTAGGTTGAGTCTCTTAAAAATACATTAGGGCATCAAATTCACAACTGAACCAAGGTCAAACAAAGCCCTATCAATGTGCACATTTCCAATCATGCCAGGAATGAAGAAGCTAACAGGGTCTCTAAGCTTAGTAAGAAGCTTGATTAGAATCACGACATTACACTCCTCACTTAAAGCTATGGTCCCATTCACATCAATCTTCGTCTTTTTTCAGAGGATTTCATCCAAAAACCTCGCAAACATAAGCATTTAAGACAAACTATCAATGAACAGAATGTTCGCATTTCACTTTTTAAGCACATTAAGAAACTTCCAAAATTAAGCATCAAGTTTAGCCTTGGCAAACCTTCATAGGAAAGGCAAGGGCAGCATGTAAGGCTTTGGGGAAGGAGGCACAGACTCCTCAGACTTATCACTTTCACTCTTCTTTTGGGGCTCATCCTTACTAAGCAAGGCATCGACATGCACATCATGATTTTTCTCATCATTCTCCTAAGCTTTGGCACCCTTAGGACCCACTAATTGTTTGCCACTTCTCAAGACAACGCAATTGCAATGCTCTTTAGCATTAGATTAGGGCTTACTAAGAATTCTAATGGGAAATATAGAAGATCAGCCAGCTTGTTGCGCAATTTGACATTCCAACATCTTACTGTGAGTAGTAAGCAAGTCAACCTTAAAGGGTAATTGGTTAATATAGTCATCTTGGTTTTGTTGTGCCAAAACGACGCTCTCCAACATGGCCTCAAAGTTGGACTTTTCTGGAGCTTACAAAGAGAAGTTAAGTCTTTGAAAATTAGGAGGTTGTGGCTTCGCATTGGCTTAGGGAAAAGGAAGACAATCATTCCTATATGAGTAGTTGGGATCGTTCTTCCAACCGGGATTGTAAGTCTTAGAATATGGCCCGTGGTTTGGCCTAGGTTGGAAGCTATTAACATATACAACTGGGTCACTAAAGCATTGGGTTCAAGGACTCCCAACTTGACAACTTGAAGTCACAAGGTTAAAAGATTCACAATTATCACAAGGAGGGGAAGGGCACATGTATTCACCGCGTTAACATTCAAACAATCAAGTGTTTGAGTCATGGAATCCATTTTACGGATAAGCAATGCTACGACACCAACATCAAATTTACCTTCGACCTTCTTGGAAGGAGCTCTCTTATTAGGCCATTGACAATTGTTGAGCAACATCTCCTCAGTGAGGTAGTATGCCTCATCCTCCATCTTGTTCATCAATGTTTCTCCCATCATCGCATCTACCATGAACCTCATGGCTTATGTGACTTCATTGTAGAACACTTGCACTATCATACACTTCTGAAGACCATGATAGGGGCACAACCTTAAAAGTTCCTTGATGTGCTCCCATGCTTAGTATAACAACTCATCCTCCTATTGAGCAAATGAAGTAGTTTAATTGCTCAAACTTACCGCCTTACTATGAGGGAAGAACTTGGAAAGAAAGGTCTTGGTTAGCTTATCCCAAGTGATTATGGATACCGACGGTAAAGAGTGAAGTCGTGCCCTCGCTTTATCCCTAAGAGAGAAAGGAAGCAAGCACAGGGAAATCACATCACTATAGGCTCCATTGATCTTCAAAGTATTGCACATATCTCGGAAAACTTAAAGGTGCAAATTAGTGTCTTCCATGGGGGTGTCGCTGAATTGTGATTGTCGCACAATACAGATGAGCTTAGGCTTGAGCTTGAAATTTTCAGTGCTCATGGGTGGCCTAGTAGTGCTTCAGGTGAGTTCGTGAACTCCTAGAGTGACATAGTCACGAAAGGTCCTTCTTTGCCCGTCTTCACACTTCATCTTAGGTATTGATTTGGCTCCTTCCTGCTCCTCTTCAATGTTTTGTTGCTCTGTAATTGATGAAAAGTTTGCTCAATCTCAGGGTCAAACCCAATAAGTGCTCCAAAACGGGGGGATTTGTGCATTAAATGAAAGTCATCTACACACAATCATAGCACACCAAAACCAGCAAAATTAAAAAGTAAAAAGAAAAAAATTGCTTGGCAAAACTCTATAGGGGTAACTCAATATACAATCCTAGTCATCGGCAACAGTGCCCAAAACATGATTGCTGCCCTAAGTGCATAGGTGTTATAGTTTAGATCAAGGTCATTCCCACAAAGACTAGATTGATTTATCAAGTATTCCCTTACATGTTTGCTAAGTGAAATCGTGATTTGATTGCATTTTTATCTAACCAATGCTGAACAGATAGGACTAACTTCAGTGACTAAAAACATCTAGGGATAGCATCACCTAACGATGTGCTAATGTAACTCGTTAAACAAGCACTTTTCAACTTGTCAATTGATTCAATAGTCGATAATTATTAGAGAATCCACAACTTTCTTTCAAAATAGAGTGAATTACCTCGATCCAAATAATTACCAATTTGCATTGTATTTTAATTTAATCAAGTTTAAGAATAGGATTATCACAAGACCACTTACCTCACAGTCCTTTCTGAAGTGATTATTAAACTAAGTCTAATCCTAGTTTTCTAACAACGATCTTCACCTTTCGGTACTTTGATATAGCATCCACCATACATGCAAGAAGCTATCCAAAAAGCCCACAATAGTAATCAAAATTCAAGGAATAGATTGAAACTACCAAGCAAGAATTGAAAGTGCGCAAAGTTCAAATGACAAAATTCAACAACAACAGCTCAGGTTAGCTACCCCAAGATATAGAAATCTACTCACTCATTATTGCAATCAACAATACAAGAAACTCTAAATTTTTAGATTAAGCTAAAAAGAGAAATTAAATGAAAAGGGAAGGAAAGAGAGGCTTATTTAAGTAGTCAGGATGATAATCTTTCAATCCACTTCCAAAGCCTTTGAATGATGCTTGATCTTTGCTTCTTTGTTTTTCAACCCTATCTAATGGTAGACTGTGGATGTGTGAAGGATGGTAGATGATGATAGGATGAAGGATAGTCGCCAAAGAAGAAGTAAAACGGGGCTTTTATCATTGAAATCAAAGCTGCTAACGTCCAAAATGCCTAGAACACAAGCAGTCGCAACGAAAACTAGCTAAATCGGGGAAACATCGATAACCATGGGCTAACCATTTGGAACCCGATAGACCAGGTCCAACACCACGGCCAGACTGTGGTGCTCACTGCCCAACTCTGTCTCTTTTGTTTACCTTACGCTTTTTCTCAAATCCTCCTATACTGTGGTATCGACCACAGTATGTTTGTGTTGGGTGTCTTTAGCTCTCCTTTGATAACTTGTATGATCCACAAGGCTGTATAATCTTCATTCCACTCACATGCTTTGGGCTCACAAGGTGAAAATCTTCAAACACTCTCAAACAAGCAAAACCCAAGTATAATATAGAAATATGGGCATAAATCATACAATTAAGTATATTAGTCGCCTAAAATCACACCCAAACACTCATGAAATTCTATGTAAATGTGAAATTCATGAAGGGGCTGCTATGTAATTTCTATAACTTTCTGTTAAGATAAGTAATAAATTATTCACCCCATCTCAAGGTACTGATTTATTATTTTAAGAAGCTTCTAAAATATTTTATTTCCTTCCATAACTCAAGCTACTAAAATTGCAAATTTTTATAAGCTTATTCATTTTTTGTATATTCAATCACAAGAAAGAAGCACTTAAATATTTGTCTTATTAAAATTTTTAAAAAAAATAATCTCAAAAGTTTAGGGCTTAACCTAAGATGTATGTGTGATAATATTCAACCAGTATGTTCAAAACTGTATTCGTCCATAATTGATGCGGCCCAACAAGCTAAATTCACTATGCTCAACAAAAACAAGGCCAAACGTCAAATGGCTCCAATTTGGATTCAAGAAAATTGACTTTTAGAAGTTAACCCTCCAAGGTCCTTATTAACTAGGGACCTTTGAGGGTCGAGTTACAATCAAACTAGCTAATCCAAAAACTTGCCATTCTTAATATCATAACTCTACATTTTTCCTTGAAGATTATATCAAATTTTGGCTCAACTTTGAGTGCAAAATGAGTTCCAATTTGGGTGAATTTTATATGACTAGAAAACATCATAAGTCTATTTTCCAATAAGTTATGGCAGGTCCTAAGACTCCTATATCCTGGACGTTATTAAGCAAAAAATTAAGGTTGGTCAATACATACCTAAAACTGCAATGTTTTCATAATGAATTTTTTGGGCATTAGTTGCAAGAATTTGGGGAGATATTTTAATAGCAAATTAGTGAACTGCATAAGCTCTTAGTATATTCACCAAATGAAATAGTTAAGGAAGCTTCAAAGATGCTACAAGTGGAGAACATTCAAGCTCACTAGTTCTAGCATTTCGCTTCCTTTTCTTTCAAAATTTTACAGCATAATTTTGTAAGAAACGTATTCAGTGGAGATACTGCTTTAATCTTATCAGTTAGAATATATTCTTTGTATTCCAGTAACTACATTAGTACCTAGGGGAAGGGACTAACAATTTAGTAGCTTTATGTATCCTTTGATTTTCCATTGTAATATTTAAGTAGTTGGAATAAGAATGAACAAATGAAAGCTTGTTGCTTGTTTCTCTCATTAAAATCTCTAATCTTTCTCTGGAATTAAGAGTGTTGGTTTGAGTCTTCACTTTATGTTTCTACTTGGTGTTTAGGCTTTAGAGTAGAGATTGGCAAGTTGTTTAGTCTAAGATTGTAGAGAAACCTTTACTCTGGGTCATATCTTCTTTTGATTATTTAAGTCCCTAGGTTTCTCATGTTTTTTGGGTTTTCTTATTGAAGCTTAGGCTTTTGTTTGATTCAAAGGTTTGATATGGATTAACAATTAATAACATGGTGAACTAGGTGTCTAGATATGTGGTAAGCATTAGTGTCATGTTTGGTAAGCATCAGCACCATGCTTGGCAAGCATTAGTATTTTGTACACCTTGTAGAATATTATAATACGGCTATGCTCATGATGTCATTAGAACATGGAGGGCAAGTGATTTTTGTTGATGTTTCTAATGTGGGAGCTCATTACTTGTGTGCTATAATGGAATTATAGGATGAACAAATGTTTAACATAGTTTTTCTATATTACTGTTATTTTGAATAGTAATAGGAATAAATATTGTATTCTTTATTTGATGAATATTTTGTGCATTATTGTGGTAACTTATTAGGCAAGATTAGGGCTAGCTTTATTTGGTTTATGTCATGGTATGAGAGCTCCTGCGAAGTCCCATGTAAAACCTAACCCAAAAAAAAAAAAAATCTTACCTCATCTGCCATTACTGAAGATCAAAGCTTTGCCATTGATAATCAAAGCCCCTATTTTCTTTATCCATTTGATTGTCTCAGAGCCATCATAATAAAAATTAAATCTAAAGGGGAAAATTATGAGCTATGGGAAAGTGCAATTATAATGTTCCTTATCAAAAAATGAACTTGGATTTCTCGACTTGACGATTATGAAGTCGAACGAAAAGGATGGGAAAACCTTGGCAGAGATCAACACTTGGGAAATGGTAAATTCTATGATATAGCCATACATTATGAATATGATCGATCCAAAGCTTCACAAGAATGTGGCTTATGTTGACTCCACTCAAAAATTATGGGAAAGCATCCATAAGTGATATGTCATGCCCAAAATTCCAAAGATTCATAAACTAAAGCTAGAGATTCCCTCATGCAAGCAGAATGAGGAAGCAGTGTTGTAGTTCTTCCCGAGATGCATAGGCCTTTGGAGTGAACTCAATAATTACATTAAGATTTCAGCATGTACATTTCGGGTGGGTGGCAAAGATAGTCAAGACAAATAAAGAGGACAAAGTCCACCAATTTTTGATAGGCCTTGATGATGATCCATATTCAACGGTTCGTAGTTATATTCTTGCTATTTATCCCTTTCCATTAATAGAGAAAGTCTTTAATATAGTTCAATAAGAGGAGAACCATAAAAGTACGATGACAAACTGAGAACAAAGACCCAAGACCATGGTTGTCTTTGCTATCTCTCGTCTGGCTAAACCCAGCTTTATGCAAGGCAAGAAGGTTACTTGTAAACACGACACAGAAACTAGCCATGAGGAAGCAAACTGCTTCAAAACTGGGTATCTAACAAGGCGGAATACTGGTAAAGGAAGAGGTAGCAGAAACTGAGGCCGTGGTGGTCGATGCAGAGGACGGGCTAGTGTAGGAAGAAGATAAGAGAGCGAAATGGCTCATCAAGTATAAGCCTATAGTGAGCACACAACAATCCACGCTTAGGACAGCCACTCAAGAACCACCAGCACCGAATTAACAGTAGAGTAGGTACAAAAGATTTTGAGTCTTATTGAGACTCTATAATCTAGCCATGAAAAACAACTGTGTAAAGATATATGGATTCTTTATTCTGGAGTTTCTTGCCCCATGACTAGTGTGTTATTTTTGTTACATGATGTTCAAGACAAAGAAGTCATTCCAATTGAGTTTCCTAAAGTGTCTATGACCTTAGCTATCAAGAAGGGGACTGTTTATCTAAAATTAAAATTGATTTTAAATAGTGTTCTTTTTGTTCTCAGATTAAATTGTAATTTAAAATCTATTGTGCAATTGATTGATGATAAAATTTACAAACTAACATTTACTAAAATGCTTTGTATGATACAGGACCTTAATATGAGGAGCCTAATTAAAATGGCTGAGCCTAGAAGAGGGTTCTATTACTTCAAATAGCTGACAATGGAAAGGGTTCAAGTCAACAAGTTTCGTCGCCTCTGATACATGGCATTATAGATTGGGTCATCCATCAAGTCAGGCATTATCCTATTTTTCTAGCAACATTTAGGGTAGAAAAAAAAATGATTTATGTTATGTATGTCTTCATGCCAAAGAAACTTGTATGTCATTTCGTATCAGTGAGAATAAAGCATTAAGTAGGGGTTCTTATCACATGAAATCATTTTGTAATGCGTAATACTTCTTAGCTAATGCTGATGATGCTAGCACAAGTGTGTAGATTTATCTTATGAATGAAAATAGTGAGGCATCTCAACTTTTGAGAGATTTTTCTTCTATAACAAATACCCGATTTAGAGCCAGGTAAAAATTGTTACAAGTGACAATGGCTATGAATTGACCTCCGACCCCATGAAAATATTCTACAGAGAACAAGGGATTATCCATGAACCAAGTTGCATGGATGCATCGGAACAAAATGATAGGGTTGGAAGAAGACATCACCACATTCTAAATTTAGCTAGAGCCTTACGTTTTGAGGCCAATATATCTATTGAATTTTGGGGTGAATGTGCCTTAGCCACAAGTTATCTTATTGAATGAACTCCTTCCATTTTGAAAAGAGAGAATCCTTATGAAATATTGTTCAAATCAAAACCTTCCTATGATGATTTATGGATTTTTGGGTGCTATGCTATGCCTACAATCACCAAAGACCAAAAGATAAGCTTGGATCTAGAAATAGGAAGGGAATATTTGTAGAGTATCCTTATGGCAAGAATGGTTGGAAGGTTTATGATTTAGAAAGCAGAGACATGTATATGCGTCGTGATGCGGTTTTCAATGAAAATTGTTTTCCATTTATCAAAAGCAAGGAAAAAAAATTCAAGGCAAGCAAACATACTCTCTCTCTCTCTCTCTCTCTCTCTCTCTAGCTGTTCTCTGTCTCGCTGAACACAGCCCGTAGCTCAGAACGGTCACTTGGGGGCCTTGGTAACAGTCCGGCAGTCAGTGCCTCACCAGCGACTCTGAGTCGACTAGGGCACTGGAGTAGATACGGTAGTCAGTCACCGGCGGTGAGCCCTCCCCTGAGTTCCCTGAGTACCAGCACGCCTGCTTCTTGCCACATCGGCAGCCTGATTTCGGGGGCTCCTTGGGTTCGTTTCCCCCTCAAGCTGCCACCGAGTCCCTCTACCATTGTTGACTCAAGTTTCCAAGCCACTCGCCGGCGAAACCCAATCGGCTAGGGTACCAGAGCCGGTTCCACAACAGCAAGCTGCATCGGCTTCAGGTGCCTCAACGAATTCAATTTCGGTGGCTTCAATTCTCTCTCTGTTCGATGATCCTCTTCCTCTCGGTAAGATCTTCGGTCTCCTGTGATTTCTAATTGCGATTGGATTACACGAGGAGGCTAATTTGCTGCCGAAGAGGGTGCCTAGGGTTTGTCTTCGTTTTTTCCTTAATTGTGTTTCTTTGCTTCTTTTTTTTCTCCATGCCTGAATTGTGTTTCTTTGCTCTGTTCTTCGAGATTGTTAGGGTGCTAGTGAAAGTTTGGGGTGTGTGTTGATTGTGATTCGTACACTACGAGGTGATTCTTGCTGTCGAAGAGGGAGCATGTTCATCCTGAAAGTTTTAGGGTTTGTTTGTATTGGGTACTGAGTTTTTGAAGTTAGGGTCAGTGCTTTCAAGTGTTTACGGTTTAGAGTTTTGCTAGATTGTTTTGCTAGTTTGAGGGTCAGTGTTTTTGAATTGAGGTTTTGGTCCTTTTGCTAGATTGTTTTTGAGTGTGTGAATTCAGGCTTTTGGAATTGAGGGTTCAGGGTCAGTGTTCATAATTTTTGAATTGAATACTGAGGTGCAAATGGAGGGTTGTGTTTTAGGAGGCTCCTTGTGTTCAAGTTTGGCTTTAATTAGTTCTCGTCTAATGAGTTCGTGCTTTAGTCCTCCTTTTACCATAGGCTCAGCACAAATCCTCTATCTCTCTCTCTCTCTCTCTCTCTCTCCCTCGCTCTCTCTATCTGTGCAATTTTTACAGATTCACCCGCTCATTGTTCATCTGTATTTGTTTTACATCCATTGTTTTCCCATTGTAGCTTATTACATTTGTTTTTTGATCTTAGTCTCTGTGTTATGCTTTGATTCTTGTGAAAGAAGTTTGATTTTGCCCATCAATTATTACTCTGTGATTTTGGCCTTCGATTAATCATTATGTACGTGTAATTTGCGTTTCTTGTTGCGCTGTGATTTTATCATTGACTCTCTAAGCCACAGTTGTCCTCAATTACTGCTTTCATGTAAGTTTCTGTTTGTGTTATTGCTTTATGAAATTGGGTACTGGGGTTGAGTTTGAACTCGCCATTCGTCCCTCAAATCTCAGGCTCCCTCTCTCTGCCAACCCTTCTTATGTGCTATTCATTTTTTGTTTTCAGCTAGGTTGGTGCCATTTCTAGTTTGTTAGAATTTTTTTTCCGAATTGTAGTTCCTATCTCAATTGGCTCTGTGCCAGCATCAGTGGCAGTGTTTAGTGGTTTTGAAGGGTTAACCAGGGTTGCAGGTGGAGGGTTGTGAAATTGGTGGCTTGCTTGTGTTCTTTTTTTCTCTAATTGGTTCTTTTTCTAAATAGATCCTTCTTTATTCCAAGTTTTCTGCAAGAGTTCTCCCCTAGTACATTAGCCCCTGCTTCATTATTAGTTATTGCCCTTGCTGCTAATTATTTTGCCTTCGTTATTTTTTTGTTAATCTCTTGGAAATTTTATTATTAGTATTTTTTTGTGGGGTGTTTTTAGTATTTTTCAGCTGTTAGCTAGTGGCGAGCAATGTAGTAGTTTCAGCCAATCCTCCGGGGCGAAAAGGGGGTAGGAGGGGTGGAGGGTTTCAGAATGTGCGCCTGGCGTTTTGGAAAATTGGGTCGCTTACAGGTAAGTCTATAGAATTAGTTAAGTCGTTGCATAGGCGTAGGATTAATATAGCGTGTGTTCAAGAGACGAAGTGGGTGGGGGCTAAAGCTAGAGAAGTTGATGGATACAAATTATGGCATTTGGGGTCTATCAAGGCGAGGAATGGAGTTGAGATTTTGGTTGAGAAGGAGTTGGTAGACTTTGTTGTTGAAGTGAGGCGTAAGAGTGACCGAATTATGGCCGTTAAGGTTTTAGTGGGTTCATAATTCGTAAATGTGATCAATGTTTATGCTCCCCAAATAGGTTTGCCGGACGATATTAAGAAGCTTTTTTGGGAGGATTTGGATGTGGTCATACAGGAGATACCTCGGAGTGAGAAACTTTTCATAGGGGGAGACTTTAATGGCCATATTGGTGTTGACTCAGACGGGTATGATACGGCCCACGGGGGTTTCAGTTTTGGGGAGAGAAACAACGGAGGAGTTTCTGTGCTGGACTTTGCAGTGGCCTATGAATTGTTGGTGGTAAACTCCTTTCGTTATGCCGAAGGAGAACCACTTGGTGACGTTTAAGAGTGTCTCCTTGAAGACCCAGATTGATTACTTCCTAACGAGAGCGGATAGTCAGAGGTTCTGTAAGCACTGTATGGTGAATCCTAGTGAGTATCTAGGAACTCAACATAGGTTGCTAATGTTGGATGTGGAATTCAAATGTTCAAAGTGGAAGAACAGGAGAGTCGAGGACCCTAGAGTTAAGTGGTGGACCCTCACAAAGGAGAACGCCATGTTATTATCAGAAATGATTACTGAAGAAGGAGCTTGGAGGCGGGTAGAGGGTGCAGACACAATGTGGAAGGGTATGGCAGATTGTATTCGAAGGTCAACTAAAGAAGTCCTAGGTACTTCTAGAAGGGGTGGTAACAAAATGAAGGGTGCCTGGTGGTGGAACGAGGAGGTAAAGCAGAAAGTCATGGAGAAAAAAGAGGCATATGTTGATTTCATGAACAGTGGAGCAGATGGAGAAAGAGATATTAGTAGAGCTAGATATAAGGCAGCTAAGAAGGTAGCCAAGAAAGCTGTCGCAGTAGCTAAGAGCCTGGCTTATGATAGGTTATATCATAAACTGGCGACCAAGGAAGGGGAGAAGGAAGTCTTTAAGCTGGTGAGGGCTAGGGAAAGAAGAACAAGGGATTTAGGTGTTGTGAGGTGCGTCAAGGATGAAAATGGTAAGGTGTTATTTGAGGATGCAGAAATCAATGAGAGATGGCAAAGATACTTTTCCAATCTCCGCAATGGTGAACTGATGGAAGATTCCCGAAGCAGGGAACGAGAGCCTGGTGACAGGAGGAGTGACCCGCGAAAGTGTGGTCATATCAGCAAGGACGAGATTAAAGAGGCCCTAAGGAAGATTCCCAATGGGAAGGCAGAAGGTCCATATCAAATACCGGTGGAAGTGTGGAAGTGTTTGGGTGAGGAGGGATTAGAGTGGCTAACGGAGCATTTCAATGTTATTTTTAGGACCGCTAAGATGCCCGAAGAATGGAGGTCTAGTACAGTAATCCCTTTGTACAAGAACAAAGGTGATATTCAGGATTGTAATAATTTTAGGGGTATAAAGTTGCTCAATCACACTATGAAGTTATGGGAAAGGGTGATTGAGAGAAGGTTGCGGAAGGATATGTCGATTTCAGAGAACCAATTTGGTTTTTTGCCAGTTAGGTCGACCATAGAGGCGATTTACCTCTTTAGAAAACTCATGGGTTTGTATAGAGATCGAAAGGTGGATCTCCTCATGGTGTTCATTGATCTGGAAAAAGCATATGATAGAGTTCCGCGTGAAGTGTTATGGAGATACTTGGAGTAGAAAGGAGTGCTACCCTTGTGCATTCGAGTTATTAAGGATATGTACAAGGGAGGTAGGACGAGTGTTAGGACGCTAGGAGGGGTCACTAATGATTTCTCCATTGGTATGGGCCTGCATAAGGGTTCCGCCTTAAGCCCTTTTCTTTTCACGCTAGTTATGGATGAACTTACAAGAGGGATTCAAGATGAGTTACCTTGGAGTATGCTTTTTGCAGAGGACATTGTTCTCATTGATGAGACCAGATAAGGAGTTAATGACAAATTGGAACGATGGAGGCATACTCTGAAATCTAGAGGTTTTAGAGTAAGTAGATCAAAGACGGAGTACCTTCATTGTTGTTTCAGTGGAAGGGTAGATGTTGGGGGAGAAGTCACCCTATATGGGGGGCCGATACCTAAGGTCGATAATTTTAAGTATCTAGGCTTGATCATTCATTAGAATCGGGATATTGACGGAGATATTAACCAACGAACAAAAGTAGGCTGGCAAAAATGGAAGTATACCTCAGGTGTGCTCTGTGATAAGAGGGTGTCCCTTGGCTTAAAAGGCAAAGTCTATTGCATGGTAGTTGGACTGACCGTTCTTTATGGATCGGAGTGTTGACCTCTAAAAAAGACGCAATTTCAAAGGCTAACGGTAGCAGAGATGAGGATGATAAGGTGGATGTGTGGTTATACGAGGATAGACAGAATTAGGAATGGAGTTATCAGGGACTTAGTTAAAGTAGCTCCCATCAGAGATAAGATGAGAGAAACAGGACTCCGATGGTTTGGTCATGTGAAAAGGAGTGTGGACACTCCGGTGAGGAGATGTGAGAGGATCAACATCCCCGAAGGCAAAAGAGGGAGGGGACGACCAAAGAAGAGCTTAGACGAGGTGATTAGAGAGGACTTGTGAGTTGTCGGTTTGACGGAGGACCTGGCTCAGGATAGGAAGTTGTGGCGGGATAGGATTAAGATCCTAGATCGCTGAGAGTCGACCCCGTAGTTATCTATTGGTTGTTGTGTCATAGTGCGGGCAGAGGTTTTTTTTTAGTTTGTTGTGTTTGTATGCAGATTGTCCTGTCTTCTGAGAAGAGTTATCATTTGCTTACCGCTGATTGTTTAGGTGTATTACCTTCCTCCAATATTTTGTCCTTTTATTTTATAGCTTCAGCTACCAATCTTTTATATTTCCCCCTTGCTATAGAATCTCTCTTTTATAAAATGTTTTCCCATTTAGTGTTTTCACAAAATCTTTCTTCTATAAAATATTTTCACAAAACTATTTTTTTGTGGGTCTCTTGGAACCAGTCTCTCTACGGGTAGGAATGCCGGTAGAGGTAAGGTTGTTTATAGCTGGATCTCCCCAGACCCCGTGAAAGCGGGACCCACACTGAGAGTTGTTGTTGTTGTTATTTTAAATAATCATCATTTTGGGCCCTCATGGAGTTGGTTTTGATGAAGTTGATCAGGAAATCAGAAACATAAATGTTCCTCTCCAGCACGTCTCTGGTTATATAAAACCAAATCACATGTAAGATGATTAGGAAATCAGAAACACAGAATTTCGTTGATGGAAGTAATCCTCAAACCGGAACAAGAAAAGAGAGTACAGAAAACTCCAAGTCACATGCAAGATTACGTATGTTGTTCCACATGTCCTAAAGACCCCTTTTCTTCTTCAAAGACTACACTCCCATCTCATATGATCTCTTCGGGTAAACCATATCCTATTGTTAACTATGTTATCTATAACAAAGTTTCTCTTACACATAGATGTTATTTGGCTGCTATTACTAAAGTGGTGGAATCTAGATTTTTCTATGATTAGTGACAAATCCAAACTAGAGGGACCAAAGAAATTGATGCCCTTGAAGTAGATCACACATGGAGTATTAAAGAGTTGGTTCCTAGGAAGAATTCCATCAACTGCAAATGGGTATATAAGGTGACATATAACTCTTATGGTAGCAACAAGAGATACAAGGTGCATCTTGTGATTCAAGGAGATTAGTAGGTGCAAGGCTTAGACTACAATAAGGTGTTTCCTCCCGTAGCCAAAATGACAAGTGTCTCTAAGGGGTAGAAGTCCCATCAAATGGATGTGAACAACGGTTTCTTGCATGAAGATTTGGAGAAAGAGATATATATGACCATGCCACCTAGATTTTGAACATCAAACACAAATCTCTATATGTTTTGGAGCAAGACCCAAGTTAGTGGTTTCCAAAGCTTTCTTCAAAGCTCTTGGACTATGGTTTTGTGCGTTCATATGCGGATTATTCTCTTTTCACTCATAAGAAGGATGAAAATTAATGGCCTTATATGTTTATGTAGATGACTTGGTTCTCACTGGGAACAATTCAGATTTATGTGCATCGTTTAAGAAACATATGAATCAATGTTTCCATACTAAAGATCTTGGCGCTCTCAAATACTTTCTAGGTATTGCAGTTGCAAGAAAATCACATGGCTGCTTTTTATGCCATTGGAAATATGACTAAAGAAATCATAACCTTACAATGGCCTCAAGCGCCCCTCTACATGATGCTACTCAGTACTGAAGGCTTCTCACTGTCACAAGTCCTGAGCTATCTTATACAGTTCATATCTTGTATCAATTTGTGAAAGAGCCCAAGAATGATCATATAGAATCCCCATGGCGGGTCCTTCTACATTTGAAGGGAAATCCAAGTCAAGATATACTATTACGAAGTGATTCACAATTGCAACTGGATGCCTATTGTGATTCCGATTGGGGGCTTACCCGGTCAGCAGATGTTCCCTAACTAGATTCCTAGTCACTCTTGAAGGCCTGCCTATATCACGGAAAACAACGAAGCAAAGAACGGTTTCTGGGTCATCAGTTCAAGTAGAATATTGGGCTATGGCTACAGCTACCAGTGATAGATAAAGTCTTTTCTAGCTACGATGGGCATTTTTCTCATATCCCCTACGAAGGTTTTATGTGATAACCCATTCACATCGCAAAGAATCATATCCTTCATAAAAGAACAAAGCATACAAAGATTGATTGCCACTTTGTAGAAGAATACATGCTCTCAGATGAGCTCAGTACAGGTTGTGCTTCCTCCAAGAACCAAGCCATGGATATTTTTCATCAACCACTAGGAAGTCAACAATGTCAGTTTCTCAAGCCAAGTTGGGCATCGTCAACTCATACCCTCCACCTTGAGGGGGAGTATCAGGAGTAAATATTTTGCGTATTATTTTGGTAACTTATTGGCCAAGATTGGTGTTAGCTTTATTGTTGTAATATCTTGTATTCAATTAAGCCTCCAGGGCAGCCGCAATCAATGAAGTGAGATTGATCTTCTTTGGTCTCTTGGTTTTTTTTTTTTTTTCCAAATACAGCCAACAGTCTAGTTACAATAAATTTCATGATGAGCAATCATTACTTTGGAATTTCCGTTCAGCGCAATTAGGATATGAACTTTGGTTGAACCCAGTTGGAATTTATGGAATGGTAACAAACAAAGTAACAAATAACCGCTACAGAGGCAAGCACAAACAGGAATGACGAAATTAAAGTATGCAAATCTAACCAATATATAGGCGACATCAATATTTACAATACTACAACCATTGTAGACAGCCCACTATATGTACAATTAGTAAGCATCCTGATATATACAGTTGGAATTTGACGTTGAAGACAGATCCACAGATCATGCAAGTTGTTGCATGATCTGTGGATCTGTCTTCAACGTCGAAGTTACATATACAATTTCCAGTTTCTCTTACTTCACAGGCTACCTGTTGTCCTTGGTTTTGAACTGTTCAAGTACTTTGCTACAAATCTTTTTTACTTAGCATATGCACAGGATTATACAGTTTAATTACAGTAACTAATCTGCTTTAGCTTCTGTACTTGAAAATTTTTCCAAAAAGAAAACTCATCGTATTTTGCTGGGGAGGATTCAGCAAGTGGTACGAGTTCTGTTTCACCTGCAATATGGTCTGCCCAATTTCATGTGGGATAAACTCCATGATCCTCAGATCAACAGGGTTTCCTGCGACATCTGTGACATAAAAGGTGTCTTCCGCTTTGCCACCCTTTGTGGAAATCTCAGCCCTTCGAATGCATAGCCCATTTTCCCTGAAAATACGTGTTATTTCTGTGAGGAGTCCAAACCGATCATCTGCACACAGTTGTAATTCAATTCCCTGAAAACACATGTTTTTAAGTTAGGCTATGGAAGTCATGAAAAAAACAGAATGGGCTTGAGAGTAGTTTTGGAGTGTAATGCATGTATGCCTCATTTGCCCTCCTCTCTATGGCTGCTTCAACGCATTTTACAATGGCTTCTCTCTCAGCTTCGGAATTTATGCATCGCCCATCTGTGTGTCGAATATAGAATTCCTGTTGTTAAAATGACAATGGAGAAAATGACACCATTAATAGAAATAACATAAATGGTGATTGGATCACATAAGAAATTGAGTGCATTCCCACCTTTCCTAGCAGACATGGGTAACATCACGTCTATTGTTTGGGAAATTACGTAACCGGGGGGGGGGGGGATCGATCGAAAGGATCTCCCATCTAGTCCCCCAGATTTTGTTTTTTTTTGTGGGGCGTGGGAGGGGAGGCCAGGGAATATATCTCTTTTTTCTTCCAGTCTTTGACTCCCTTTTTTTCCGCTTTTCTCAAAAACAAACTACAAGCAATTACTAAAACGGGTGTGAGACCGTCCCTTGCAGATGCTGACGATAACAAATTCTTTTCCAAGCAGAATATAGGGCTGAAGTAGCAGAAAGTTTGTCTCCCAAATATAGGATCCAACATAAATAGTCTCAAATATGGGTGGATCTATATATATTCTAACCGTGCTAGCCCAAAAAATTTTTAAATTTTTTGTATTAAAATTCTTCAAAATATTAAAGGATGACCATAAAAATGAATTATTAATAAAAAATAAAGTCAAAAGTGGACACCATTGTAAAAAGTTTCTGGATCCTCCACTGGCCTTAGGGCATGTTCGATAAAATTAGCTGTTTTAGTAATGGTTAGCTATTTTATTAGCTATTAGCGGTTTTATTAGCGATTAGCTATGACCCACTAGTGGTTAGTAGTTAGCGGTTCAACTAACGATTTAAAATAAATGCGTTTGGTAAATGTAACTGTTGAACTAACAGATTTATATAAAATGACTAAAAATGACACAATAAATAGAGGTTTTTAGTAAATCAAAAGAAGAATTTTGTAATTTGCAATTCAATCACTCGGTAGAGGTTCTTAAAAGTTACTTTCATTAGCTTTTAAAAAACACTACATAAACCTCTAACCACTACCTCATTCATTACTTTACCGAACACTGTAAGTAGTAGTCCACACCATTTTGACCACTACAAACCACTAACCTCTACTTCAACCTCCTTTACCGAACACGTCCTTAAAAAACAGCCTTGAGACAGTTGTAAAGATCCGAGTCTCAACAACCGTTGCCTAGGGGCACCTCATTAGTCATGACTATTAGACTGCAAGTTCAATACCATCAGCAAAATTCTGGATGAATTGACCAGTGTCCTACAAAGGTCCACACCGGTCATAACAAAAAGAGTTTTGTGATACCTAATAAGCTTCTGTCCTCCCAGTGGTCACCGTGCCATGAAAGACGACATACTGCATGTCAGTTAGAGTGCACACAATATCAAAGAGCAACTTGGGTCTCTCCTTCGACCTTATGGTAACCACGGTATAGTCCTTTTCCGGACAATCTGATGCAGTGACATGCCTTCTTTCCATTCTTTCATAATCCCTGTCATCAAACAGAATCTGGTGAAGCCTTCTTCCCTTATGACTAGCACCCAGAGGAGAAAGCCTTGTTTGTGCTGTCTTACAATCGCTATTGTAGGTCGGGCCCATTAGTTGAGGCCCGACGGCCACTAAGAGGCCTCCTTAAACCCTAGTTGCTAACCCCCCAATACCTATATAAGGAGGTTTGGGAGGGTCAGCTACAGACACTCATATGAACAGAAATACTATTTCTCTCTCTCCTCACAATTACTCTACCATCGCCGCGGAGTAATTGGCTTTAGAACGTGGACATTACAAGGCGACTCTAGTAGCCGCTGGGATTCATTATTACCGGAGATTTGGTATTCTTATTGTGTACTATTGTCGACGGTATACTTCCGCATTCAGGTTAGTCTTATTTATTTCCTACAGTGGTATCAGAGTTAGAACTATTCGAAATAATCCCAATTAATGGATTAATAATCTGATTTATTAAAAGCATGCTCTTTTATATGATTAGTTGCCTAATTTCTGTAATTTTGCATATTCATAGCATGCTTATGTGTCTGCGTCCAGAATCAAAGAACAAATTGAGTTTTAATAAATCAGGTTCCTGAATATTTATGCCTTTATGAAATCTGAGTGTCAAATAGCATGTTTCTGCAATAACAATGCCCTGAATTGACTAAAAGATTGAAAATTTTAGTCAAGGAAATTAACAGACGTTCTGTTTCAATATCCTGAACCCTATTATTTGTACCGATGATATGTTCATCCTAATTTGCTCAACAATAATTATGTGCCTAGAATGTTAGACACCACAGGCAAAAACATACGTAACTGTTCAGAATATTCACGGCAGAACCTGTCACATAATAATTATGGGCCTCAACATGCGTAAATATTCACAGGCCTCGATCATAACATGCTTTCAATGATAATTCACGTTTAACACCCAAATTAATATCACTGTGTGTGTATGCCTTATGTTATCACAATGCTTAGACAAATTCATGCTTGAATCACATGCTAAACACTGAAAGGCATAATTTTTTTTGGGAAGAGACCCATTCCACTCATATGAACCCTAACCCTACAATCCCTCGCATAACAAAAAAAAGGGGAAGGGGGATGGAGACGAACCCGAAACCCTAACCCTCACAGGGACCCGAAACCCTAACCCTAGTTTGCCTATGCCTAAGTTCTCGACCTCGACTCCAATAACCACAAAAAAAGGGGGAGGAGGAAAATGGAAATAAGGGAACCAAACCATACCATCAGAAACCTCCCGGAGGGGTGGCGCGTGTATGTCACGCGCCGCCGACAGAGGTCGCCTTGGCTTCCTCTTTCCTCCAAATCACCGATGTAGCCTCCGACCTACCCAACGCCGACCAAAAGGAAACAAAGAAACCATCTTTTGAAGGCGTGTGACCCCACGCACCACCACCTTAGTGGCGCGTTGGGGGCGTGGGGTGTGCCGTTAGACTCGGCTTTGGCCAATCTATACAACGATGTCGCGCGTTTTGATAAGGGGAGGTAGAATCGAAGGTTAGAAGGGGAGTTTACACATCACTTAAGGGGGTTTCATCATCTGGTGGTGGGAAGACCTCCACGCGGCCATGGCTACCCAGAAGGAGAAGGGTAATCGTGGCGGTGAAGCAAGTCGAGAAAGCAAAAATTTATGGGCTCCATTAATCTCGGTAAGAGGCAAACAAAGGACCGAAGAGAGAGAGAGAGCTCGAGAGTTAAATGGAAAGGCAGAGGGAGAGCTTGGGGTTAGAGGGTAAGTAAGTAGAGAGGTGAGAAGTGAGAGATTAGGGTTAGAGGATTGTAAGTCACTCACTCCTATATAAGATCAGAAAGTAGGCCGGTTTATTTTTGTTTTTTTTTTTGTTTTGGGCCCAATTTGATTTTAACAAGATATGGCTGTCCTGATTTGGGCCGTTTTTTGTTTCAATTTGGATTATTGAATGTCTGCTCCCTATGATCGTATAAATTCGTTTTATATGTTGAAAATGGCCATAGGTTGGTCATATGTTTATTTTTGATAAATTATATTATCTCTGGTTTTAATTTCATGTTATTATCATTGATTATATATATATTTGGAGGTTGATTATATAACTTTGTGTTATACATATATATATAATGAAGTTGTGTTAAATGAATTAGTTTCATAAACATTAACTTAATACATATTTACGTAATAAAAAGTGAATATCTTCCTGATATTCATTGAATTAAAAATGTTAATTAAGTTTAACAAAACTTTTAAGAATATTTTATGAAATTAATAATTAAATTAAAGAAACTCCAAATTCACAATTGTGCATGATGATTATGAGCTTAGCGAAATTTTCGAACGTACATAGTAAATTATGGAGCTTTCTAGGAAATTTAATTATTAAACGATATGTCTAACAGATAAAATATACTTTCAGATATGGCAGCTAGAAATATGATAGGATGTAAGCAATCTGATGACAAGTTGGATGGTTCGAACTATGATGTTTGGCATCTAAAGGTCCAGTTTTATCTGAACAATGATGATATGCTGGACCACTTGACTGCCTCCATGGTTCCTCCGTCTGAAAAATATGAACAAGGCAGGGAAATTACTGCAATTGAGTAGTATAAAGAAAACCTGAAAACATACCAAGCATGGTTCAAACGCGATCGTTCTGCACGCTACACCATGCTGTCTTGCATACGGGACGATCTCCTGGGAGAGTTTGAGCGTTTCCGCACTGCTAAGGACATGTGGATACAGCTTAAGCTTAGGTTCGGGCAAACGTCTGCTACAAGGTTGCGTACCTTGTAGCTAAAATGGATGCAATATACTATTGACTCCAGTCGTAGTATCCCCGAACACCTTCGAACCATGAGTGCTATGGTTCGAGACCTTAAGGCTGCGGGGTAAGAGGTTTCTGAGCAAGAACAAGTCCTGAATGTGATTAGGGCTCTTCCAAATGATAATGGACATTGGAAGAGTTTTAAAACATTCATGGCACACAGCGATCATATCAACACTTTCGAGGCGATCTCCAAACACCTCGAAATGGAGGAAGAGCGTTTAAAGCAATATGCGCCTTCCAATATGGCATTCGTTGCCAAAGGATTGGGGCCCAAGAATAGGAAACCTTACCGTGGTAAGAAACCTATGAAAGCCCTCGTCCTCCTCATAACTCTCGCTCTAATGCTGGTACTGCTAAGAAGCACAAGACCAAGGGCAACGGAGCTAAGGATATGGCACGTGTGAAGTGCTATAACTGTGGGAAGAAGGGTCATTTCGCTCGGGATTGTCCTGAGCCAGCTAAGGTACCTACTTCCACTAAAAATCTTGAATTATATGTTTGTTCCCATGCATTCGTTGCTAACTCTCTTCCTCAATGGATTGTACATACGGGGGCAACAAAGCACATAGTTCAAGATAGGGCAGGATTCGTGGAGTACCATCGCTACCCGGTGCGTTCACGGACTGTCGTACTGGGGAACGGCAGCGAAGAAGTGTCCTTGGAGTAGGAACATACCAGGTCAAACTCCGTGGAGGAAACAAGCTGCTTCTTCATGACGCCCTCTATGCACCTGGGGTGCGATGCTCCTTAGTCTCTTATGTTTCTTTAATAAGATTAGGTTTTGTTTTTGGTTTTCGTCCAGACAGTTTAGATTTGTTCTATGATGGCAATTTGTTTGGCCAAGCAACTTTGAAAGGAGATTTCGTTGTTTTGGATTTGGATGATAACTATAATAATATATCCTCTGCTTATGTTTCTTATTTTGACTCCAATATTGAATCTGTTAAGTGGCATGCTAGACTTGGCCATGTAGGTCAAGATAGAATAAATAGGCTAGCCCAAGAAGGTCTCCTAGACCGACTCACTAGGGTTAAGTTACCTACGTGTGAGTCATGTTTAGCTAGAAAGGCAACTATGAAGCCTTTCGGTAAAGCCATAAGAGCATCTAGTCCCTTAGAATTAATCCACTCAGACATATGCGGACCCATGAACGTTAAAGCACGACATGGGGCTATCTATTTCATTACCCTCATAGACGATTATTCACGATATGGGTATGTGTACCTGTTATCTCACCGCTACGAGGCACTTGATATATTCAAACGCTTCGTAGCCGAAGTAGAGACTCAGTTGGAACGTAGGGTTAAGATCCTTCGAACTGATCGAGGTCATGAATACCTCTCTGATATGTTCAAAGAGTTCTGTGAGGAAAAAGGTATACAAAGACAGTTAACAATTCCACGCACTCCACAACAAAACGGTGTTGCGGAACGCAGGAATCATACATTGCTTGACATGGTCAGGTTAATGATGGCACATGCTAGCCTCCCAATCAGTTTTTGGGGGGATGCGCTGCTTACGGCAACTTACATACTCAATCGTGTGCCAAGCAAGATTGTACCTGCCACACCATATGAGTTATGGTTTGGTAAGAAACCTTCCTTGGACCATCTACGCCCATAGGGTTCGGCCGGCTATGTGCACAACCCAACCCATAAACATGGGAAACTTGGTCCAAGAGCCACCAAAATGGTGTTCATTAGGTACCCCGCACAATCAAAAGGATATGTGATGTACGGGGAACATCAAATGGTGGCATGACAGAAATAGACTCCCACAATGTTGATTTTCTCGAGGATGAGTTCCCGACCATTGGTGAAGTCAAAAAGGATGTCGAACTATTCGAGCTACAGCCAGACATCCAACGATCATTCGGTGAGGGGGAGAATTTGGATTCTAACTAAGTCACCGAAGATGATATGCCTCCTCTATCCAGAGGGAATGTGGGAGACCTGCCTGACCAGAAAATTGAGATTCGTCTTCAATCTCCTGTACATGAGGAAAGTCAACTTGCGAGTGAGGTCCGTCCTCAATCTCCAGTTGTCGAACATGTAGTAAGTCCACATGTTCAGGATCCCACGCCCCAGAGGGATAGTGGGAGTAACTTTCCACATGTTCAGAGTCCCACACCCCTTAGAGATAGGGGGAGGGACACCTCAACTGGGCAAACGAACAATGAAGGCCCTAGGCTCCGAAGGAGTGAGTGTGGAAGAATTCCTCGATGATATTTTCAAGTCGAAGGGGAAATATTCCTATGTACTCCCTTGGAAGTCGAGGAGCCTACCTCTTACCAAGAAGCAATTGACTCACCAAGCCACAAAGAGTGGACGGATGCCATGAGGGATGAGATGGACTCGATGGCAAGAAATAAGGTTTGGGAACTTGTTGATCTTCCACCCCAACGTAAGTCTATTGGAAACAAGTGGGTTTTCAAGATAAAACGTCGGGCAGATGGATCGATCGACAAGTTCAAAGCCCGTTTAGTGGCGAAAGGGTTTACACAAATTGAGGGTGTAGATTTTGAAGAGACATTTTCTCCTGTGGTGAGATTTGCCTCTATTCGCCTACTCCTAGCCTTGGTTGCCCATTTGGACTTAGAGTTGTTTCAAATGGACGTAAAAACTGCTTTCCTTAATGGCAACCTTGAGGAAGATATCTACATGGACCAACCCTTTGGTTTTGCATCAAAGGGGCAAGAGGACAAAGTGTGTCGTCTTAAAAGGTCCATATATGGTCTTAAGCAGTCCTCCAGGTCTTGGTACTTAAGATTCCATGAAGCCATAACCTCTTTTCGCTTATCCATGGTTTCAGAGGACCATTGTGTGTATGTCAAAAGATCAACCGGAGGGATTATGTTCCTTACCTTATATGTTGATGACATACTATTGGCTGGGAATAATTTTGAGATGATCGAAGCTGCTAAAAGGTGGTTATCCTTCGTCTTTGAGATGAAGGATATGGGTGAAGTCAGGTATGTCCTAGGTGTGGAAATAGTAAGGAATCATCCCAAGAAACTCTTAGGTATGAGCCAAGAGGCATATATCAAAAAGGTCCTGGAACGGTTCCGCATACATTATTCCAAACCCGTAGACACTCCAGTTGAGAAGGGTTTAACCTTGAGCCTTGACCAATGCCCAAAAACAGACGAAGAGAAAGATGCTATGAGTAATGTCCCCTACGCTAGTGTCGTAGGGAGCCTAATGTACGCCATGTTCTGTACACGGTCGGACATTTGCTTTCCGGTTGGTCTGCTAAGTCGTTACCAAACCAATCCTGGGCATGCTCATTGGCAAGCTGTTAAGAGAGTCATGCGTTACCTTCGTGGTACAACCGACTTGGTCCTATGCTTTCAGGGCGGGACCTTAAGCTGAGAGGATACTCAGATGCTGATTGGGGTGGTGACCCGGACGAGTCCAGGTCAACCTCAGGATATGTGTTCACCCTGGGTGGGGGGGGGCATATCATGGTGCAGTAAAAAGCAAGACTGCATAGCTCTGTCGACCATGGAAGCAGAATATGTCGTATGCAGCCTAGCCACGCAGGAGGCAATATGGCTTAGGAGCTTCCTCCAGGATCTTAATCTCAATAGGGGAACCGATGATCCTGTAGAGATGTTATGTGACAATACAGCTACCATCCAATTCGCCAAGGATCCGAAGTTTCATCAGAAGACCAAGCACATCAAGAGGCGTTATCACTTCGTGCAAGACGCTGTAAAGATGAAGGAAGTTTCCATCAAGTATATACCCACTAAAAAGATGATCGCCGATCCATTAACTAAGCCAATTCCTAGAGATGCTTTCAAAGCACATTCGTTGAGTCTAGGACTTCGTAGGGTTTAGTTTTGGATAAAATCTTGTTATGTATGATAGATACGTTCTTCATGTAAAAGGCATTTATGAAATAAAGATTAAACTTTTCTTTTTCTAAATGTTTTGTAATTTATCTGTTAGACCTGTTGAAAAGTCACAGGCTTCTGATTGGCCTAGTCACACAGGCAATCACCCTGACGCTTGAGTAGCGGGCAGGATGAGACGTAATCATATTGGCACTAGGTGTGCAATATCGATAACTCATACTGAAGGTGTATGAATGAGGAATAGTCGCCTTAGTAAGACTAAGATGAGACTCAAAGGAGTCGAGTATGAGATAAGTTTTCATATTGAAGCCCTAAAAGCCGAATCTTGAGTGTCAAAGCCAACATTCAGTATGTTGATCTAGTGGCTCAGGTTAGATTTTTTGAGTAAAAATCTAGACTGACGATTCGCATGGCATAAAGAGTGACGAACACAACTAAGTGGGAGCTATGCCGTGACACACATCTCATACTGTGTGTGCTTGTAAGACGACCCATATGTGGGGTGACGATTGAATTCCCTTTCATTTGTCACTGTGTGACCCTATGGACGATGACCCTTTGACTTAAAGTTATGATATTAAGTCGAAGCTTAATGATGATATTGTAATGTGATTCTCAAGAGCCACGATGTATACGGTTCAGCGGGAACACGTTATGGAAGCGATTAAGTTAAGATGAGATTTCATGAGTGTTTAAGGAAAATCTATCCACCATCACCATATCAAGCCCGGACGATTATGTTGAGAACATAATCATATGATATATTAGGCATAAGGGACTAAAGATGCCACTGGTGATGTCTTGGGATATTTTTGGGGTATCATATTTCGTGAAGGTGTTATGTTAGTTGGATGGTGACTTAATATAACATTATTTGTTATCTTCGGTCGCACGTCCTATTCCCAGTATGGAATGTGAGGAGACATGATTCATGAGGAACATGTGTTTTAACGGCCTTTTGTGGCCGAGTGGGAGCTGTAGGCCGGGCCCATTAGTTGAGGCCCGACGGCCACTAAGAGACCTCCTTAAAGCCTAGTTGCTAACCCCCCAATACCTATATAAGGAGGTTTGGGAGGGTCAGCTACAGACACTTATATGAACAGAAATATTATTTCTCTCTCTCCTCACAATTACTCTACCATCGCCGCGGAGTAATTGGGTTTAGAACGTGAACATTACAAGGCGACTCTAGTAGCCGCTGGAATTCATTATTACTGGAGATTTGGTATTCTTATTGTGGACTATTGTCGATGGTATAGTTCCGCATTCAGGTTAGTCCTATTCATTTCCTACAACTATTTACTTTGAGCACATTACAGAGGAGCTTCTTCATGGTGATGAGCCTTTTGGGGTCATCGATCACACAGCTGGTGGAATAATCAATGACGCGGACAATGGCTGTAGCTCGAGCACTATGCGTCCATATCTTAGCATTCACCACATTACAGCTAAGGCTTTTGAGCACAGCACATACTTCAAATAGCAAAGCTGGTCTGTCGGTCCCTGTTAGCTCACTCGAGGTGTATTCTTCGATGGGCATCACCCAAACTGACTCTCCGAAAGAGGATGTGAACGAGCCTTTATTCTCAATTGTCTGAAAATTTGAATGACAAGCCGTTCGTAAGGTTGAGTAGAACTACAGGTTTCATTACTGCAAATTCTTAGTTTAAAGGAGCAATTTCATGGACGATAATCTAATTGGTTCATCAAACTGTGTCGTCTTGTTTGCTCACTACGAATGGCAGATTGCTTTTCTCATTAAAGGATCCATCAGAAAAGACTCCTTCCAAATGCAGGACTGAAGTAAGGTTGTAGAGATATGACATTACTTCCAGGCCGTTTTGCGGTGACTAATGAAAAACACTGAGATAATGGCACATTATGGCTAGTGGTGGCCTAGGCACCCGGTTTACCCACAATGCAGCCCATGACAGGCTGGATTAAATTGACAAACAGACCCATGTATGCCAAACCCGGTTCAGCTGACTACTTCCAATGAGCCAAGCCAAACTCAACTGGGCTGATCAATGGGCTGGCTTTGGCGGGTGTTACCTAGTCTTAGCCAATTTTAGCCAGTTGCTTGTTTGGTAATCACTTTTTTATGGCTATTTAATTAATTAATGGAAGAAAGAGATGCACCGCTTTGACATAATTGATGACTTCCCGATCTTTGATCTTGCGTCCATGATAGTCGGTCACATAGAACACTATAGAGTTAAAAAAAATCCAAAACAAGGAGCTGGCTTCAGAAACAAAGGCAAAAGTTGACTTGGTAATATGAAGTCAGAAAAGTAAACAGTTGACACAGTATGAAGAAACTCATGCCCACCGTCCATAAACCAGCCGCCATCAGAAGAAATGTATGATTTTTTAATGGTACGGTTCATGTCAGCAAGAGCTTGAACAACTTGTAGAAGAGTTCCATGCTTGTTGACACTGTCCACCTGCACAAGGTCATGCTCAAATTTAAAATTCTTATTCATGCATCATTTATAGGAACTAAGCTGGACAGTAGCACTTCAACCATTAATTTTTGAACATATGTTATTGGGACCCTTATTTCAGTTCAAGACTTCATATGAGACACTATACATGAGCTTGAAACTCGACACTTCATTTAAGATCAAAAGCAGGTAGACATTTAGAAAATGTCCAACTTTAACATCTAGACAATAATGTAATTGAAGACTTCGAGCTTAGCTCAAATAACATATAATCTGAAATACCAGGTTGGGTAATATGTGATTCAATTTTCTGTCAGAATTTTACATCCATTAGTTCTTGTGCTAATACATAAAAGGTGACATTCATTCTGATGTTTGGGTAATAAACTTTTTGACAACGATGACTATGATATGAGACTTTAAATACAACAGAGATAAAAGGGATGTAAATCAAGCATACCAGAATAAGAGTAGCATCTTCACAAGAATCATTGTCAGCAACAACTCTAAGACAAAAAGCGAGCGACTCAGAAAAAGAAACAGAGCCAAAACAGTGGCAAGAGTGAAGCAAATGACAAATAATCCTCTATCCCTGAAATAATAGCCCACCCACTGGAAAAAATCAATTTATAATTAGTGACAGAAAAGTTCTGATGTGGAAACAATCCAATATTAGAAGTCATTTAAGTGCATAAAAAGACCTATTCATGGTATCAACCGTCCGACATAAACTTGTGATTGGATTGCCACTGTACGTAAAATCATAGCATTTTTTATTAAGAGGCTACGAGTTCAAATTTCAGGATCGAAATATATACTAATCCCGAGTCCTGAGAGGAATTTATTGGGCATTCATACTTCAAACTAAAGGGCATTTACATACGGCCACACGTTAAGCAGTGTATCAAAGCCTCGTTCTAGCCCTCCTGCCTCCCACTATGAGCTTAACTGTTGATTGAGTCGATTGCTTGATAGAATTCAGCACAAGAAACTCAACGAGTAATCATAGTTGCAGCCACAAAAAGAACTGGAGCAAGTCCAATAAGAACAGGAACAAAGATTTCCAACCCCCATTCAAGTAAGAAAAACATAGAAAAATTGCCTCAAAAGCACAAGCAAAAGCAGAGAAATTTTGATGGAAAATTGACAAATCACAAATAAACAACAACAGAAAAATAAAATCCAGAAAAATATATCAGTAATTAATTATCAATACCTTCGTGGATGTAACCTTCTGATCAGCTTCTCATATTCATCCTCCATTCCCATAAAAAGGAAGAAAACCCAGAAATATTATTTGCAATTCCAGAAGAAGAAATCAACTTATGATCAATCTGGGTAATTGAGATTAAGATTGTCAACACTCTTTGAATTTTGAGCTCTCCGATATCCGTGGAAAAGAAAATCAATACAGACAGAGAGAGAAAAGAGTAAGGAGAGATCCCAGAGAGGGGGGAGCAGAAATACAGTTAGTCTATGGTACATACCCATGTACCGTGGTAATATACACACCTATATAAAGACGTGTTTAATTGGACCTAACAAATAATTATGTCCTATTGTGAAATTCAACCAAAACTACCCAAAAAAAAAAATTTCAGAAAAACACAAAACCTCAAGAATGATTATCCGAACATTGTTGGCAGAATCTAACACTCAAAAGATCTTCATCGAATCAATTATTTATCATCTATTCAACATAAAGTATATCTACCTAGAGCGATTTTTAAATTCAGAAATCGTTGCACATAAGGTGTTCGACGAAATTCGCCAAAGGCACGATTGTAATAACGAAATCCTTAATTTTGATCAAATGAATCTTTTATGCAATGCAGTGAATCTTTTCTCAACTGCAGGGAACCTTTCCTCAACTGCAGTGAACCTTTTGTGTCAATATAGAAAATTACCAAGAGGCTGACACAAACAAGAATAACACAATTGTCCGCATTGTTATGAGTAACAGAATGGACAATCTTCACATTCTTTCCCAAGAAATTGAATCACACAACAAAGTAATATCCATTCTGAAACATTGGAAAGAATATCTACATATCAACACAACTATAGAAGCATATGTGCACCATTAAGCTATATAAGCATATGTAATCCACATTGCGATTGTGGCACGACAATGGCAATGGTGAAATATGGACAACGTAATACCAACATTTACTGTGCAGTTTTACATCTTAATTTTGATCCAATGAATTTTTTATGCAATGTAATGAATCTTTTCCCAACTGCAGGGAATCTTTCCCCAATTGCAGTGAATCTTTTGTGTCAATAAGTAAAATTAAATTGCTTTTAATTGCTATAGATCTGAGGCTGTGCACTGCACGCGCAGCATATGTACCTAGTAAGGTACATACGTTTGTACGATAGTATTTTCCGCAGAAATAAGCACAGATGGCGTGAATTGTTCTGTTTTTGGTGATGAATAAAAATTGGGGTTCAGGGGTGACGTGGGACGCTGTGATTGGTTCTCAAGACGGTTAAAAAGCCGCCGAACTCAAAGGGGAGAGACTAGGCTGGGCTATGTCGAGTGAATGAGATATTTTAACTGAACCGACCATTACTTTTTGTCCGTACTTTCCATGTCAAGTGATGAGGGAAGAGAATTCCTAACGGCACGTGACGGTTAGTCGGGTGTTCGCCGGTATTTTTGGCGGCGGTTCCTGTGTGAGCTACCTGTTTTGTGCCCACGTTCGTGGCATTTCTTGGACCGTTTCCCCCGTTGCTTTTCCCTACTTGCTTAGTTTCTTTTCTTTCTCTCTCTCTCTCTATATATTATATATATATATATATATATATATATATATATATATATATATATA
>JACYFF010019584.1:64917228-64929149 GCA_017589665.1 Selenicereus undatus | reverse complement strand
CGCGCGCGCGCACATGGATCCTTCATCTTGAGCTGCCAAAATAACCCTAAAATCTATGACATCTAATAATTAAAGACCTAATACTAAAAAATCATAATAGATTCTAAAAACATCCACAACAAAAAAATGTGGGCCTGAAACATGCAAATTATTCATTTATTTTTAAAAATAAATATCATATATACATACTTCAAATGGAGAATAATCTTACCTATAGAATATGAATGTCATCAAAAGCTTCTAATAGAAGGGAATGATGAATGCTTAGATTATTCTTTTGAAAGTAGAAGAAGTTTGGTACTGTTTGGTGATAGTTTTGAGGTATATATATATAAATATATGTGTGTGTGTGTGTGTGTGTGTGTGTGTGTGTGTGTGTGTGTGAGTGTGTGTGTGTGTGTGTATATATATATATATATATATATATATATATATATACATGTATAATTGGATTGCATGTAACATACAGTACTCTAATGTATTTTATATTTATGTTCAAAGAAAGGGCAAAACAATATTAATGCAAACAACAAATCTTTTAATGTTTATTCTTAATAATAATAATTTTTTCTTTATACAAAATAGGTTCTTTAGCTGTTATTGTACCATATCTAACAACTTTAGTATTTCATATTTGATGAATACTAATTTGGGTGGGTAATAAGTAAAACGAAAGTTATAGTTATGACTTAATAAATGGAAAGGTAAATATAAAAAAATTACCATTATGGGGACAATAAATCAAAAATTAAATCTAAAGAAGTGGGATTATCTATTTGATGTTATTTGTTGTTGGTAAATTGGAAACAGATGAGATTATAATATTTATTATTTATTTAATAGACGAGGATGTTCTATTTGGTGTTATCATTTATTCAATCACCAAAAAGTAAAGTGATATTTGTTATTATTTGGTATTATGACTATGAATATAATAGTATTCTACCATAATCTTTTATTGCAACAGTGGAAAAAGCTAGGTTATCTAATTCACTAATTAAAAAATAACAACATAATTAACTAGCAATATTTAAGACTAATTTTTGATGAAAAATTAATTACGAGGTATTCAATTAAGATAGATTTCGGATCGAGCAAATCAATTTCTTTTGTTAAATTAAAAACAAATATAACTAAAAATAATAAGGTATGTAATTAGCGTCAGAATTGCTTCGAAAACCAAATACTAGATAAGTTTGTGTTTTTTTGGGTGAATACACTCCACACATAATAGGTCTGGATCAGTGTATAATATTGGATTTGTGCTCCTTATTTTTGAAATGACAGTAATTATACAATATGATGGAGTAACTCGCATTCTATAGAAACAAAAAAGAAATATTTTAGAAAAAATGGAAGGACAAGTGTCAAAAGATTAGGGGGTGTGTTTTGTTTGAATATGTATATGTGTGTGTATGTGTTTAATGTGTGTGTATATTGCAGGTAATAGTTCTAACTGAAGTCAAAATTATTAGTCTTTGCAAATCAGCTCCCTGTTTCAGTTTTGGACAAAAATGCTGCATTAAATAATCAACAATGACCTAGTACTCGTAGCACTTGAACAATATATACCAAATGCATTCGGAGCATATACTTCAACTATACAAAAGGAGGAAGACAGTGTGTAATTGGTCTCAAGTCTATCTTATTTTCACTCAGAAAAGAGTTCCTACATGAATCTTTTACATGTTTTTGCATTTATTATGGCCGAGATGGCTCACTAAACTGTTTGCAAAAATTCTTAGATATGCTAAGATGTCATGCAAGTGGAGGCTCAACATATGGTCTCATTCTACTACAACATGGGATATATCCGATGTTGCACAATTGAATTCAAGAAACATTAGTCCCACTTAACATTATGAGGCCCTAGGGTGATTGAGAGTGAGCTAAGGAAGGGAGACCATCTCAGTTAACCAGTTCTTATACTAGGAATATCTCTTAGAAAAGCTTCTGACCTTTCCTAAAATGATAGACAGAAGACCACATATAAATGAAGAGTTGCATATGCAGCTTTTATTGACTTGGAGAAGGCCTATAACATGCTTACCTCATTCTTCTACAATTCGACATCTCACCGGCTTGCCATGACTTTGTATTCCTCTATATGCCTCATAACATAAGTACCTTTGTTATGAACTTTTTCGAATTCTCAACTCTCCAAGGCATCTCTATGTGTCTTTCTTCAAACTCTTAACCGAAATTCCCTCTCCTTTTATGACTTCGTTCCTTTACAAGATATTCCTGAGAGAGTCTACTCTGCTTGGTTCATATATAATTACAAAGATAGTATCACTATATGCTTCATTGTAAACATAAGAAAGCAAAACAACAACTTATGGCACTCATATAGCTCTCCCCTCCATTTACTTAATTTTTCATCATTTCAATCATCTCTCCATAATTAGGGATACTATCACAGTCAAGCCACTACTTTTTCTAAGGCTCTACCAGGCTTTTAAACTTAACACTCCCATTGATTTTGTTTTCAATATCGATTGCCTTAAGGGGGCCTTTAGGGAGACCTAATGTCCTGTACACATCCTTCTTAATCACCCTCACCCTGTTGTGCATAAGCAGCAGTGAGCAACAACATGTGTCGAAGTTATGGACCAACCACGCCGCTAGCTTGCACAGTAGCATCTTAGCTAGTAAGTGAAATAAGCCTCCAAAATCAATTTCTTTGATGGCTTCCTTTACCTGTGATTCAGCTTTGTAATCGACTGGCAGAATCCTTTAGGGGATATCTTGCTGTTAAACTCCTTTGTTTTGCTTTTCTTTGTCTCGCCCAATGCTACTGGCCCTTCTTGTTGTTTTTTGTTCACTGGTGGTGTACCAACCATACTAGCATGTTTTTGTCTCCCCCTTGGACATTAGATTGACCCTCTAAAGGTGTTGTTTCTCTCCCATTATGTACATCAATTTGAGTCTCTAGAATTGCACCTTGAAGTTCCAGTCGTGAACTCTGAGTTCAAAATGTCAAGGTAGGTGTAGGTGTCTCTAAATGGATATAATCCTAAGTGGATCCATCACCAGAATCGTTATCAGAGCTTGGAATGTCAGCCACTGAAGACAAAAATAGGTCCCTTGGCATTAGCTTTGACGTATAATCTTTCTAGCCAAGTTTGAATCTTCTTTCCCTTTCTCTCTTTTTGTGCTCGTCAAGATCAATTAGATCTAGATTTTTCAGTGCAAAAATCATTTTGATAAACTAAGCTTAGTATTCATAAACATCTATACAAGCATTGCATATGCAAGCACATAAAGGTTATAAACATCTTTGTGCACATCATAACATCTGCCAACACATACAAGTTTCCTAATTCTTTAAATAGATATACATGCAATTATAAAAGAACACAGTAACATATGTTCTCCAAGTTGAATACTTAGGATTTCCTCTAACGAAGATATAGAACTGAAATCTGCCGAATTCAGTGATCTTAGGCTTCTCTTGAAACTTCTGCATTTGTAAACCCTTGAAGAAGAGTTAACATCATAGGTTTATCATTAGTAGATGCTGAGAAGGGTTTTATCAACGTTCTCAGTGTTTTAGTATTTTGAACTTATCACTGAACATTAAACATCTTCACTAAGCTTTTCGCTCCTTAACATATACCACTAGACTCAAGTGCTATAGGATTTGATCTAGAAACCCTATATGGCCCTATCTTTACAAGCTGTTCTCAGCTTCATGGATTTTTGTGTCCATCTTGAAGAGATATATAATCATTTTAATGTGTAGAAAAGCTAGAACCTTGTCATAAAATGATTAACAAAAGCTGCTAGCATATGATCATTTAAACATATAATCAGGATTACCATAATCATAATTCTATAACTAAAGAGTGGATACAGTTTAGGAGATAGCTAACATAGTAAAGTTCCATAAGAAAAACCACAATCTTTTAACTGCTGAACAAGAGCAACCAATTTTCTATAAACAAACAAACAACAGCAATTTCAGGCGCTCATAATAGATTGAGTGTTCTTCTATCCAGATTTCTTCTGGTATTTGATCAGATGTGAACATAGAATTGGCATTTTCATGGAAGTCCCAACGAAGTGGCACACCTTTGTAGAATAATATCACCTGCAACTTCTAAAGCTAAGCCAATGCAAAAAGGTGCTAACTACTAGTTTCTTTGTTGTTGCAATTTTGATCAGAGATAGGATAAGGCTCTCAAGCTAAGGTATTGCATTTTTGTACCGCAAGCACAATTTTTATAATCAAAAGTTCTTCAACTAATTCTTGTTGTAAACAAAATTATTTCCAATAATGTGGCAAAATCCCTTAAAGCTACCTACTTAGAAAATGTTTAATTCCTCACTCACTTTCTTCATTGTCTCTTTTACATTTGCACTTCATTTACTAAAGCGTTTGAGTGGCTTAGACTCAAAAGTTAGGTCTAATGCATGTTACATTTCAATTATATGTGTAAAAACTACAATGTACCTGAGGAAATCATTAACATATTACCTTTCAGTGCACTGAGTTCCAAACCCTCCATCCTCTTGAGTAGCATTAGACTTTTTTGACTTTTGATTGCTTCTTGTACTTACCATTTTCTGAAATGGGGGAATTTTTTTTTGTGAGAGTACATCAATCATAAACTTTGTAAGATAAAAAGCAGATAAATTGGAAAACTAACAGCAAGAACACCAACAAAAAAAAAAAAACATAACTTGGAGTAGAAATGAAGATATAACAAAAAACAAATGAATATAAGACTGCAAGAGAAGAATGAAAGAATTGATAAGTGTGCAACTTCGTCTAAGGGATATTCACTGAAACAAGCATGAAAATGTATAGTTTCACTAAGACAAGAGTGGAAGTTCACCTAGCAGATATTCAAGATCAAATTTAAAAGGGAATCAGAGACAGAACAATTTTGTCATTCTAGGATATTGTAGCTTCACCTAGTATATATGAACACAATGTGACAACATAAAAAAATGATAAAACTACTTTTAAAATGTGCAAAACTACATATTCATGTTGTTTGATGATCAATGTATTAGGCGATAATTTGCGGCATTTCACGTTCCTCTATCGCCCAGGTTTTAGCTCGTGTAATAACGTAATATTTAGGATTTTTACTTGTTTTATTTACTTTTGTGGGTAATTAGATCAACAAAGCAAGTGTCGCAAAAGGGAGTAAAAAGGAACAAAAGAAGAAGACAAAGCATCGCAACGAGAGGACGGTGGATTGCGCGACACCCATCGCACATGGCCAGCCAACAATAATCGCCTGCCAAGGGCTGGCGACAACAATCGGTCTGGCGCCAGCCAGCCATTAGCCATACGTTGGCTGTCGTCGGCCCCCTGTCGCGCTGCCGTTGGCTTTTTCTCGGCTCCGTCTAAAAGCGGCTTTGCTTGGGGTTCTTTGGGGGGGTTCTTTTCGGCAATTTTTAGTCTAGTTCTAGGTTAAGTTTAGCAAATAAAAGCTCCATTAGGGAGATTAGATTGCAAATTTTGGCGGATTTGGATTCAAGCTTTCGATTTCAAGTTCGTCCAATTAATCCTAAGTTTTCTCTTATCTGTCTCTCTATTTCATATTTTGTTCTTATTTAGGTTTCGTTAGTTTAATTCTTGTATTTGGCTTGTTTAGCCTAAATGTTTAGTCTTTATTGTTAACCCATGTTTAATTTCCTTGCTAGATTAGTTTAATTTCTTTCTCTCTTCACCATAGTTCATGTTTATTTGCTTGTTTGTTAGCTTATGTTTAAATTGGGCTTTTATATTTTGTGGTTGATTAGTGATTAGTTTAGTTGGCTTGGATTGTGATTAGCCTCTTGATGGCTAATTAGGCTAGGATTAGGCCTAACCACACCCAATTCTCTCTTAGAACTTAGAGTTTTCCCTCACGCCTGTCAAGTGTTCGATGAAATGCTTGAGAGTGCTTTCATTATTATTTTTGGGCGATTGACTTATGCCGAGAGGTGGGGTTGATTAGCTAGCGTGAGAGAAGGGATAGCCAGGCTCGGGACATGAAAATAGTCCCGATTCTAGCTAGGTTCGAGGGTTGCTAATTTTGTTGTCTAATTGAGCTAACCCCATGAAAATAGGTGGTTAGGCTAATTAGGTTAGCCCATGACCCTTGAGAGATGACTTGGGTGATCTTTGATGGCGCAACCGACCATCTCTTGTTTTCAGTTGAGGTCGGGTAGGTTAGGACTCCTCTTGTCTATTTAGTTAATCGATTGGTTAAATCATAGTCTGAAGCCACCTCTTTTGCTCTCGTTAGTTTAGTTTAGCTTAGATTTCATTTCCTTCCTTTCGCTTGGCCTAGATTGAACACTTAAGCTAATCCCGACAAGTGGACGACACCCCCAGCACTCGACAATAAAACCATGCACTTGGGGTTATAAATTTAAAACTTAAATTCTTCCCATCAAGTTTTTGGCGCCATTATTACGGAGTTGGCGTTTTTCAATATTAGGTTTACTTGAGCATTTGAGGCTAGGCCTTTAGAAAATCCAAAAAAACTAAAAAATCAAAAAAATTTGAAAAGAAATGAGAATCGGAATGTCTATTTTCCATTTACCTCAATTTGAGCATGAACCTTTTTGGCAATGCTTGTCTAGATTGAATAATTATCGTGCTCAATATGTGCTTTTTGAGTATGAAAAATGAAAAATATGCAATGTTGTGCTTGAGGGGATAACACATGAGACTCGAGCCACCCTTGAGTCCATGTGTTATGGTGGTTTATGTTCTTTAAATGTTAATGATATGTTTGACCTGTTTGAGTCATTAGCTTGGTATCAATGGCACCACGAGCATGCTAGTGAGTCTTTTGAGTGCCCTTCCCCTATTACCTTTGATTTTCAAGCTTATTCTCTTATTGTTCATCTTTTGACCACTATGTGAATTCTTGTCCCTATTGTGATATTTCTGATGACTACTATGCTAGACTTAAATCCGTAATAGAGACAATGAATGAGCGACTTGAGTGTTTTGTTGGTAAGATAAGGGGGAGAGGTCAATTGCATGAGATTGACCCTAGTCCATCTTGTCCTAGAATTGAGGTCAGTCCCTATGGTGCCTTAGAGCCCGATTTCATGGTTGATTCACCTTTGACCGGCCTAGGGGAAGTGATTGATTCTCCCTTGGCATCTTTACCAATCGTCACTGCATCTTTGCCTAGCACATCTCGAGACACTACTGAGGGTGTCTTATGCTTACTTTCTTCTTCTCCCCTTCCTTTAGCTCAGTGCATGGGGTTAGATATAGGTGAGTCTCTTGGGGGTGATGCTAGTTGTGTTGAGGATGATTCACTTGATTGGTCGGGCGATATTGCACCATTAGAGCCTTCTTTTGAGGAGTTTTATGTTCATTTGAGGGTTAGTGCCACTCCTAGCATTAGGCATCTTGACCCCATTTGCACCGAGCCACTTGACTCCACCCCCATTTCATCCCCTTTCCTCCCTACCACCCCCTCTCACTGGCATGCATTTCATGAGTCCCTAGGTGAGATTAGCGGATTTCACCCCTAATTTGATCCATATTGTGCTTGCCTAGAGGACTTGTTGTGGAAAGTCATGTGGAATGCTTTCTTTGATCATGCTTTTGACTTTTCTATGGCATTTGATAAGTTTAAGAGGACACTAACTCTATTTGCTACATTTTTACTAGTGTTCTCTTACTTACACTATTCTGAGACACATGCACTGACGTATGACAAGCTCTTACGAGCTTTGACGGCATTCGAGTTGAAGCCGCAAGTCCAGAGCGATAAAGAGGAGTGGTTGATACTCCTCGTGCCTCCATAACACCATCCTAAAAAGGCATAGTTTCGGTACAATCAGTACCCAACCTGGTATACTCGTTCTAACTCTCCTCCTTTCTTTTTATTTTATTTTATTTCCTTTTTTAGTTGTGGATATTAGGTATTGTTTACTTGTGGATATTAGGTGGTGTTTTTGTTGGTGATCATTTTGAGGAAAAATTTGTGATGTTATTGAGCCATTGATGGCTATGATTACCTTTTTTGTGTTTTTATGGATATTTATGTTTGTGATTGCTGGTGTGGTTGGATTGGTATATATTTGTTTTTGGTGGTTAGTTTTGTATATATGTGTAGTCTTGTTGTTGATTGGGTGAGACTGTGTTTTTAGGGGAGTGTGTTTATTAGTTTGTGTATATATGTGTAGGTTTAGTGTTCTTATGTGATTTTGTTTTCTTTGTTTTTGTGTGTTTTTGTGGTGGTAGTGACTCCTTGGCTCCCAATTAGGAGATTGTGAGATTTAGGTGTGGGGGTGGGAAGTCATATACCCTTTTGTGCATGTTTTTGTGAAAATTTTTCAATTTTTCAATTTTTGTATAGTTTTTCTTTTTTGGCTTTGGGGGACTTTTGTGCTGTTGTGATTTGTTTTTGATCTTTGATAGCTTAGTTTCTAGCTTGTCCATAGGTCGACTATGCATGATAGAACACTTTCTACAATGTGATCTTCGGTCTCTCATAATAATCCCATTTCACATGTGTTGATTTGGGCCTACCTTGCAAACTTAATCATTGACTTTTGGTGTTAGGTGTTGAAATTTGGATTTAGGAACATTCTACTTGGTTAATTGACTTCCAGTTTTGGCTTCATTATGAGAAAAAGAAAAAAAAAAGAGAAAAACAAGAAGTGTAAAATGAGCTTAACTCTAGTACCTCTATTTGGGCTTGAATAATTGTCGTGCACATCTAAATAAAACCCCTAAATACGGAAGAAGCCTGAATATGTGCTAAGTTATTCCTCCAGGAGTTGAAGGCCTAATAAGCCAAGAACTGCCTACCTGAGCTAAGGAGCATAAGGAGAAAAGCGAGAAACAATGAAGAAAAGTAAAAAAAAAAGGGACCAAAAATAAAGGAAGTTATAAGCCAAGTGGAGTTGATCTTTTAACTGGTTTTAGCCTAGCACTAGGAGTCAATACACCATACACATATAACCAAGGTGTGCAAATTGCGTCATTTTGTTGCGTGGGGTGAAAAAATGACAGCCCGGGTGCATTTATAGCCTATGTGTATCTTGAATGTATGTTTTGCTTGTATATGGCTTGGGAGCTAGGTTGCTAAGACGATAAAATCAGCCTAGATGTGTACATATTTCCCCTTTGCCTCGTATATATGTTTTCTTTTGAAAAGTCCAAAAATACTTCAAAGATTTTGAGGGTATATCTTCTACAAACCCTCACGAGATCTCACTCGTCCACTTGGAGAACCAAGGGGTTTAAAGGGCATGTTACATACGCTAAATGCAACTGTGATTCCTACGAAAGTGAGTTAGGTGCCTAGCTTAGATTTTCTTTTGTTTTGCTCGAGCACGAACAACAGATAGGTGTGGGGTTATTTGTTAGACGCTAATTTACCGCATTTCACGTTCCTCTATTGCCTAATTTTAGCTCGTATAATAACGTAATCTTTAGGATTTTTACTTGTTTTATTTACTTTTGTAGGTAATAAGATCAACCAAGCAAGTGCCACGAAAGAGAGAAAAAAAGAACAAAAGAAGAAGACAAAGCATCGCGACGGGTAGATGATGGACTGCGCAACACCCATCGCACGCGCCCAGACAATAGTAGTCGCCAGCCAGGGGTTGGCGACGGCCTGACCTCGCCCTGGCGAATGTTGGCTGTCGACCAAACGACGGCTATCGCAGGCCCCCCTGTCGTGCTGCTGTTTGGCTTTTTCCTGCCTCCGTATAAAAGGGGCTCTGCATGGGGTTCTTTGGGGGGGTTCTTTTGGCCGATTTTTAGGCTAGTTTTAGGTTAAGTTTAGCAAATAAAAACTCCATTAGGGAGATTAGATTAGGAGATTATATTGTAAATTTTGGTGGATTTGGATTCAAGCTTTGGATTTGAAGTTCATCCAATCAATCCTAAGTTTTCTCTTCTCTTTCTCTCTCTCTATTTCTCTCTCTCTCTCTATTTCATATTTTGCTCTTGTTTAGGTTTTGTTAGTTTAATTATTATATGTGGTTTGTTTAGCCTAAATGTTTAGTCTTTATTGTTAGTTCATGTTTAATTTCCTTTGTAGATTAGTTTAATTTCGTTTTCTGTTCACCATAGTTCATGTTTATTTGCTTGTTTGTTAGCTTAGGTTTAAATTGGGCTTTTATGTTTTGTGGTTGATTAGTAATTAGGTGGTTGGCTTGGATGGTGATTAGTCTCTTGGTGGCCAATTAGGCTAGGATTAGGCCTAACCACACCCAATTCTCGCTTAGAACTTAGAGTTTTCCCTCACGGCCGTCAAGTGTTCGATGAAATGCTTAAGAGAGCTTTCATTGTTATTTTTGGGCGATTCACTTATGCCAACAGGTGAGTTCTATCAGCTACCGTGGGAGAGGTGATAGCCAGGCTCAAGACATGAAAATAGTTCTGATTTTAGTTAGTTCTGAGGGTTGTAAATTTGTGGTCTAATCCGGCTAACCCTACGAAAATGGGTGGCTAGGGTAATTAGGTTAGCTCATGACCCTTGAGAGAGTGCTTGGGTGATCTTTGATGGCGCAACCGACCATCTCTTGTTTTCAGTTGAGGTCGGGTAGGTTAGGATGCCTCTTGTATATGTAGTTAATCGATTGGTTAAATCATAGTCTCAACCCACCTCTTTTTCTTTCATTAGTTTAGCTTACCTTAGAATTCATTTCCCTCTTTCCGTTTGGCCTAGATTGAACACTTAAGCTAATCCCGGCCACTAGATGATACTCGACGATAAAACCTTGGACTTGGGGTTATAAATTTAGAACTCTAATTCTTCCCATCAAGTTTTTTGGTGCCGTCACCGAGGAGTTGGCGCATTCCAATAATGGTGTTTACTTGAGCATTTGAGGCTAGGCCTTTAGAAAATCAAAAAAAATTTAAAAATAAAAAAAATTGAAAGAAAAAGAGAATCAGAATGGCTATTTTCCATTTACGTCAATTTGAGCATGAACCTTTTTGGCATTAATTTTCCAGATTGAATGATTATCGTGCTCAATAGGTGCTTTTTGAGTATGTGAAATGGGAAATATGCGATGTTGCGCTTGTGCGGATAACACATGAGAACCGAGCCACCCTTGAGTCCATGTGTTATGGTGGTTTATGTTCTTTAAATGTTGATGATATGAGGGGCCTGTTTGAGTCCTTGGCTTGGTATCCATGGCACCACGAGAATGCTAGTGAGTCTTTTGAGTGCCTTTCCCCTATTTCCTGTGACTTGCAAGCTTATTATCCGCTTATGTGCTCATATTATTCATCTTTTGACCACGACGCGAATTCTTGCCCCTATTGCGATATTTCTGATTACTGTCATCCTAGACTTAATGTTGTACTGGAGACAATGAACGAGCGACCTGAGAGTTTTGTTGGAAAGACCAGTGAGAGCGGCCTATTGTATGAGATCGACCCTAGTCCATCTCATCCTAGACTTGAGGTCAGTCCCTACGGTGATTATGCATCTTCCCTTCCCTTAGAGCCTGATTTCATGGTTGATTCACCTTTGACCGGGCTAGAAGAGGTGATTGATCGTCCCCTGATATACCAAGCTTCAAAAAGTCCTAACACACATATATCGTTTTTGGCAAAGAATGATTCCAAGTATATGTGTGTGTGTGTGTGTGTATATATACATATATATATATATATAAATATATATATATATATATACATACACATACATATATATATACATATATATATATATGTATATACGTACAGATAAATATATACATTTATATATATAGATGTACATATATACATACATATATATCTATATACATATAAATATATATATATATATATATATATATATATATATAAATGTATGTATGCATGTATGTATGTATGTATATGTATATATGTATATACACATATACGTATATATACATAAATATATATATATATATATGTATATATATATATATATATGTGTGTGTGTGTGTGTGTGTGTGTGTGT
>JACYFF010019584.1:64876958-64892228 GCA_017589665.1 Selenicereus undatus | reverse complement strand
CTAGAAGAGCTGCTGTGAACAGGTCTTACAACCAACTGTGAGATGGCGTTCTTCACTTAATGTAGAATCACCCACTTAAAACCTGTTTTAAGAACTTGTTCTCACATGTAGCAAACCAGTTAACACAGTAAAGATTACAAACACCAGTTAGGCCTGTTTGCAGATCATGTTTGGAGCAACACTACTTGGACACATTTTTACACTTGGATTTGTTATCATCAAAACTTGAATATAATAACTCAACAAATTCCCCCTTTTTGATGATGACAAACCAAGGGACCATATTGACAAAACAACCAGAAAGTCAATGCTGATAGGGATTCATGTAAGTCAAGATCAGGTCAAAAACAGGTTGGTCAGGTTGGTCAGTTCAGATTCACACATGTCAATGTCAATAGGTATTACCTCTTTTTGACCTCTTTTTTTTCTTCCCCCTTTTGGCATCATTAAAAAGCACCAATAACAAATATAAAGGAGAGGGAATAACAAGCAAGACAAACTGCAAATGGATATTTCATTAAAGAGCAAAGCAGTACAATGAGAAAGAGAAAAAAACAGAAACAGAAACAGAAACATATCCAGAAACAGAAACAGAAACATATCCAGAAACAGAAACAGAAACAGCCTATACAATCAGGGAGCAGGGGGTGGTTTCGTCTGTAGGGGAGGAATACTAGGAGCAAGGGAGGATACAAGACCAAGCAAGTTTGCATGACGCTTAGCAGAGAGGGCTTGTTCTTCAGCAAGAGCAGCCTTGACAACGGAGAGCTCATCCTTGAGGCGAGCATTGTCCTCAAGAACAGCCTCTACCTTGGTGGATGGTTGCTCAGAAACAGGTGGTCGACAACCCTGTTTGGAACTGGACCCTTCCCCAAACCCAAAGCCACACCCTAGCAGAGTATCAATCCCAATTGCATCAATTACTTGGGCAGCCACTCGCCTTGTGAGCACTATGCCAAAGTGCTCAAACACCCTTGTCAGCAGAAACCCATATCCGAGATCATGAGCTCGGGTGGTGTTCGCAATTCGCCCAATGTGGCGAATCATGATTGCCGGAAGATTGATGGGCTCCTCCCTGTCCAATAAGTCGACTAGGCACTGATCAAAAAGGTCGGTTGAGTTTCTCCCTTGACCCCTTGGAATCACGTTCTTAATGACGAACATGAAAAGGAGTTGGTGGGGAGGAATCAGATCACCCTTTTTGACAGAGCAGGGTGTTCTTAGACCTTGTTTTTGACTTAGGCGTTTGGACACCTCATGGAGCCTGGCTTGTTCCATGGCTGTTTTGTCTTCCCTCACATACACAGCAAAACCTTGTGAGGGTACTCCCAAAATTTTCCGAAGTGTGGGCGCATCGACCCTGATGCCTTGCCCATTCACAGAACTTGTCACCATCCCTTCGGTGACTCTGCAGTTGGCGTAAAATTCATCCAACTCAGGCACAGAACACCCCAACTGGGTGTTTGCAAACAACTCAAGCCAGCCTTGGGCTCGAAGCTTGGTCAAAAACACCCCGAGACCCTGTTCCTCAAAAAAACTGACAGACACTACCTTCCCCCTGACAACATTGCGCTTAAGCAACTGCGCATGTTTGTCAGACATAGGAGAGGGAGTGGACTGCTTTGGGCGTTTGGAAGTAGGAACAGAGGTAGTCGCTTTTGGTAGGGGGGCTGTTCTTGGTTTTCTTTTGAGGGGTAGTTCTGCTGGAGAAGACTTCACAGCAGGTTTAGTGGTTGTTTTTGGAGGGGCTTGATCTTCAGAGGACTCAGAAAACACTGGTGTCCCATGTTTGAAGGTGGTGTCTTCAGAGTCAGAACTCGAGGACCCTTCAGTAGAAGAGGAGATCTCTTCGACAATAGGAACGGAGGGTTTAGAGGTTCTGGGGGTTGATTTGAAGACAGTTCTCCCAGACTTGCGAGGAGGTTGAGAAGGAGGTTCTGAGGGGCGAGACCTTGGTTGTGGTCGTGTTCTTGGCGTACGAGTGCGCCTAGCCACCATCTTAACCCTTTTCCTCTTCTCTCCAGTTTGAGAGTCGAGAGAAACAGAGTCATCTCCAATAATGGTTTCTGGGTTCTCCAAGAATTGGTCTTGGAGACCCGAAGAGTCAGCACATGCTGCAGAGGGAATGGGACAGGGGATTGTTCCCACATACACCATTAATTCCCAACCAAAGGGGTAGGGAATATCATTCAACCCAAGCCCAACACTTTCGAGATTTAGCTGAGTGAGATACCCGAAGGTTTTGTGAATAATTGGGCGAGGAGGAGACGAAATTGAGGGTAAACTCAAGTTGCAAGAAACAGGTTTGAGAGCCATTATCGCAAGGAGGACTTTCGGGTTTTGGGAGGTTTTTTGCTAGGGTTTGAAAGCAAGAACGGAGGAGAGAGAGAGATCAAGATGAAGAGAACAGACGTACGCAAGGCAGTTTTTAAACTCCTCACCTGTCACGAAGGGTTACCTAGGGAACACCTAGAATTTGTTGCAGGCAACAATCAATAAAAGCAATTAAGGCATACCTGTTCGAGCCGCCTGTTCTTGAGCATGCTTTTCTCATTCCAAGGTCTGTCATGATTACTCTTTCTCCATCTCCCAAGACAGCAGTACATAATCATGAGAGTACACAGACTACACATATTCGCTAAGCACAGACCACAAACATTAGAAACAAGAGAGAAGAACAGGTATTATAGGGTGCTTTTCGTCAGCTTGATCTACCTCTGAAAACAGGTGTTCTCAGGGTGTTTTCACCAACCCCAGTTCCAGTCTATTTCTCTCAAACTGATGTCGAGCTAGTGCCTTAGTGAATATATCAGCAATCTGTTTTTCCGTTGAGCAAAAATTCATAGAAATTAAGCCTTTTTCCCGATTATCTCTTAGGAAATGATGTCGAATGTCAATATGTTTTGTCCTTTTGTGTTGACATGGATTTTTGGCAATATTAATAGCACTTGTGTTATCACCAAAAATAGGAATACATCCAGTGTCAACACAAAAATCCTTGAGTTGTTGTCGTATCCACAACAACTGAGCACAACATGAAGCTGCCGCCACATATTCTGCTTCAGCTGTGGACATGGCAACTGAATGTTGCTTCTTGGTAGCCCAAGATACCAAACAAGGTCTAAGAAAGTGAGCCATACCTGAGGTACTCTTTCTATCAACTAGGAAACCTGCATAATCAGCGTCAGCATATCCAACAAGATCAAGATTGCAACCTTTAGGGTACCATAGAGATAAATCAGGTGTATGTTTTAAATATCTTAGTATCCGTTTAACAGCCTTTAGATGAGTATCTTTAGGACTAGACTGAAAACGGACATATAAACCAACACTAAAAACGATATCCGGTCTACTAGCGGTTAGGTATAGAAGTGACCCAATCATGCCCCTATAGAGTTTTTCCTCAACTGAGGGGCTCCCATCATCCATAACCAATTTGGTTGAAGGAGAAATAGGAGTGTCTATGGGTTTGGCCGACTCCATCCCAAAACGCTTAAGTAGCTCCTTGATATACTTTTGTTGATGGATCATGGTGCCGTTTGGAGTTTGCTTGATTTGTAAGCCTAAGAAAAAGTTAAGCTCACCCATCATGCTCATCTCAAACTCAGTCGTCATCATATTTGAAAATTCATGGCATAAATCATGATGAGTTGCACCAAATATAATGTCATCTACATATATTTGGACGATCAATAGATGTTTCCCCTTAGATTTCAGAAACAAGGTATTGTCTACATTGCCTCTTCTAAAATCAGTTTCAAGTAAAAAGCTTGATAACCGTTCATACCAAGCTCTTGGAGCTTGTTTTAAACCATAAAGTGCTTTGTCAAGTTTAAAAACATGATTTGGGAAATCACCATTTTCAAAACCAGGGGGTTGTTTGACATACACCTCTTCTTTAAGGTATCCATTGAGTAATGCACTTTTAACATCCATTTGATATAGCTTGATCTCCATATGAGCTGCAAAGGCTATTAAGATTCGAATAGCCTCAATTCTAGCAACTGGTGCAAAGGTTTCTTCATAATCAATCCCTTCTTCTTGATTGTACCCTTGAACCACCAGCCTTGCCTTGTTCCTAGTGACTGTTCCTGACTCATCCAGCTTATTTCGGAACACCCACTTGGTTCCAATGATTGTTCTGTCTGTAGGTTTAGGTACAAGGTGCCACACTCTGTTTCTTTCAAATTGATGAAGCTCTTCTTGCATAGCCGCAATCCAATCTGAACCTGCAAGAGCTTCATTTACACTCTTTGGCGCAATGTTAGAAAGGAAAGCATAGAAAGCACAAAAATTCTTAAGTTTAGATCTAGTTTGCTCTCCAGTATTAATATCTGACAAGATTTGATCAAGAGGGTGCGAACTATGGTGCTTCCATGATCTTGGATTAATTGGATCCACAGCCACATGTTTTGTTCTAACTGAAGTGTGTGTTGGATCAGGCTCAAGAACACCTCCTGATCCTGTTTCTGCACCTGTTTGCAAGCTGGTTCCTAAAGAATATGGTTCCGAACAGGGTTCAACGGTGTTTCCCCCTATTTGGAGCTCACCTTGACTATCGCTTTGAGGAACAACTTCTATACCTGTTTCCTTCAGGGTGTTCTTACCTTGTTTTTCTTGATTTAACAGCTCCTTTTGGACAAGACCTAATTCAAACTCTTCATCCTGTGCATTACTCTCATTCAAGGAGTTAGATTCATCAAAAAACACATGCACACTTTCCTCAACACACAGGGTTCGTTTGTTAAAGACTTTGTATGCATTACTGTGAGAGGAATAACCAAGAAATATTGCCTCATCACTCCTAGGGTCAAACTTTCCTAAGGCATTCTTCCCGTTGTTATGCACGAAACATCTACAACCAAATGTTCTTAGATGCATAATGTTGGGTTTCCGGCCTTTAAGAAGTTCATAAGGAGTTTTGTTCAAAATGGGTCTAATCATGCATCTGTTTATAATGTAACATGATGTGTTCAAGGCTTCTGCCCAAAAGTTCTTAGGAAGACTACTAGCAATGAGCATTGTTCTAGTCATGTCTTCTAAGGTACGATTTTTTCGTTCAACCACCCCATTCTGCTGGGGTGTTCTTGGGGCTGAGAAGTTTTGATCAACACCATGTTCATTACAAAATTTTGTAAAGCTTGCATTTTCAAATTCAGTACCATGATCAGACCTTAAGCTAACCAGTGAGTGTCCTACTCTCTTTTCAATCTTTTTGAGAAGGGCAATAAAATTCTCAAAAGTTTCATCCTTGGAGGCTAAGAACAGTGTCCAAGTAAATCGAGAGTAATCATCCACTATTACAAGCACATACCTTTTCCCACCTCTACTAGCTATCCTCATGGGACCACATAGATCAATATGCAATAACTCAAGAGGTCGGGTGGTGCTTACACACTTTTTAGACTTTAAAGAAGATCTGGCTTGTTTTCCTTTTGCACAAGCTTCACTTACCTTGTCATCATTATACTTGATGGAAGGTAGTCCAACAACCAAATCCTTGGACACAAGTTTGTTTAGCAAGGACAGGCTTGCATGACCTAGTCTCTTGTGCCATAGCATTATTTCATCATTTAATGCATTTAAACAAGTCAGATTATTTTGGGGAAGAGTGGAAATACAAACTTTATAGACATTTTGACATCGCTTCCCCCTTAATACAACATCTCCTGTGTTGTCATTCACAACCAAGCAACGTGTTTTTGAAAACAGTACTAGGTTGTTCTTGTCACACAGTTGGGACACACTTAGCAAATTGTGCTTTAACCCATCAACTAAGTGCACATTATCAATTGAGTGGGAGAGAGTTTTACTAATATTACCTATACCGACAATTGTCCCAGATTTGTCGTTTCCAAATGCTACACTCCCACCATTCAAATCTGTAAGTGAGAGAAAGTTTGATTCTTTTCCAGTCATATGCCGCGAACACCCGCTATCGACATACCACAACTGCTTGTTTTCAAGGGTGTTTGTGGGGTTGTTTGTAAGGTTGTTTTCTCTCACTTCAGCCTGCAAAACAAATCACGGGTTAGTTTTGGGAACCCAGATCCACTTGGGTCCCATTTCTTTAGACATGTAAAGCTCATCTTTTCTAATCCAGATTTGTTTCACATACTTTTCATTGGCATGTTTTCTTAAAGGACAAGTATATCTATAATGACCCGTTTTCCCACAATGAAAGCAAACAATATTTTCAGGTAATCCAACATACTTCCTATGTATGGGATAAACGGTCCGTTTATAACCAAGTCCCTTTTTGTTTCGACTGTGGTCAGTGTTTAACCAATCAAGGGCTTGTGAGGACTTGTTCCAACGCTTGGTCGTGGCAAGTTCGGTTTCCAGTTTTTCTATATTAGCATGCAAGCTCTTGTTCTCTTTGAGCAAGTCTTTAACCATACCTTCCACCTCAAAGAGTTTTTCTTCCACTCGAGTATAATCTCCTTCTTTTATAAAGAGATTTTCTTTGAGCATGTTAATATTTTCATGTAAACCAAGTTTTTCATTTTTAAGAATTTCATTTTCAAGCTCTAGGTCACGAACTTCTCTTTTTAGATCAGCACAGGTGTCTATCACATTATATAGAAGTTCTTCTAAAGTAGCTTTGTTAAGACCATGTACCTTGTTCTTGAGATCTGTGATGCTGATTGTTGATTCATCATCTGAATCTGAGTCACTTTGTGTCATCAGTGCTACGACCTCTTCTTCAGCTTCAGATTCTCCTTCATCTTCAGAGGAATCTCCCCAAGCAGCCAGTATAGCTTTCGAGAATCGCTTGCCCAGATTGTTGACAGGGTGTTTTCAACCCTGTTTTCGAGGTTATTCTGGCATCTGATCTTCTCGAAGCAGAGGACAGTTTTTGACTAAGTGATCTGGTTTGCCGCACTTGAAACACCCTATAGGTTGATCTTTAGGGGTGTTTCTGGACTTACTGAATTCTTTTCTTTTGTTGTTTTCCTTGACCTTTTTGAAGAATTTCTTGAATTTTCTGGTCATTAGGGTCATGTCTTCGTTTTCAAGGTCAGAGTCAGTGTCTTCATGTGCTTTCAAGGTAAGCCCACGATCCTTCCTTTGCTCCTCTTGTTGTTGTGAGTTCTTTTTGAGTTCATAAGTTTGAAGATTGCCAATCAACTCATCGAGGGTGATTTGGTTCATGTCTTTAGCCTCTTGGATGGCTGTTACTTTGGCCTCCCACGTACGAGGTAAAATTCTGAGGATTTTCCTCACCAACTCTTCAGTAGTGAAAGACTTTCCCAGAGATTTTAATTCGTTTGTGATGTGGGTAAACCGTGTGTACATATCTATCACGATTTCACGATCACCCATATCAAACAACTCGTATTGTCGCATAAGTAGCTCAATTCTAGATTGTTTAACTTGACTCGTACCTTCATGAGCAACTTGCAAGGCGTTCCAGATAACTTGGGCTGATTCACACTCAGAGATGCGAGTGTATTCATCGGGTCCTAGGCCGAAATATAATAGCTTCTTGGCCTTAGCATTCTTCTCCATTTTCTTGTAATCTTCAGAGTCAAATTTAGAAGCTTCCTTGGAAACTTTCTTGCCATCTTCAAGTATTTTGTAGGGAACAAGTGGCCCGTTCTTGATGAGCATCCATAACTCATAGTCTTCTGCCTAAATGTAGTTCTCCATCCTGTTCTTCCACCAACTATAATGTTGGTCGTTGAAATAGGGTGGACGAGTGATGGATTGTCGTTCAAGAATGCCTTGTGGTGTACTCATTTTCAGAATCTCTCAAGGTGTTAGCCTTGTTGTGAGAGAACCCGCTCTGATACCACTTGTTAGATCTTAGAGTATACTTCCACAAGAGGGGGGGTGAATTGTGGTGTCTGATTTTCGCGTTATATATGACAAACACCCTGACTGAGGTTGTTCTCAGATGACGAACACCCTGTTGACTTGTTTGCAGGGGGTGTTTTCAGATATTGCAAATACGAAAATCACCAAGATAAATACGGAATTAAAGCACACACAATTTTTACGTGGAAAACACCTCTAGCCCAACTGAGGTGTGAAAAACCACGACCTACCTCGTGTAGGATTTAACCACTTCACTAAACCGGGCTTAACACGTTACAATTGCAACACACCTTGTTACAACCTTGCAACCACGTAATCTCCTTCTCAAGGCAGATTACACCACGTCCAAATCTCACCAGATAGGACACGTCCAAAGTCCACTCGACTTAGGACCACTCACTCACTTTTCTGATTCAAGATCAGGGTTACAAACACCTTACAGGGGGTGCTTCTGACTAAGCAGATGTAAGGTACAATGAAGTTCCTATTATGCCAATATACTGAAAGCTTGCTTTAAACACAACTTGAACTGGTTTTTCTCTTCTCAAGTGAAGCTCAGAAATTCTTTTCACTAGAAAAACCTCTTTTGAAATTTTGCCTTTTGGGAATGTTGTGTTTCAAGATTTCTTTTTGCTTTCTTCTCTCTATAGCTCAGTATGTGTCGCTATGTGTGTTTCAGTGAAAACGAAGCTATTTTTAACCATAAATTCCAACGGTCAAAAACCAAGGAGAGGAAAGGAAATGACCTAAGTTTGGAAGGTGATTTTTCAAAACAAAAGCTCCCAATGGCTAGTGATAAAATATTTCCCAAAATCTAAGGGATTTGTTTTCTTAAGAGATAACCTTTATCTCCTTATAGCCGTGGGTAAGCTTTAAGCAAGGCGACCAGAAATCTTTAGCAAATTAAAAACCTTATATCATCCGAAGATATGGGCCGAGAAAATCTTCCAATTTTGGCAAATCTCCCAAAATCTATTTTCCCAAATCTCCTCATAATATAATCAAGAAATATATTTTCCAGAAGAATAACATTTGAAAATATTCTGGAGATTTTGGCCAACCGAAATAATTTTTTCAAAGATAATCGGGTATGGCCACTTCAGGTCAGAAACACCCTAGGCACCCTGTTTGTAGGGTTGTTCGCAGTCTGGTGTTCTGAAGCACTTAGCGCAAATACCGATTCAAGAGATGTTTAAAAAGCTTTTTCAATATTGGCCTATTAACAAGAGTCTAAATAAATAAAGCCTATGTACCCAAGACTTCTTGTTTGAATCTTGTCCAAGATCCGTAGAGCTGCTGTGAACATCAAGGCTACCTTGTTTGCTGGGGTTGTTCTTTGCATCGCTAGAGAAGCTGCTGGGAACATCAAGGCTACCTTGTTTGGTGGAGTTGTTCTTTGCATTGCTAGAAGAGCTGCTGTGAACAGGTCTTACAACCAACTGTGAGATGGCATTCTTCACTTAATGTAGAATCACCCACTTAAAACCTGTTTGAAGAACTTGTTCTCACATGTAGCAAACCAGTTAACACAATAAAGATTACAAACACTAGTTAGGCCTGTTTGCAGATCATGTTTGGAGCAACACTACTTGGACACTTTTTTACACTTGGATTTGTTATCATCAAAACTTGAATATAATAACTCAACACCCTCTCTTTCAGCCACAATTCCCTACACTTCTAAGACCAGCGGTACCCGGTGATATGAGGAATAGGGGGAATCCTTGAGACCCCTTTACTCCATGCGAGGAAGATTGGGCGAAAACGCTCATTCACTGGCCAAGTCCATCAGATGAACTAGAGCTAAAACTTGGCCACCCTGTAACACCTGCGCTTTCTTTGAAAAGCTTGAGGAAGCAAAGGCAGGGGCCATCGTACAAGACTCATTGATAGAGATAGGCCACTCTTGGCCACCCATGCTAAGGATTGGGGGCTCATTGAAGAGAAGTTCCTTAACCTCCATTTTCACCCTTTAGGAAAGAGATTATGGAGGCGTGATGCCCCAAGATAGTCAACATACCAACATTGGTCTCATAAATGTGGGAAATCATCTTGATGTCTACAAGGCAAAGATGTTGATGATCCTACTTGTTGTCAATACTTCCGCCATGATGTAGGAAATTGCAAAAAAAAAGGCCTCATGAATTTCAATCAATTTTAGTTTCTTCGTATTCGTTTCTCAATTGTATGTCGTCATCTTTTAGGGGCAAGATGGTAGAAAATATTAAAGTGGTAAATTTCATTGTGCAAAGTTTTAGCACATAAAAGTAAGTGAAAACTCCAAAGTAGGAAAGAAGCAATAAAACTTAACGGCAAACCCGCTTAATGCTCGGGATCAGACCTGACAAAAGTTGACCCGATCCGAAAACCCGACCTGATCCCCCCTAAAAATGTTGGATTTTGAACACGATTTTCTCGACTCGAACCCGACATAAACCGAACCTGAAAAGCCAATACTTTTTTGGTCAAACCCAAACCCAAACCCGAATGCCCCTGCCTCAACCCGAATATTATATCCTTATTTTTTATTTTTCTTTAATTTTTCCCCTAAACAATAATAGTATTTCATTACAACAATCGTTTAGGGAGACGTTATATAATTATCGCATCCATTCGCAAATTAGACGATGGTGTCCATTCTCTGCTAAATTCATTCCCATAAAATAACATCACATACAACTTCTAAATGGAATAATTTTAGAAAACAGGCATGAAGTAACTACCTATTGTTAAGAAAATCTATTTAGAATGAGACAAGTACAAAAAAATGTGCAAGTCATACCATTATCTTCTTAGTGAAATGAATGCTCCTCATCGCATTTTAAATAATATTACTCTGTAAAAATCCAAAATTTTGATGTTATATTCAATAGATAATAGTAATATCTTGTGTATCTATACTAATTAGCCTCGAACTTGATATCAGTGTTGGGCAATGGACCAACTCGTGTTCGTATTAGGATCGGCCCACTAATAAGGAATACCTAATTAGGTAATGGTATGTTAATTAACAAAACATCGAATTATTAACACATTGAACTGCTCAGACCAATTAACAAGCTTTGGATGGGCTGATCCATGAATGCACCCGACCCATCATTAATATTTTAATATATGGGCCGACCCATCTAAACGTGACTCATTGTCTACCCAGTACAATGCTTGTTCATATGTCATATTTAAAATTTTGAATATCTTTGATATTCTTTTAAGAAATTATAATTACAATGCTTGTTTATTAAATACAAAGAATTTTAAGTAATAACTATGCGGAGATTTTAATTTTGACCAAAAGAAAATTCACTAGACAAGTGCTCCAAACCTATTTGGTTGACCCCAAACCCGTAAAACTAAAATACGCTATCCTGTATTTTACCCGCACATGAAATACACCCAACCCGTATTTTACCCGAACTTGAATGCACACAACCCATATTTAACCCGTTGGCCAGAACTAATAGGTCTACTCGTGGTAAGCTGATGTGCGGATGACATCATCTGCCAAGTATATGGAAGAATGCCGTAATACATGACCAAAACGATAGGACATCAACTTGTAACCAAATTCGTCCTACGAGACGCTGATGCAAGGATCAGCTCATGCGGTTGGTATCCGGAATCCTCCCATGAAAGCCTTCATAGGGGAAGGGTAGGCTAGGATGTTGGTGTTTCAACCAAACTCATACTATGAAGTGGTGATGCAAGGATCAACTCATCAGGCTAGTGTCTGGAATCCTCCCACGAGTGCCTTAATAGCCGACAAGAATGATATGATGTTAGTCTTACCGCCGAATGCTTCTTACGAAACGCTGATGGGAAGATCAACTTATCTAGCTGGTGTTCATAATCCTGCCATGAATATCTTAATAAGTGACAGGAACGATTAGACATCAGCTTTGTAATCGAACTCATCCTATAAAAAGCTGATGCAAGGACCAACTTATTTGGATGCTTTTCAAAATTAACCCATGGATACGTTAGCACTCGATGGGAATTATATGGCATCATCCTGTAGCTAAACTTGCCCTGCCTCCTTTAGAAAGGGTAATAACGAAGCGCAATAGTTGGGTTAAATCAAAACCAATCTACGGATTGGCTAAACTAGCAGATGTCCACGATTACGAGGAATATATCTCCACCACGAGCAGCGGTTTCATCAACTTGCTTGAGATAGCAAAGGGACACAACTTGATCCCTATCCCCTTATGCTTTTAGCTCTTAGGGGCTAAGGAATAGGCAACTAACTTGAGTCTTCCTAACCACTATCTTGCACAATAACAAGAAGATTGGGGAACTACGGAAACATTTTAACACGACACCAAAGATCACACCTTTTACTCCCAAGGGGCTTGGTAGCCTATGAATTACTAATATGATTTGCTAAGCATGTAACAAAGGCAAGAGAGCATTGTACAAATAAGAAACATAGAGGTATAACACCAAGTATAGGACTAAGCATACAAGGTGACCATGCACACTTGGCAAAATAAAGTGTCATAACACATGCTCCTTTATCTGAAGTAAGCAAAGGAAGAAAATAACAAGTTCGAGAAAAGTCTAAAAGTCAAAAAAAGTGAGTGTTCAAGAGAGGGGACTTCGGAATTCAGCTCCATCTTATCTATCATTGTCTACCATCCACTTGGTTATAAAAATCCTCAGAGCATGATTAAACGTTCTATTATAAGATGGAAGACCGTAGAATAGGCCATCAGAAAGTCAATATTTTGTTCGACTCTTCCATTTAGCAATGATGAATTGCATAGGCTACTCATTTGGTTTCTCTACTCAGCCATGACAAGTCATAGAGAGTGTATTGTCAGCTTAGACATATTTGCTAGATGATGATGAGTTAGAGATGTATTCTCCTCAAGTTGGCTTTGACGATTATAAGTCGAGGTCGATTACAACAATGCCGAGTTGGAGAGCAACCTTTTCTAAGTTGGTTATGACGACACTGGGTTCCAGCCAGCTACGAATCCAAATTGAGAGGCTTTGCACTTCTAATTCATCTTAACAAATGTAAATTGGGATAGAATCCGAATTGTAAGGCGTCACACTCCCAATTCATCTTGACAAATCTAAATTAAAGGACGAATTCGAATTGGAAGGCATTGCAGTCCCAAGTCATCTTGACAAACTCAAATTGGGAGGTGTTAGCACTAGCACTTATTCTTAATGAATTGGAAAACAAATTTGAATTAGGAGGCATCAAAATCACAATTCATCTTGACGAATTCAAATTGCATGAAGAATTCTAATTAGGAGGTATCACACTCCTAATTTAATTTAATGAATTCGAATTGGAGGACGAATCCGAACCGGGTGAGTCATACTCACATTTCCTTTTGACGAATGCGAATTAAAGTACGAATTTGAATTGGGAGGCGTCACACTCCCAGTTCATCTGGACAGGTCTGAATTGGGAGACAAACTCGTATTAGGAGGTGTCCCCTTTCTAATACGTCCAGCCAAATCTGAATTAGACGACCAGTTTGAATTGGGAGGTGTTAGACTCCCAATGCATCTTAAAAAATCCGAATTGGAAGGCTTAACACTCATATTCATTTTGACAAATTCAAATTGGGAGACAAATCCGAATTAGGAGGCGTCGTGCTCCCAATTCATTTTGACGAATCAGAATTGGAGGGTGAATCCAAATTAGGAGGTGTCGCACTCCGAATGCATCTTAAAAAATCTGAATTGGGAGGCATCACGCTCCCAATTCATCTCAACGAATTCGATTTGGGAGGCATCGCACTTTTACTTCATCTTGACGAATCCAAGTTAGGAGACGACTCTAAATTGGGAAGTTCCACACTCCTAATTCATCTTGACAAAAACTCCATTGAGAGACAGGGCGCTCCCAATTTAGGTTGCTAAAAAATGAATTGGAAGCCTTATTCTCCTAATTCGGTTTAGCGAATACAAAATTTTATGGCTTTTCACTTGCAATTTGGCCTGATGAAAACAGATTGGGGAGGTGAGGCGCTCCTAACTCTGCTCGATGACAACCAAATTCAGGGGAGATTTACTCCTAGCTTGGTCCCAAAAAGAATCCAAATTGAGAAAGGGGATCATCCCACTTCTGTTTGCATAAAACTGCAAGTCGAAAAGAGCTTCCTCTAAACTACTAAGCATCCGACATGACAAAAGTGAACGGAAAGAAGTTGTACTATTCTTGGGAACACCACCTGCAAGATGCAAGGAACTTCTCGAAGCAAGCAACGGGTAAAGGGAGCCATCCGCCAAAAAGTGGAAAAATGTGTAATATTCCTAAATCACACAAAGTAAAGGTGTAAGAATACTCAAAACAAAAAGTAAAAAGTTCATTACTAATAAAATCTCAAATACAAGAAAAACGATGACAAAATTACAAAATAGAGCTACATTAATGTGCAAGAAGTACCCACCTGAAGAACAAAATAAGAAAAAGCCATAGCCATGCTAAGTTAAATTGTTATACTACAATATAGAGGAACATACTGAATTATTAGACAAGGAGTTGGAAGAAGCCAACCTAGATAGGGTACATGATGACAAGGACATATCCTCACTTTTTTCCCCGAAGGGCTTGTTCTTTAGCGAGGGCGGATGAACTCCAACCTGAGTTAGCCTCATCGCCATCGCCCTTTGCTTCGAGTAAAACCCCACTCTACACTAAGGTATGCTCCCCCATGCTAGAATTTGAGCCCTCTGCTTCAAACTCGGCCCATTTGTGATTCTCAATTGCTTTAGCAAGGTCTATCATGATGTCCTCACCAATTATCACAAAAATGGGCTACGTCATGGAAGATAAAGGCATAAAACATTCCGTGAACAAGTATTGGATCCTTCACCAAATGGGCAACCTTCTCCACACTGGAATTGTTAAAAACGAGTACATAGTCTCTAATAATCGTATGGAAGATGCCTAGGAGAAGAGGAAGTCATTCTCGGCAAATCACGGAAGGAAAAGAATTAAGGAGTTACATTACATCTCCTCACTTCAAGCCCATTTATACTCGGCTTACTCGTAAAAAACATCAATCCACATCTCATCTAATTGCCACGATGCATGACCAGATAGGATGTCAGGATATAAATGATTGGGGTAATTACCACCCCACCAATGGCAAGCCGACATGTGGTATAAACCAAGACTATTGAAGTTAGGGGTTGTCCTCAAGGAATGATAAAGGAACTGGGGGAACATTGTGGTCAATTTAACCTAACATTGAAGAATGACAATGCTATCCTTAGGGGATGACCCCAAGGTTATAAATACCCCCACTTTCATTATTATGGAACAACCTCACTATTAGGGCCATGATAAAAACATACGCCTCAAAAACAGAAAACTTTCTCCATCTCTTGTCTCTTGTTTTTAGTGCATCCCTCAGACAATAACTTAGAGCGATAGAGGGACTATCCTCAAGTGAGGAACCTACAATCGACCTCGTGTAAGTAATT
>JACYFF010019584.1:64851022-64874058 GCA_017589665.1 Selenicereus undatus | reverse complement strand
AATTGTCTCATTTGTAAGGCTCAATACCAAAATTACGTTCAAGAATGACCAAAAAAAGAAAGAAAATAATAAACTTTTTATTTTACCCCCAGCGTTGGTTCATAACTTCACATTTATCATATTTGGAGTTGGTAAACAAAAACAAGTTGGTTCAAGTCGACATTTTCAATAATTGATTCAATGTTATTTTGATAGCTCGTTAAGTGATCATACATAAAGATCCAGAGATTTGTATTTCTGAGATTAACAACTTGATCTGCATGTGCCCAATGAGTCAAAACTCAAAAGCAACTGCAATATATGAGTATGAGTCAATTAGTATTACGTCATTACATTTATGTGATTGTGAATGTTGGTTGTCGAAACTAGAGACTTGGAATTTAATTGTCTAAAATTCAAATGACTCACATTATGATGAGATCATGTGCAAACGTACATTCTTGAATATGATTATGTAGAGTTTGAAATGCTATGAAGATGATTTAGAATCGTATATAAGTCGCATAGTATCTTTAATGGTCGTCATGGAATGATATTATAATCCTAGCGTGCGTTAAATCATTAAGTGAATTAAATAGTAAAATAGGATTGCTAGATCCTAATAAGTTTATCAATTTGTTAAAAATGCTTATCTTTTCTTAATTCTTGTTTGGGTCAAATATTTATTCTCTTATATTTTTACTACATGCCTATCAAAATAAAAATTTAAAACCACTAAATATTTTATTTTGTCCTCTTAAGTTTTCCACTGGTTTCATTTGTAAAATTTCCCTCCTAAGTTATTTTGCTTTTCCTTCGTAAACTTAATTAATTGAGCTTGAAAAATTTAGAATCCCCCCCCAAGTCTAAAACCCAAAAAAAGTCACTACTAATAATAATTTTAGAATTTTAATAAAAAAGCCCTAAAAATTGAAAACCCTCCCGCACACTCGGTCACTCACTCGACTCGGGTTATATTCGGGTCGGGTATACTCGGGTTCGAGTTTTATTTCGGTACAGTTGAGTCGGGTAAGAATCGGATCGGTTTTAAATCGGGTACGGTTTGGTTGGGTTCGGGTTGTTCATGTTCGATTCATTTCTCGTCAGGTCACCATGGATTGGGTTTGATTTGGGTCGGCGCATTTCAGGTGTGGGTCATTTTAGTTCATGCAGGTTGCGTTCGGTTATAGATTGAGTTACTTCAAGTGTTCTGGTTGAAATTAGTACTTCCCATTTCGGGTGTCGGTTCAAGTATAAGTTCGCGTTGTTCGCTTCGAGTTTCGGGATTCGGGTAAGTTTTGTCAGGTCTAATTCTCGCTCGGATTATAATTTGGAATCCTCATGCCCTTTTTCCAACTGTGATTTTAAGGGTGGATTCTAGTTACACAAATTTTGTTGTAGGAAAAAGTATAATTATATTAGAATAATTATATTAGTTTTTGGCTTAAAAGAGGCACAAAAATTGATACAGGTGAAATTTAGATTCAGGTCTCTTATAACAAGTTGCATAAAATTTTTTCATTGGTAATTAACATTCATATAAAACTGCATTAAATTGACACCAAGAACCTAGTTGACGCCTGCAAAAACTACATAAGTTTGAAACTAAGACAATATGACCTAATGAAATGATGTGTATTACCATAAAAACAGAAGCTTGTAACTGTTGGAGTATGAAAGTGGGTATTGTTCTGCATTGATAAAATTCAAAAGAATATGATAGTGGGTGTTGTCCAACATTGGTAAAATTAAAGAGAATGAACATATATATAAGATTGTGAGTTATTCTATCTATTGCCAAATGGTTTTGGGATGGAACTTCATTGAATCTTATATACATGACTCTTTGTTTAAAACCCAATTAATATGAAAATTTAACACAGTATCAGAGCAGGTTGCTCGATCTTGATTTGCCATCGTCCCTGTTTGTGTGTGCACATGTTGGGCCTTGTTAGTAGCCCACACATGAGGGGGCGTGTTGGAGTATGAAATGGGGTATTGTCCCGTATTGATAAAATTCAAAAGAATATGATAGTGGGTATTGTCCTACCTTGATAAAATTGAAGAGCTTGAGCATATATATAAGCTTGTAAGTTACTCCACTCATTGCCAATTTGTTTTGGAATGGAACTTCATTTAAGCTTATATACATGACTCTTTGTTTATAGCCCAATTAATATGAAAGCTTAACATCGTATCAGAGCATGTTGCTCGATCTTGATCTGCCACCGTCCCTGTTTGAATATAATTTTGTGCACATGTTGGGTCTTGTCAGTAGCTCACACGTGAGGGCGCATGTTGGAGTATGAAAGGGGATATTGTCCCACATTGATAAAATTCAAATGAATATGATAGTGGGTGTTGTCACACATTGATAAAATTGAAGAGTTTGAGCATATATATAAGTTTGTGAGTTACTCCACCAATTGCCAATTGGTTTTTGGGATGGAACGCCATTTAAGCTTATATACATGACTCTTTGTTTATAATCCAATTAATATGAGAATTTAACAGTAACCATATATTTTTAATACAAATTATATCAATGCAAAGAGAATTTCTTCTCCTCAAGAGACCTACAATCTTTGATTGGCTGTAATTAAGCAATGCCCACTTAACAAGCTCTTAAATTAGCTCGATCAAAGTTTGAGTGGGCTTCAGTCTAACTGATCTACAAGTGTTAAACACTAAACAAGTATTTTGAATTGGATACAACTTAAAATAAGTTTATTTGATAGAAATTTATATTTTGAACAACTATTGATGTTATTAATATATATATATATATATATATATATATATATATATATATATATATATTTTATGGGCATAAAAATAATATACTAATAAAATGGACACTGAATACACATTAAACTTCATGTGGTGCAATTAGATGGAAACCATAAAAATAAAGAGCTTTCAAGGATACAATTTAAACTAGTCATTGTACTTTCGGTGTTGTAGATATAATTTTCGTTTTGCATATTCGTTGCAACTTTTTTTTCTGTGTTATTCTTGATAGGCTTAACAAATATTTTCATTTTAGAGGAATATTTTTTGGTCAAATAATTTTGGAGGATTTACTTCTTGACAAGAATATGTACGTTTTGTGGTTAGGTTTACATGGATGTAATATTCTTTTTGAAACTTAGTTTACTTTGATTATCAATTCTTCAGCCTTTTCCTACCTTTCTTTTAGCAATTCTCCAGCCTTTAATATGTTGGAATAACTTCATTTGCTTTTTTCCTTTTCTTTTGTTTTTTAAAGAGTGCTTATCTTGTTTGACAAGACCATTTAGTTAAGTATGACAGTTGTTATTAATACGATTGCTTAAAAATAAAAAGTATGCAATATTATTCTTTTTTTTTAGGTTCAAATAAGCCAGAAACGCCATGCAATAAAATTGGGAAGGTTGGGCGAAATAGTTAAGTAAGAAGAATTTGGTGCAACAAATATTGTTTATTAAGGTTATTCTTGCTTTAAGGGGAAAATATACAATTCTGCGTTTAGCGAAACACACACACACACAAAAAATCCGTCTCCAAGAACATAGGAGATGTATTCGAGAGGAATCAATTGTTGCAATATTACGTGGTCCTATATTTTTCAAAAGGGACCAAAAACTAGAAAAAGATGTTCCATCGTGGTGTTAAATCGTGCCAAAATGGCTCCTTACCAAATTAAAGGGCAAGTGAATCCAAAAAAGCAAATGACATCTTCTCAGCAGGAAGAAGCATATGACTCTTTCCCATGGCTTTACTGAACGTCCACGAGTTGTGGGGGAAGAGAAGCAAAATGGTGTTGTTGAATGTTGAGAATGAATTCACAATTTATATAACCTATATATCTTTTAGGATGTTCATTATTATGACACTTAATTTTGTTTCAAAATAATTCATAACTTTATTTACTACTTGTAAGTAATCTTATTACATACATAATAGATAAAGATTTCCCATAAATAAAAGTTATTCAAACCAATTCTGAAAAGTTCCAAGTAGGATGGGTATTAGAGGTCTTATAAAATAGTGTTACACATGATTAAAAAATAAAAGGTTGTCTTACACATTGCAAAAAAAACATAGAGATGTTGTAGATGTAGTGTACATTATTTGTAATACAGTAAGTGTTTATTAGTTTAGAATGGGAATTAATTAGTCTTATGCATTACAGAAATCGTCAAGTTGATCATGATAATGTAATTCAGTAAGTAGGATGCTTTTTTCTTCTTGGAAAACTTAATAAATGTGGTCGGTTAAAATAACACTTATCAGTAGAGGAATTTCGTTTCCAAGTGGTGTTAGTTTTTTTTGAAAGTGGGCCGCCGATGTTTTTGACGCATCAGCGTAGGAGGCAGGGAAATTAATATGCCAAAATTGAGCCTCACTAATTTCATCCGATTTCTTTTGAAATTGAGAGGGGTTGAAGGGGAGTTTCTAGGGAGAAGTTGATGCGTGAAGAAAACCGCCATACAAGCACGAGGCGCAGGGCGTACTTGAAGGAGGCATCAAGGGAGTGGAAGTCATTGATCTCAACAATGGAAGAGAAGCAAGGAACGTGTTGCAATTTTGGATGGGTGTTGTTGTTTTTGTGGGACGGTGGGGAGTTCATCTGAGATGGTGTAAATCTAAGTTGGTGTTTAGGTCGTAAAGGTAAGGGTTTCTTCATTGTATTTTGTGTAATTTGTTGGTTGTTGTTCTACGTTTTGAGTGAATATGTTGAATTTGAGATGGGATTGGTGTATGGCAGTTGTGGAGAGTAGTTGCGGTCTATGTTGGAGTGAATCAAGAGTGTATTCTCTTCATGGTTTGTAATTGTGAAGGTAAGGGACAATGGGTTGGTGTAGTTGTAGTGCAAAATGTTTACATTTGAGGGAAGACATGTATTGATTAGGTCATAAGTAGATTGCATAATTAGAGTATCCCAGAATTGTACAGTGAATAACCCAGGTCATACACAGTTGATGGAGCATTGGTGGTGTTGACTGCGTGGCAAAGGTAAGGGTTAATTGTGGTGTAATTTGTGTAATTTGTTGATTGTTGTAATATTTTAGAGAATTTGTTGAATTAGATCTAGGCATAGCTCATGGTTGAGTAGACTAGGGTAGTATTTTGTTTGTGCTATGTGATGCCAAAGTGAAGGGAAAATGGAGTCATGAAGTGGAGAATTTGCTTGCGGAGGATATCCATTAAGTAGGTGGAAATTGGTTTTGCATTATTTGGATATCCCTTAAATTACAATTGTATATCTCAGGTTAAACACCGAATAGGTTTGTGACTCACATTTTGCTAAATGTATCCCAAAAATTGGAATTGTATATCCCAAGTTAAATACTGAATAGGTATGTGAATAGTTTTTGCAAAATGTATCCCCGAAATTGCAATTGTATATCACAGGCTAAACACTAAATATGTCTATGAACTGTTTTTTGTATAATGTCAGTATGCCAGAAATTGCCATGGTATAACCCAGGATATAGACAGAGGTTGGAGAGAGTAGTTTTTGTATAATGTGAGTATCCCACAAATTGTAGAGTGTATATCCCAAGGTATACAATGGTAGGTGAAAATTGTTGTTGCATGTGACTATCCCCTAAATTTTAAGAGTATAAGCCAAGCTATACAAAATGAATAGTCCAAGTAATTTCCACTTTCCCCATAGTTATTGTAGGTTGGTTATATGTAGTCATATGGGTTGCGTAGAATGGTATAATTTGAAATGGTTTGTCGGTGGTTTGCTTGGTCCGAAAGGGATATTAGTTGTATATACTCGTATGCAATATGGTTGTGTTGGTCTTATTTTGTGTATGTTGGATTGACGTATTCTAAACACATCATGTAGGAGTGTATGATGAAGTTAGGAAGTGCCTTCGAACGACGTGTCAGATCGTCTGTGCGGAAAGGGAAGGGATCATCACGTAGTGAAGGTCTTGTGGAGGGGTATGTAATGGATGAGGAATTACAAATATCCTCGAGGAGTGACTTTGTGCCTGAAGAAGTAGAGGGTAGTATGGAGGGTATTGTATCATTGGTGGAGCAGAGTTGTGTAGATCTTTGACTGTCTGCAAGTAATGGTGATGATGCGACAATTGCAAGTGATGGTGCTGAGAATAGTAGTAAGGGGAAAAGTCGGAAGAGGAGGAGGAAACCTATCATGGAGGGTAAATGATGGAGGTGTAAGCCTATAGGTGATGGGTTTGTGTTTGATAAGGATGAAATAGGTATGAGGGACATAATTCCCGTAGGTGTGAAGGGGAGGTGCACATTGGATAAGATTTGTGAGTTAAACAAGAGGGTGGAATCGCACCATCGAGAAGCAATCGCGGCGGCCATATTCATGCCAATATTAGAGTACCGACCATTTGCAATGCAATGAGGCTTGACAACTACACTAGTGATGACATGGGTTCTATGAAAGAAGACATTTAGGCTAGCCGGAGCCTCATTCCCTTCTCTATGTATGATATGGCACTGTTTATAGGTTTACCAGCCACCGGGAAGATAGTGGTGTTTGCTAAAAATGATATGTCAATGACTAAGTTGGCGAAGATGGTTAGGCTGCGCATGGCACAGTATACCGTAGAGAAGAGTGATAAACTGAAGAGGGAAAAAGGGAGCAAGAAGCCGGTACTACGAAACTATATGAAGATCATGAAAAACCTATTGGATGCTAACAAGGAGCCATACAAGCTTGGGTTGTGGCTTATTCTGTACGTGTGGATGGTGATGAGTGGGGCCATGTTCCTTAGAACCTCATATGGTGCTGCATGGTCTGTGTAGAAGAATATCGATGATGTCCGTGGATGACCGAATATGCTTGGGCTGAAGCTGTGTGGTGTGTCCTTATCGAAGTAGTGGAAGAGATGCAGAGGAAATTAGAGGGGCCTGCTTTAGATGTTCAGATGAATTGGTTCTTCCTCCTTATTCAGGTGAGATTAGGATAGTGGTAATGTAAATAATGCTAACATAGTAGTTATTTGAAATGGGGTTGATTTGTTTGTTCATTGTTGCGGTATGTGTGGTTTTATAAGCACAATACATTCTTTCCAAAACATGACAATGACAGGTTTCCTAGGCTGGCAAGTTGGTACAATGTGGATCATAGGGGAAGGTACGAAGCATTTGAGCTTATGGTTGGAATGAAAGAATTAGATATATACAATTTATGCTCACAAATAAGTGGTGCAAGTGAACAATAGGTACATGTTAAGATTTATGTTTCTAATGACCTGTGTTTGTGGTCGTTGAAGATAATTCCTGTGTTGCATCCTTTAGTGGAGAAGATGATGGTTCCCACAGTAATGGACTTTATGAAGAGATATGGGTTCTGGTACTACCTGCTTGATGGAGAGGTTAGTGTTATCAATTTTACAAAGCAGTTTGCGTAACTCTTAATAGGGTGTTGTGGAGCAAAGATGGGTGCTTGGTGTACACATGTCCTTATGATTGTTTGGTGTATTATGAATGGTGTTCTGACATTCGAGGGGCAAGTAGAGCAGGTAGGAGAGGATTTGCATCTTGAGCAACAGAAGCATGTAGACACAGAGAAAATGTTGCAAGTCTGGATGTCTTGTGCAAAGGAGTTTGAGGCAAGGTTGAAAATGCGTGACCCATATGATGAGTAGTAGGATGCAAGGCATCACCCTATAGCTACTATGGGTACCGTGACCCCTGATGTTGCAGGACAACCTTCTGATGGTTGAAGGGTAGCAGTTTACAATGCGAGTGCACCTCAGGTTGTGGAAGAGGAGTGTCATAAATTCTCTACTACAATGGATGCATCAAACCCTACTCTACATGTTGACTGTGAGGTTTGGGATGGATGGTGAATTGTAGTGGAGAGGGTGTCATCGATAGGGAATGATTTGGGTGATACAACTAAGGTTAAGAATAGCCAAAGTAAGGCTCGGGAGGAGGATGCAACAATGAGCACTATATAGCACATATTATGTAATAACCCGACCCTAGCTTGTATTTATTTATTTAGTTAGTTATTTAAATCATTTTTATTTATTTCATTAATCATGTTTATTCAATTACTTTACCAAGTTTATTGACTTAATCACTCATGGTCATTTGTTTAACCAAATCATATTTATTAAATTGAATTATGCTCCATTTATTTATTTAACGAGTTCCATCATGTTATTTAAAATTTCCACCTACATTTATCATATTTAATCATCTCGGTTGGGAGATATTTCATTTTGGGTACCGCTTTACAACTCAAGTTTCATTGATTGTTAAGTCGAAAACGGAGCTACGCCTAAAAAAGGGCTAAAGCCCGGCTTCTAGCATTACAATGAGTTCTTGCACTCGATAAACGCACAAACATATATTCATAACTCAACGGCTACATATCGGAGATCACAACTCTATAGGCCACACACCCGGAGCATACTTAGCAATATAGTTCAATAATGGAAAAGAAATGAAAAGTACAACTCCAGCTGTAAGACAACTGATAAATCAGAAGGTTAGCTCACATGACCATACATAACGACTTCTACACAATATGTATTACATAGCTTCAGTAATTAGCTTACATGCACTCAAGAACTTAAATTACATCACAATAAGTCACTAAGCTCACAATTTAACTACAAAAGCATAGAAGTTTATTTCTAGGGCAGCAAGGGAGATCCACCTAGACTTATGTGAACTGACTTCTACCTGTCACTTTAGGAACCTGGGGAAAAATGGGAAAAGATAAGGGGATGAGCGACCACACGCTCAGCGAATGACTCCCAACCCCCAGAAAAAAAAACAGTTCCACGTCATACTTTAAGTAGCATTTACACACACAATTTGATATATAATATCATATAATAAGCATGTAGGGTCTTCCACATCTGTCGTTACCACAATGACCTTTCTAGTACGATGGTAACCCTATACTCCATCTAATTCTGTCCAAGGTACTTAAGTTGCCTGAACTATGTCTCATTTAGCATATTAGTGGTAATTACATGTTATATCAACATAAGATCACACAATGTAAGCATAATGTCACATAACACACAGAGGATACATTAATAAGCTACCTCATGCAACAATTTAGGTATTGGATGAAATAGAACACTTAGATCACATATAAGCATCCAACGTCAAGGAGTTTAAACAAAATGACCAAGTGAGACTCCTTCTGCAAGAGAGTATGATTAATGCATATTGCTTAAATAAATGGAAGTTCTTATAAAACCATCGTTATGCACTTGGCAGATAATTGAAACTCAATAAAAACTCTTTTCAAGAAAACATGCACCCTTTTCAAATCTTTACACCAACATCACTCTTGAACGTGGCATTCATATTACATAACACATACGAAATCATTTTCCTAGCCCATCAGAATCTCAAATCTGTGCTAGGTGTGAGTGAGGCCATCACTTACGTTCCATTGTACCAATGCGATCGTCACTTATATTTCACATTATCCCCGTCGGGATCTTCTAGGATTCCCACTTCTGGGTCTACTCTCTGGGCAACATATTACCCCTATCAGGGTCTTCTACGGTTCCCACTTCTGGGTCTATCTCCTTAGGTATTCGGGTCCCTAATCATTACACACGCAACACCATTTCCGTAACCCAAAACATTTTAGATGCATTTCACCTCCAAATGCATCTGCATTAAAACTTTCATTGTATCACAAACAATGACATTCTCATTCTGATGAGGCTTGAAGCCTTAATGATTTCACATCGATTTACAAAGCGTAAAACCACTCATTTGGTAAAATATACCTAAAACGAGTTAATATTTGCATATTCATTCACTCTTCAACATAGGTAATATGGAAACCCGTTTGAAAAGTAACCTTGCATTCGTACGTAATTATGTCGATCAGTCACACTTCATACGTAAACATTTCAACCATGACATGAAATTCTAACATACTTAAGAGACGTCATTCAAGTGATGAAAGAGGTTTACATCGCATAATCACAACCACCTTTAGCTAACGTCTAGCCTATTTGCCATAAACAGTCACACGTTTTGACTTAAGGCAACTTTAAAGATGTTGAAAGCATATTCATTTGTGATTTGTATCACTTCACAACTCAATAGTTTGCTTAGAGAAATTATGAAAATAATCGGGGAATCATTTTAAAGTTGAATCAATTTGGAATTAAATTTAGATGAATGCTTAGCCAAAAGGGACTATTCTAGGTACATTTCAAGGTTCACTTAATGCAACCACATGTTCATTCAAATAAGCAATCGCAACATAGTTTAGGGGGCAACTACACAATCGGTCATTGAACTAAGGCCTTGGGAATACATTTAATGAAGCAAACAATTTTCATTTATAAATGAATTCTTAACTCACACATCAATTAGTTGAGACACTTAAACAGCCAAGCAACCTTGCGGCTATAGGCACGTTAATTTGGCATGGATGTGGTTTATACAAACACACATAACACACATGCGAACCCAATGTTATCAATTAACACCTCTTTTGAACTTAGCGGAATCAGTTTCAGCAGAATCTGGCTAACATCATATTTATAGCACAATATTACACTTCATAATTCATGGAGTTTCACACAACCCGGACTCCCTCCTCACAGCACTGAACACAATAGTCCTCAAAATCATTTCAGTTCAACCCAAAGGATTGACCGACTACTTGCAGTTTCTTAACTCGTTACAGTTTCAACTACTAAATCAGCTATCACGAATATTTCAAAAGCATTTGAAAATTAATACTAGGTTCAAGAATTAGGAACCACCCACCTGGACTCCTAGCTAATGAAACAACCTAGGGTTCTGTTTGGACGAATGCAACTCGATTCTCCTACTATTGCTGCTCTATTTAGCCTCTTCGCCTACTCGGTCCCAGCCATTGGCCATCCAGATCTGGTCAGACCACCTCGGTTGTGATGGTCACGGTGGTCGTGGCGCCGAGCTCCCAAGCCCTAATCCTGAAGCCTGAATTTGAGTGGCCTTTAGTGGTCGGCAAACCTGGGTTTAGATTTTGGGCATTGTGATGGTTCGCGTTCGCCTCTGTTGGTCGCCTTCCACCACCATCGTTGCTTTTTCCTCCTCTCTCTCATCTCGATCCGCCCTCGCTCATCGTTTGATCTCTCTCTTGGCTGATTGGGTATGGGGTCACGGCTGCGGTGTAAGCTGGGGTGACGCCGCCACCGTTGCTGCCGTACCTCATCTCTCTTTCCCTCCTCTGGTGGTTCACTGGTGCTGGGTAGCAAAGAATCCCCCATTGGGTCCCGTTCGAGAAACAGAAAGGGGCTTCGACCCCTTTTTTCCCCCTTTCCCCTTTTTTGTTGTTTTTGTTTTGTGTCGTGGTTTGTCCAACCATCTAACGTTACTTAACTCGATTTTTCTTACCTGTCTAGCCTAAATTGAAATGTTAATACTAACGTTGGTCGATATATTCGTTCCCGCTTATAACGCTCGGTCTAGTATTCGACGAAATAGATTCTAAGGTTTGCCAATCCAAACACGCTTGGGAATCTACTTAATTTAATAATCGATAATAACACTTATTAATGATTACTAAAAATCATCGAAGAATTTTCAGAACTAATAATAACAACAATAATAATAGCAACAAATAATGTTCTTTTTAATAAAATTACCACTTAAACAAGCACATTGATATTGATCTAACTTAACCAAAATAATAAAATATGATATGTAATATCAAGAAACAGGCTAGATAGTTAAAATAAAACGTGCATATTACATTCCTCCCTCCTTAAAAGAATTTCGGCCTGAAAATTCCAAAGCTCATTTGTGTCGTACCTAAGATATGCACACACATGACACAACCTACACAACTCGCACTAAAATCCAAAAATCTTGTTTTATAATTATTTAAAACCGAAAAAGAGGCTTATGGTATCCAATCTCCTCCTTGCCAATCCTCTTCGAGCGGTTATTCACTCTATTTCAGCGCTGAGGGCAATCGCATAGAAGAGGGATAAATGAGTTGGCATGGAAAACCATATTAAGCTTGTTTTTAAAAAGAGACATAGCCTTTCAATTATCTAGACTCAATCCGCATAGTAAACAACAACTCTATGTATATACATCGTAATGAATCGACATCTAAAGCTATGACAATTGCGCCATGACATCTCAAAGTCATATATGGATAGTTTCACTCTAAAACATGAATTCAAGACATTTTCAGGATCAAAATAGTTAACGTGGAGACTCCTCTAGCACATTAGAGTAATAAGGACATCACATAGTATCACATAACATCACTTTAGTGCAATGGCATCACATAGATTCAACAACTCAACATTCTTAAACCCAAGAACCATAAGCAATGTGAATCCATCTGACACGTATATAGTAACTTATAAGAGGAAAACATATGCAACCAGCATTCCTATGTTGGCAGATCAATCCCAATTGACTTTTAGGCCTTTCATTCATGACAACTTATACAGGACATGTCAAGGTTGTGTGAAGGCAGTTAACTTAGTCAGGTTCATTCGAAAGCAAGAAGATATTAAATCGCTCTAAGGTTAAATCGATTAACCAGAAAGCTACCACATCACAATAAAATAGTAGAGACATCATACTACGTTACATTGACAATGATGGAACTTGAAGTAGCACTCAAGATCACATTGACATCGTGTAGGGTTAACACCACAACACGCTAAACATTAACAATCATAAATAGGGGTGGCAACAAAACCCGGACCCGCCTAAAACCCGCAAAACCCGCCCCAATGGGTATGGGTATAGGTGGGGAAAATTGAAAAAAAATGGGATGGGGCGGGTATTGCTAAAATGGGTATGGGTATGGGTATGGGTATAGCTCGTATCTGCCCCATACCCATTTTATTAATACCCGCCTCGTACCCGTCTCATACCCGCCAAATATAAAACCCATACCCGTTTGTTTAAAGTTGTAATTTGTTACTTGTAATTGAATATTTTGCTAGTTGCTTTGAGTTATATGATATTCCAAACTTCGGCAGAATATTTTGTTTCAAACTGTTATTGTCAAGTGCTAATTTATTGTTTTGATTGGCAAATTTTTAGTTGTAATTGATGTGATATGATATGTCGTCGGAAGCTTAGTGTTAATGTGACATATTGAGTATTTGACATTGAATATGGGTACAAAATGGGTTTAATTCTTTTTTGTCTATATGTACCCGAATAAAACCCTCATACCCGCTATACCCAATGGGTATGGGTATGGGTGTAACTTTACAATACCCGATGGGTATGGCTATGGATATGGGTATTAATTTTTAAAATAGGTAAGGGTGAGGGTGTTTGGGCCTGCATCAGGGCTCCGCCTTAAGCCCGTTTCTTTTCACATTGGTTCTGGATGAACTCACGAGAGAAATCCCAGAGAAGGTGCCTTAGTGCATGTTATTTGTAGATGACATCGTTCTTATGGATGTGACCAGGTAGGGGGTAAATGACAGGTTGGAAAGTTCGAGGCATACGGTGGAGGCTACAGGCTTTCGGTTGAGTAGATCAAAAACGGAATACCTGCACTGTTGTTTCAGCGGGAGGATAGAAGAGGGGGGAGAAATTGTCCTGGATGGGAGGGTAATACCGAAGGTCGCTAAATTTAAGTATCTGGGCTCGACCATTCAGCGGAATGGGGACATTGACGGGGATATTAGCCACCGAATTAGAGTGGGCTGGCAAAAGTGGAAGTCAGTGTCAGGGGTGCTCTGTGATAAGAGAGTGCCCATGGGTTTGAAAGACAAAGTCTATCGCATGGTAGTTAGACCGGCTATTCTCTATGGATCCGAGTATTGGCCTCTAAAAAAGACGAAGGTCCAAAGGTTGATGGTAGCTGAGATGAGAATGGTCAGGTGGATGTGTGGTTTTACGAGATTGGACAAAATTAGGAATGGAGTAATCAGGGGCTTAGCTGATGTGGCCCCCATAAAGCAGAAGATGAGGGAATCGAGGCTCAGATGGTTCGACCACATGAAGAGGAGAAGTGTGGTCGCCCCAGTGCGGAGGTGTGAGATGATCAACCCCCCAGGTGGTAAGAGAGGGAGGGGTAGATCGAAGAAGAGCCTAGAAGAAGTGGTTAGAGATGACCTGAAAGTTGTCGGTCTGACGGAGGACCTGGCTCACGATAGGAGGCTATGGCGGGACAGGATTAAGGTCTCTGATTATAGGGGACCGGCTCCGTAGGGGGCACTAGCTTAGGCGTGGTAGGGCGGGTAGGGTTTTTGGTTTGCTTACCTACAAGTCGTGCTTTTCCTGGGATGTGACGACAGCAAGCGCCCCTGGATTGTTGAGGTATGTCCCTACTCCCTCTTTATTTGTTATCCGGTACCTTTTGTCTTCCCCTCTCTATCACTCGGTAAATGGTTTTGCAACCGTTTTCTCTATAAACCTTTTTCACCAAACTGTTTTGTGGGTCTTATGGAATCAACCTATCTATGGGTAGGAATACTAGTAGAGGTAAGGTTTCCTACAGTTGGATCTCCCCAGACCCCGCGAAAGCGGGACCCACACCGGGAGTTTGTTGCTGTTGTTGTTGTTGTCAGTATGGGTGAGGGTACGACTAAACCCGCCCCGTTGCCACCCCTAATCATAAATAACATGAACCAGCATTACATGTCGATAGCGACAATTTGAAAAGAAATGCTAAGGCAAGAATGTAAGTCAATTACTAGTAAGAGCCCACTATAGGTCTGAACGTAAGTTGTTTACGAAGGTAGATACATGGTTTCTTGGTTATGATAGGTTTTTTATGAGGCCCGCATGCCTAGCAATGTCTTTATATATGTTAACTATCATTCCATGGAAGTTCAACTACCAAGGTAGGGTGGGTTCACCTGGGCATCACCACCAGACACTTCTAGTTTTCATTGGTATGGAAGTCCACTAAGCATTTGCTTAGAGCTCCTACATTAATAAGTCAACAGTTATACTTAGCAAAGTGGGTGATTTCAGGCTCATACGCATAGTTAAAAGACAACCAGACAACATAATCATGATAGCTTTGATGGTGGGGGCGGGAACTTCCCCTAGGGTACCGACTTGGAACTGATCATCTTTTAAGTCATAGATTCATACAAATGAATGGTTATGCTCAGCGGCCTGTAAGCGTTGATATTGGGTTCGAAGTATAGCAATGATAACATGTAGAATAGTAGCATGACGACTCAACAACAAGGCATTTAGAATGGAGGCAAGGCCACGTAAGATAATCAAAACATAGAAAATTATCAAGAACAACAAGCATAATGACTAATGTAGTACAACTCGAGAATTTCCTATGAAAACTACCATAGGGCACACGAGACTCATCACATAGTCTCACATAGCATACCATCAATAGCAACGAACCTCAAACAACATTCGATGCCGCAATGATGTCACATAGGCGTAACAACTCAGCATCCGAAGTCGAGAATTCAATTCTAAGCATAGTACACTAGTATGCCATCCATTCAAATATAGAGTATAAGGGCAAGAACATGCGAATGCAAGTTTATATGGTGACCACATCACGCTTTAAGTATGTGTGTATGCAATTATTTAGTTATAACATGAGATCAAGGAATTCATGGAATGCAAATAACAACTTAAAGCTCATACCATGCTACGAATTATAAGAGTTAAATAATTTGGATAATTAGGTCACATGCCAAACCAAACTCAAGTCAAGCAAACACCAGGTAGCACATTTACTAAACGATTTATTCACAAGACACCTGAATGACCATGCATAATAAACCTAAGTAAGTATATGGGCTTCCATGACCTTTACATTGTGCATAATGTTATGCTTATGCTTCAAAACACATAGGTTTGCAGTAGCGACCTATGGAAGGACATCTAAATGAGTATAAACGAATGCAACCCTCATTCAAAACCAAAGATCGAGGGTATGCCTTGAGGTTTTTCCAAATTGGTTGGAGTTAGCCATCAATCAACTAACAAGAGGTAAGAGCAATGGCATTAATAGTCTTACAGATGTACGTTGAGGTTTTGCAACACATTTGTCGTAGAAGGTAATTGTGGAGGTTTGAGGAGCTCTTAGTACGGATGGAGAGGTTCTACCTTCTATTATGTGGCATTCTGGCTTCTGCACTTGGTGTTAATGCGTAGGAAGATGTTGGAGAGGTATAGATTGTCATCCCAGGAGGTAACAAGGTGATGCATATGGTGTAACAATTCTAAAATCTGTTATGTTCTCCCTTTTATCTCCGTTCCAAGTGTGTTGGGGTTGATATAGCCAAGACACTATCAATCCTATAACAAGAATAGCTTCCCATGCCACGATAAGTATAGTGCCTAGCTGACTCATAAGTAACAGTAGCTGCATGTTGGGAGGCAAGGAAGACTCTCTATGTGAATGATAATCTAGATTAAAGCCTGATCTAAGCATTAATGGTACCTATACAAAAGGCTTAGAATAACACTTAGGCAACAATCAATAAGACTCTACCACAGTTTCCTATAATGACACACTCATATACAAAGTTCTCACTCAGTTCCGTTAGCAATTGAGAAGTCATATAAAAAAGGGTATTCTCTAAAAGAACTTTTAGTCAAGAAGAGTAATCTTTAAATGACTTGCCAAGAACTCGTCATTAACAATCGGGTAATGAATGCATCTTGGCATGTAGGTTTCGAAACAACCAGTTACACATAGAAATTTATGCTCTAAGAATGATATGAACTTTATTGTAAAGCAATTGTAGGTCATCAGATGTAACAGCAAAGCCTAACTATATAATTAGAAAGGTCTTTTAATGTGGAAGAAAAACCTTAACTCGCTATTTAGGAAGGATCTCAACTTTCAAAGTCTCTAGGTTTCAAAAAGAGAATAGTTTAACTACTTCTAGCTCTTTCTTTACCAACCATTGAGTACATCTGCTCACTCCATTATGGGACCCAAGGAGCACATCGTACGTAAAAAGGCAAATAATGAGCTTGGAGTTAAAACATTCTCAATTTTTTGGGTTCAAACCAAGTGCACTTAAAACTTTCAATTCAAATCGCCAAGGTGTATATTCAAAACAACTTTTGATTGAGCTAACACTTAACTTATTCATGAGGGTACAAGTCATTCAGCCCATACTGGAGTAAATGGCTCATCTATTCGATCAATCAGCTCACTCAAGTCACACATAGTTAATTAAACGTAAAAACGTTCTCACCAAAAACACATCTACGCATTGAAGCACGATGTATGTTACATCATCACAAACACGCTCCAAGGTAACCATATGAAATGCAAGACTCAGAGCGCTGCCTGTGGTTCTAGGACCTTGCTCTTATACCATCTGTAACACCCCCAACCCCTAGGGTTAGAAGCATTAACGATTTCCTAATTTCTACTTATATTCTGGGGCGAAACGGATAGAGTTCCGCTTAAAAAAGGGCTAAAACTAGGCTTCTATCCTTACAATGAGTTCCTACACGCGATAAACGTGCAAACATATATTCATAACTCAACGACTACACACCGGAGATCACAACTCTATGGGCCATACACCCGGAGTATACTTAGCAATATAGTTCAATAATAGAAAAGAAATGAAAAGCACAACTCTAGCTACAAGGCGACTAATAAATCAGATGGTTGGCTCACATGGCCATATAGAGCGACTTCTAGACAATATGCATTACATGGCTTTAGTAATTAACTTACATGCACTCAAGAACTTAAATTATATCACAATACGTCACTAAGCTCACAATTTAACTATAAAAGCATCAAAGTCTACTTCTAGGGCAGCAAGGGAGAACCACCTCGACTTGCGTGAACTGAATTCTACCTGTTACTTTAGGAACCTGGGGAAAAATGGGAAAAGAAAAAGGGATGAGCGACCGCATGCTCAGTGAATGACGCCCAACCCCCAGAAAATAAAATAGTTGCACGTCATACTTTAAGTAGCACTTACACACACAATCTGATATATAATATCATATAATAAGCATGTATGATCTTCCACATCTGGTGTCACCTTAATGACCTTTCCAGTACAATGGTAACCCTATACTCCTTTTAATTCAAGCCCAAGGTACTTTACTTACCTAAACCAGGTCTCTTATAGCTTATTGGTGGTAGTTCCATGTTATATCAACATAAGATCGTACAATGTAAGCATAACATCACATAACACGTACACAGGATACATTAGTAAGCTATCTTATGCAACAATTCAAGTATTGCATACAATAGAACAACTAGTTCACATATAAGCATCTAACGTGAAGGAGTTTAAACAAAATGACCAAGTGAGACTCCTTTTTGCAAGGGAGTAAGATTAATGCATATTGCTTAGATCAATAGATGTTCTTATAAAATCGTCGTTATGCACTTAGTAGATAATTGCAAATCAATAAAAACTCTTTTCAAGAAAACATGCACCTTTTTGAAATCTTTACACCAACATCACCCTCGAACAAGGCATTCACATCACATAACACGTACAAAATCATTTTCATAGGCATCGGAATCTCATATCTGTGCTGGGTATGGGTTACGCCGTCACTCACGTTCCACCGTACCAGTGAGATCATCACTTACATTTCACATTATCCCCGTCGTGATCTTCCAGGGTTCCCACTTATGGGTCTACTCCCTGGGCATCATATTAACCCCATCAAGGCCTAGGTATTAGGGTTCCCGAGAATCGGGCATTCTCCCTAATCATTATACATGTAGCACCATTTTCCTAGCCCAAAACATTTAGGATGCATTTCACCTCTAAGTGCTTCTGTGTTAAAACTTCATTGTATCACAAACAATGACAGTCTAATTCTTGTGAGGCTTGAGCCTTAATGATTTCACATCGATTTAGAGAGCGTAAAACCACTCATTTGGTAAAATATGCCTCAAACGAGCTAATATTTGTATATTCATTCACTCTCGAGACAGGTGGTATGGGAACTCGTTTAAAAGGAAACCTTGCCTTCATACATAATTATCTTGATTGTTCACACTTCATACGCAAGCATTTCATCCAACGACATGAAATTCTAACATACTCAAGAGACGTCATTCAAGTCATGAAAGAGGTTTACATCGCATAATCACAACCACCTTTAGCTAATATGTGGCCTATTTGCCATAGACAATCACACATTTTAACTCCAGGCAACTTTAAACATGTTGAAAGCCTATTTATTAGTGAGTCGGATCACTTCACAACTGAATAGTTCACTTGGGGGAATTCAAAAAATATTCAAGGCATCATTTTAAACTTGAGTCAAATCGACATTAAGTTTAGATGAACGCTTAGCCAAAAGGGACTATTTTACGTGTGTTTCAAGGTTCACTCAATGCAACCACATGTACATTCAAATAAGTAATCACAACATAGTTTAGGGGGCCGCTAAACAATCGATCATTCAACTAAGGCCTTGGGAATACATTTAGTGAATCAGGCAATTTTCATTCGTGAACGACATCTTAACTCACGCATTGATTAGTTGAGACACTTAAGCAACTAAGCAGCCTAGCGGATATCGGCACGTTAATTTGGCATGGACATGGTTTATACAAACACACATAACACATATGCGAACCCAATGTTATCAATTAACACCTCTTTTCAGCTTAGCGGAATCCGTTTTAGTAGAATATGGCTAATATCACATTTATAATACCATATTACACTTCATAATTCACCAAGTTTCACACAAGCTGGACTCCCTCCTTATAGCATCGACCATAACAGTCCTTAAAATCAATTCAGTTCAACCCAAAGGATTCACCAACTACTTGCAGTTTCTCACCTAGTTACAGTTTCAACTTAACTACTAAATCAGCTATCACAAATATTTCAAAAACATTTGTAAATTAATGGTAGGTTTAAGATCAGGAACCACCCACCTGGACTCCTACCTAATGAACCGACCTAGGGTTCAGTTTGGAAGCATGTGGCTCGGTTCTCCTACTATTGCTACTCTGGTCAGCCTCTTCCTATGGTCGGTCCCAGCCGTTGGCCATTCATATTAGGTCAGACCACCTCAGTGGTGGTCGAGGTGGTGATGGTCATGGTGGTTGTGCTACTGAGCTCCCAAGCCCTAATCCCGAAGCCTTGGTTCGTGTGGCCCTTGTTGGTCTCCAAACCCAGGTCCAGATTTGGGGCTTTGTGATGGTTCGCATTCGCCGCGGGTGGTCGCCTTTTGCCACCATCTCCGCCATTTTCTCCTCTCTCTCCTCTCGTTCCTCCCTCGCTCACTGTCGATGTCTCTTTGGTATGGCCGAGTACGGGGTCGCAACTGTGGTGCGAGTTGGGGTAGCATCACTGCACCTCATCTCTCTCTCTTTCTCTCTCTCCTTCCCTCCTCTGGTGGTTCACCGGCGTTGGGGTAGCAGAGAACTCTTTTGGTCTCGTTCGAGAATCAAAAAGGGGCTTTGACCCCTTTTTGCCCCCTTTTCCCTTTTTTCCTTTTGTTTTGTGCCTTGGCTTGTGCAATCATCTAACATTACTCAACCCCATTTTTCGTACCTGTCTAGCCTAAATTCAAAGGTTAATACTAACGTTTGTCGATTTATTCATTCCTGCTGATAACGCTCAGTCTAGTATTCTACGAAATAGATTCTATGGTTTGTCAATCCAAACACACTCGGGAATCTACTTGATGTAGTAATCGATAATAATCCTTATTAACGCTTATTAAAAATTATCAAAGAATTTTCAAAAATAATAATGACAATAATAATAGCAATAATAATATTCTTTTTAATAAAATTACCACTTAAACAAGCACATCGATATTGATCTAACTTAATTAAAATAATAAAATAAGATTCGTAATACCAAGAAACAGGCTAGACAGTTTAAATAAAATGCGGGTATTACAATGGTAATTTTGTAAACTTTGCCGTTGGACAAGTCACACAAACTCTATTACCTTCATGTGACTTACACTTCAAAATAGGTACATGTCTAAGCTTAGACATAGGTGCATGACATAATCTCTTATTCCACGGTTCATAACTAGTTTCAAAAATATTTGCGTGACTATCAATAGACGTCACTTGGTTAGAACTTTCATTTATTGGGGTAGTCGCATAAGAAACAATTTTAGCTAAATTAGAATTCACCTTAGTAACAAGCCTATTCACTAGGTAGCACAAACCATGCTATGCTTTACCAATCCCCAAGATCCTCTCGCTTGCATAATCCCGAATCAGGTAGAACCTTCGATGGCGTATAACATAACACTGGTTGTCCCAAACTAGTTTGGACGTAGATAGAAAATTGAACTTAAGAGATGGAACATGTAACACATCTTTAAGTAGCAATCCATTTCCCACTTTCACATTGCCTATGTAACTTATATCAGTACTTTCACCATTTGGCAAATGTATTTTAGGTTTGTGTGTAAGGCATATAGCTTGCTCAAAAAGTGTCCAGATTATTATGTGATATGTTATCTATTGCCCTTGAATCCAACACCCATACATGATTATCAGTAGTAACATTTAGGCAAGTAACCATTCCTGAAAAAGCATGATCAAGTTCATCATCAATTTTTGTATTATTTTTGCTATTTGACTACAACTGTTGTGGCAAGCATCTCATGAGTTGCTCAAATTGTTGTTATGTCAAGGTGTATGTTTGCGGTTCAGGTTTCCGTGAAGGTGGTGTATTAATGGTCTCTACCCTTACATTTGCTGTAGTTTTCCTTTCAGACACAAATCTTGCTCTACTTCTTGTATTTGTAAGTCTAATGACCTTCTTTTGAGGAAACTGGTTATCTTTAGGGTGCCAAGAAGGATATCTAATCACTGTCCAACACATCTCCTTTGTATGCCCCCCAATTCTACACTGACAACGTCTTTGACTTTTATATGTTGCATAATGCAGTGGATTCAACATCAACTTTCCTAAATTCTAGAACATCTCTTTGAGTTTTTTTATTGTTAAAACATTAAACATGCCATTTCTACTATTGGTAGAGGTGTCATAAGGATCATTTGACTCTTTTGTGATATGTAAATCTCATTTAATCCATTAGACATTTAAACAGTCCTTACTCCTCCTTTTGCTAATTCATAGCTTCTAAAAACACCTTGATCTCATCAGTGATGGTAGTAATTTAAGGTAGTTGACTCATGGACTCCAAGTCTTCCCATAAACACCTCAAAGTAGTGTAGTAGTCATTGATTGGTGCATGATTTCATTTCAAAGAATAAATCTCTTTCTTGATTTGGTATTTCTGGTGCCATTGCTCAATGAAAACCTCGATTCTAGTTGACTCCATGTATCTCTAGCTGAGTTTAGAAATAAAAGAGGCTTTGCAATAGAATGAGTCGTAGAGTTAGTGAGCCAAGTAATTACCATACTATTGCATGTATCCCACATCTCATGCTTCATAGTATCATCATTTGATTTGGTGACTATACCATGAACAAAACCTAAGTTTCTACTTAGCTAGAACACTAATCTCTATAGCTTTCCCCCACGACCAATAATTGTAAGCTTCAATCAACTTCTCTTAAATGGCAAGAGATCCAGGTCCGCCAGAAGGATGCAAGAACAAAGAATTTTATAGACCATTCATTCCAATGTTATTGCAATTTCTTTTAGCTAACATTTGAAATTAATTTCCTGAATCAATCAATTTAAAGCCTGATTGAATGGTGCAGCAAAACAATTCAATCTAAAGATGAATGAATTTCCGTGTTTGAATTTGATTGAAGCTTGATTAAATGATGATTAATTAATTCGATCGAAGAGAACGAAGAGGATAGACGATACTTGATCCAAGATCATGAATCCGTGCTCCGATACCATGTTAAGTCATCCATGAATGAGCATTTAGAGAGAGAAACTAGTGGAAGAAGAAGAGAAAAGTCTGAGTCATAATGTATTCTCTCATGCCCTTAAAACAAATAAACACTCAGGCTTATATACTGCTCAGTACACAACACAAACTCAGGAAAATATCTCAGCAAAATCTACAACAAACTCTTCATTACATGCGAGCTAAGCTAATCTTATTCCAACAAATCCGCACTTCTTCTTGCAATATACACACACACATATATATATATATTTATATACATATATATATATATATATATATATATATATATATATATACATATA
>JACYFF010019584.1:64714860-64826022 GCA_017589665.1 Selenicereus undatus | reverse complement strand
AGAGTTTCCCCTAAAAACTGATCGTTTCCAGGCTAAAAGCCTTACAATAAACCCCTGCAGATCAATGGAAGCGTAAAACGTTTTAAAAGAAGCTCGACGGCTATACGCCAGAGTTCGTAACTGAACGAGCAACTCGCTTGGGGTACATCAAACAAAATAGTTCATTAATACAGAAGAAAATCAAATTTACAACTCAACAGGCCACACATCTGGATTACTGGGGTTCACATCCTAAATTACAGCTAACTTTAGCCAAGAAGACATCTAACCAATCAGATGGTTGGCTCATACAGCCATAGAGAGTGACCTTTATACCCTATGCAGTACATGAACTAGAATACTTGGTTTACATACGTTTGCAAACTAAGAATACATTCTACACCATCATCAAGCAGCGAGACTACTCCACTATGGGCATACTTGACTCCCTTTAAGTAAGGGTAACTTCTGTTTCGACGTTGCTAACTCAACTTCTTCCTGTCATAAAGAAAACCTAGGGAAAATGGGGGAAAGATTAGCGAGATGAGCAACCACACGCTCAGTGAGTGTCCCCTGACCCCCTTAAAACCAAAACCATTGCAGGCATTAATATCTTTAATAGTCACATATCACACCTTTATGTATTACTACCAGAATAGGCAATCGAAGTCCCCAAAGGACGGGTTATTACCCCTTACTTCTTTCTAACTACTCGAATCATTTCTAGGTCCTTAATGACCAATTGTTCTCACTAGCAAAGACTTAGGCACATAATCAAGCAACAAAAGCTATGCACTGAACTTTCTTTCATAGATTAAGTGATATAATTCATGATTTATGCTTTATCTATCTAATGCACTCATATAAGATGGTAAAGACATGAAGCAGAGATTATGCAACAAACTTTCTTTAGCTAAGCATGCACATTCAAACTCATATGCTCGATGCATTACAAGGTTATAGCCATGATGTACTTGGAACTTCATTTATATACTGCACTTAGGGCCTGTTCTATTTCGCATTCTAGATAGATAGATAGATATAAGGAGATGTAAGGAGCTGTAAGGAGTTGTAAGAAGCTGTAAAGAGCTGTAAGAAGCTGTTATGAGCTGTAAGGAGATGTAAGAAACTGTAAGAAGCTGTAAGGAGCTGTAAGGAGTTGTAAGGATAGATATAAGGAGTCGTTGAATTGTAGAAGAGTTGTATAGTATAATTTGTTCTACAATGAACGTTTGGGATGAAAAATAATAATAATAAAATAATATACTTATTGAAAATAAATAATTAATTAAGTTAATTACACAACAATAAAATATATTAATCCCCATAAATTTGGTGAATAAAATTTCGTCCACTTGAGGTGATTTTTTATATGAACATTAGTTTGATCGAATAAGCAAAGTATAAAGAAAAAAAAATTGAGAAAATTGAATACAACTCTTCAAATAAATTCCTATTTTAAGTAAATAATGTTTAATATAAATAAATGTATGGTCGTCTATAATAATATATATTTTATGTCGAAACTCAAATATAATTTACGTGGTTATATTATGTTTTTATGTTTATGTAAATGTTTTGTTCATAAGATATTTATAAATTTTGTACATTGGTAGTATCATTAAAAAATATACATATTTGTATACCTATAATAAACAAATGTTATAGAAAATCTATGAGATGTAAGAAGATGTATGAAGATGTAAGGAGATATAAGAAGATGTAAGGAGATGTAAGAAGATGTAAGGAGATGTAAGAAGATGTAAGAAGCTGTGAGGAGATGTAAGCTCTTAGCTAAATCTTAAAAAATGCAAAATTGAACAGGGCCTTAGATTTTTAATCACATAATGTGCATAAAAATCTTTCTTTTCTTTTTCTGAAAACATTTTACATAGCCTCTTTAAGCTCATATTCTTAAAAAATCTTTCATATTGGTCTCATAATGACCCTTAAAAACATTCTTTCTGAAATACTTAAAAAGGCAAAACGCCGACTTCTTTTCTTACTTATTAGGAAATTACTCTCCACATAAGATCATCGTAAAATGCTAGTTGGGAGAGATCTACACTCAATCCCAGTGAGATCAACTCACACTAAGCTCTTACTCCCGAGATGGCAACTAACTTTTGGACCTTAACGCTGGTTAGGGTCTTTAGGGATGACTCCCTAGGCTAGGGATTCTCCTGTTCAAGCAGGTTCACTCCCATCTATTGTCTCTAAGAAGTTATCTTAGCCATTTAAAGCATCTGGTCATAACGACTAATAAGTTTGCTGCCTCTCACAGCGAAATCTTTTTTTTATACAAACGCACTCCCTTCTTATTTAAATTCTTTAGGGATTCCCCCGTTCAAGCGAGTTCACTCCCAAAACTATATTCATTTATTTAAAATAGCCCGTCATGCACTAATAATTATAGCTACTATCATTTGAAAACATGAAATCTTTCTTTTTCAAAACTCACCCTTATGAATATAATCTAACTTAAAGACATAGAAAGGGTAGAGGTGCACATGCACATATTCAAACACTTCGTAATTCAACTTAGCAACATAAGCCACACATGGCCTCGCAATCTACACGATTGCGGTTAATTCACAACCCTGGCCCCCTCCTCACAAGCACTGACGACAAAGAACCTCGAACCACTCATAGTTCTACCTCAAACCATCCAACCACCATCTCAGTGTTCAATTAGATAATCATAACATATTATCATGAAAACTTATAAAGAGACGTGTAATAGGGTTTATGCACTTACCTGGGCAAGCAGTACCATCCAGCGGTGCGTTATCGCAAGCATATATATATATATATATACATATATATATATATACATATATATATATATATATATATATATATATATATACATATATATATATATACATATATGTACATACATATACATACATACATATATACATATATATATATATATATATACATATATATATATATATATAACCACATTTACGTATACGTCTATAATGCCTTAACTTGAAATAACACTTAACGAACCAACTAAACTAATCAAACATGAATCTTGTCGCATTCGAGGTGTTCATTTATTATTTCGAAGTCGCGGTTCAAGTATAAACTAACTAATCACACAAGTATCGATTCTAAGCATACTCATTTCTTTTCGAAGTTATTAATCGAGCATGAATTGACTAAGTGTACATGTGTTGATTCTAAACATTTGCATTTCACTTCAAAGTTACTAAAGGAACATGAATTAACCAAGCGTACATATATCGATCCTAAACATTCATATTTCACTTCAAAGTTATTAAACAAACATGAATTAACTAAGCTTATATATATCGATTCTAAACATTCATATTTCACTTCAAAGTTATTAAATGATCATGAATTAACTAAACTTAACCTATTCCGATTCAAATGCTAACATGTTAATTCGAAACTACTTTTTCAGCACGAATTAACTTAATTAAACAAGAATCAATTCGAATGCTAACATGTTAATTCGAAACATGATTAGGTTATTTCGAAGTTACTTCGGGCATGAATTAACTGAACTGAACATGCATTGAATTAAAGCTTGCTTAAGTTGTTTCAGGGGTACTTTTAAACGTGATTTAGCTAATTTAGCAAGTATCGGTTTAAGCATGAATTAACTAATTTAACATGCATAATCTAGGCCTTAATTTAATCGAACTAAACATACATAATTACTTCGCAATTTCAATCAGCCCAATGAACCTTAAACTTACATGCATCTCATCTTAAAGGTTAAAACGCTTGGAATTTACTGATACCTAGGAGGTAAGAAACACCCACCTAGACCCCAAACTAAGGACCCATTCTAAGGGCTTTTGGGAATGATTTGGATGCTTGAAGACCCAGACATCCACCCCAGTTTCGCAGCTTAACCACCAATTCGCATCAGTATTCCATTAACCCAGTTCCTGACCTCTCGATTGCATCTTTGCTTCTACTATGGCGGTTGCCAGACTCAACCCTGCCCACGGTGGACGTCTAGCCACCGTCTCACCGGCGTCAGTTGTGCGCTACCACGCCCACCACTACCCCCGACCTTCCTCTCTCACTCTCACTCAGTCTCACTCTCTCTCTCACCTTCGCTGCGTGTTTCACCAAGGAGTAGCGCCATGGAGGGGTCACACTCGGTGCGACGGTGGCCAGCCGCCAGTCACCGACATCCCTCAGGTCTCCACACTCTCTTGTAGTTGGGGTTTGCAAGGTTAGGGTTTGAAACCCCCCTCCTTTCTCTCTCCATCGTGCATTTGTGGGCAGCAAAAGGATAAAGGGGCTTCGCCCCTTTTTATCCCTGTTTTCTTTTTCTTTTTTTTGGTCAAGCTAGCTCATCAACTAAATTAGCTACTTCAATCTCAAACGTCTTATTTTAAACCCAAATTGATAACACGACCCTTCATCAATTATTCGTTCCCAAATACGTCGAGATTCGATTTATTAAACCTCAAAACTAATTCTAAGGTGGACAACGTAATCGTATTCAGGTTCCTAATCGATTTGCTACTCGTTAATAATCTACATTAACGCATACTAAAAATCATCAAAAGATTTTCAAAAGTAATAATAACAATAATATTAATAGCGACGAAAACATTCTTTTTACTAAAATTATCGTTCACATAAGCGCATCAGTAATGACTTAACTCGTATAGTTAATAAAAAAAATATGATTTTTATAACGTAGAAGGTAAGACAGTCAACTTATCGTAAAAATAAAGAAGGCGGGTCTTACATTCTTCCCCCCTTACAAGAATTTCGTCCTCAAAATTCTAAACCTAATTTCGGTCTTTCCTAGAATGTATGTACACAACTATGATCTACACGTTAGGTTTCCAAAAAGTTTGATTTGCAATCACTACATCTTTTAAATCAAAAGAAAAAGGCTTACGGTATCGAGTCTCCTCTTCGCCAATCCTCTTCAAGCGTTTACTCACTCTATTTAAGCGCCGAGGGCAAATTGCGTTGAAGAGAGGCAAATTAGTTGGCATGGAAACCATATTGAGTTTGTTTTCAAAATGAACATAGATTTTTGATTATCTTGACTCGGTACACATGGCAAGCAATAATTATATGCATATGCATCTATAAGTGGGTATCTAAAGGAATGACAATTAGGACAATGGCATCTTAAGGTCATACACTAGTAGTCACATTCTAAAACATGAATTCAAGTCACCTTTGGGATCACAACGGTTAACTTAGAGATTCCTATAACACATTAGAATAATAATAATGTCACATAGCACCGCATAACATCATTTAAGTACAATAGCATCACATAGTATTGTATAGTATCGGCAATTAAGCGTTCTTAAGCCTTGGAGTTGGGAGCAACATGAAACAGGATAAGGTACACATGGCAAGCAATTTACAATACGGAAGCGTATGTGACCAACATTTCTATGTTTTTATATCGATTATGGCTAACTTTTAAGCATTTCATTCACGGCAACTTAGACAGGGCATGCTAAAATCGTATGAAGGAGTTAACTTAATTAGGTTCACTCAAAAGTATGAAGATATTAGGTCATTCTAAAGTTAAATCACTTACTAGAAAGTTGCCACGTCACACTAAGATAGCAGAGACATTAAATTACGCCATATTGGCAATGAAGGGAACTGAACTGGAATTTAAAATCACATTGGCATCACATAGAGTCAATCGCAGAACATACAAAGGGTTAAGATTCACATATAACACGAACCAGCAATACATGCTCATAGGAACAATTTGGGAAGAAAACTCCAAGGTAAGAATGTAAATCGATGGTTTTTAATGGGGGGGACTTTTCCTAAGGTCACTACTAGGAGCTGATTGTCGCTTAAGTCATAGATTCGTATGAATGAACGGTTATACTCCTAGATGAGCCCTGGGCCTATGGCTTATGGGTCTACATGCTTCCGCTGCGCTACTCCAATCAATCAAATAAGGGTAAGAATATATGAATGCAGGTTTCTACGGTTGTCTCATCATGCTTTAAATATGGGCGCATACAGTTACTTAGCTATAACGTGGAATCATAGAAGTCACGAAATGCAACAATGAGTAAGTGGTCATGTCATGCTTATGAAGTACAAAACATAAATTATCTGAATAACCAAGTCACATACTAAACTAACTTAACTCAAGCAAACACCATGTAGTGCAACAACTTATTCACAAAACACATAACTAGTCATGACCTAATTCCTATAGTGCATTAATGACTGCGCATAATAGACGTGAGTGTTCACATATATGATGGCATGACCCTGAATGCTCTAGCATGCTACTTTCTTACACATCAGACACATATATCTATGGACGTGATTCATGTAAATGCAACTCTATTGTCATCTAGTCACGCATTACATACATCGGGTTCAACTAATCCAATTACAACACGAGAAAACAGTATTGAAGGGCTGTAAATGATGATTCAAGAATCATATTGTGAAACTAATTACATAAATCAAATCGCTTTAACTAGTACAGTCCCATGTTTACTGAAATTCAAATCAACCAATTGTAGAAACTCATTTTGTTGACATTTGTTCACAAACACATCGATGGCCACATACAATAATCCTATCTATAGGTACTCTTATGGTCTCACGAAAATACATCTAGGCCAGTATACATGAATGCAATCCTCATTTAAAATCTAAGGGTGAGGTTATGCCTCGAGGTTTGTCCAAACTGTTTGGAGTTGGCCAACAGTCAACTAACAGGGGTAAGAACAATGGTATTATTGGTCTTACGAATCTACATAGAGGTTTTGCGATGCATTTGTGTCACAGATACTTATGGAGGTTCGAGGAACTCCTAGTACAAATGGGAAGGTTCTACTTTCTACTATGGGCATTCTGGCTTCTATACTTGGTGCTTGTGCTTAAGAAAGTGCTACAGAGGTATAAACCTTCGTCCCAGAAGGTAACAAGGTGATGCATGCGATGTAACAATTCCAAAGTGTGCTAGGTTCTTTCTCCCTTGCACTTTTTAGGTGTATTGTGGTTTGATACAGCCAGGACACCACCAAGGAGTGCTAAAATGACCTAGTGTATCACCACTTTGGTTGCCAACACAAGATATAGCCACTAGGTGTTTGGAGAGCAAACTACAAGCAAGCTCAATTTCTGATTCAATATGGCGTGCAGTGTGTACAAACACGATGACAGGAGCTCATACACGACTCTCGCTCTTACAATTACAACAACTATCAAAGAAAACACAAGGTACATTGGTCAAATACATCAGCCTAGAACACTACAACCTAATTAGAGCTAAAACCAGTAGAAGGGTGACACCTAATAAGGGTGACACCTAATGGGGTCCTTCTTGCTAATCAAGAGAGGTGTCAAGCTCCTTAGTGTAAATGGATGATTTTAAGCTCATAGGGTTAATGCAAGCATCATTGCGAAGCAAATACGAGTCTTTGATTGCAACAACAAGACCCAACTGAACAATTAGAAACATAAGCCCTATTACTCGTTTCTTATAGGCCTTCATGACAATTTGCTAGAGTTTTAGAAATGAAATCCGAGATGGTAGTTGCATGGCTTGAGGTTGAACTCATAAGAGTTTTGAGGTTCTTTGTGGTCAGTGTTTGTGAGGAGGGGTCCTAGATTGTGATTAGCCGCAATCATGTGGATTGCGAGGCCATGTGTGGCTGATTCTGTTGAGTTGATTATGAAGTGTTTGAATGTGTTACGTACAAATTCCCTTCCCCTTATGCCATTAAGTTCCATCTTACGAGAGAGGGTGTGTTTGAAAGGGGAAGTTTTCATGTTTGTAACTAATAGCAGAGACAACAATTAGCGAACGATGGCATATTTTAACTATGCAAATAAAGTTTTGGGAGTGAACTAGCTTGAACGGGGAAATCCCTAACGAGTTTAAATAAAAAGAGAGTGCGCTGTATGAAAAAGGATTTCGCTGTAAGAGGCAGCAGATGTATTAGCCATTATGGCCATATGCTTTAAATTGGTTAAGATGTCATGCATACGAACAATAGATGGGAGTGAACCTGCTTTAACAGGGGAATCCCTAGCCTAGGGAGTAATCCCAGTTGTGGGAAGCCCTAGAGACCCTAACGAGGGTTAAGGTCCAAAGTTAGTAGTCATCCCGGGAGTAAGAGCTTAGTGTGAGCGATAGTCTCTCTAGGGGTTCAGAATAAGTCTCACCCATTCAGCACACTATGATGATCTTATGCCCATAATACTTTCCTAATAAGTAAGAAAAGAAGTCAGTATTTGCCATTTTAAAGTTTTTCAGAAGAAACAAAGATTTCATGGCCATAAAGTGGCCAAATTGAATGAATAAAAAAGCTTGTATGGGTCGTTATATGACCAATACGAAAGGAATCACTTTTAAAGAATGTGAACCTCAAGGGTATGAAAAGTGTTTACAAAGAAAGAAAGGAAGTTTTTAATAAACAGCTAATGAAACCAATTCGTAAGCATAGTTGACTGTGATCTCAAGTAATGTGTGGCTCTCCAAGCCCCGCAGCATCACGACCCGTTCATTCAGATTGTTATGGTCCCTATCCACGGCTGATCCGTGGGTAGAGTTCAACCTCTGTTATCGTCATTTCATGATGATGGGGAACCTAGGTTAGGACGGACCTAGGTTCCAGGTCCACGGGGCTTAGGCTACCATCACTTTGGAGTTGATGTTACGGGAGGAGTTCAACCAGGGAGGTATTACTATGGAGACTGTTTAGTATGTCATTCCTTTACACTCCACAGATGCCCGACAGTGCTGGGGAGGCACATGTGGTGGTGGATCTCCCTGGTACACCGGAGGTCATTGTTGTTAGTTTTGATGACGAACCCATGCAGGGTTTCGAGAGCCATCTCGAGGAATACGACGATCCAGAGGAGGATCAGGAGATTAATGAGGTAGTAGAGGAGCAGCAGATGGATCAGGAGGTTAAAGAGGATGTGGGGGACCATAAAGTCGATTAGGAGATCAACAAGGTAGAGTTTGGAGCATCGGACAACAGCTTTGACTCAAGCGAGGAGCCGGAGGATGAGTCCAACCCAGATTACGATCTGCCTGGGGATCATCAGGTTTTTTTCAAGTGTTAACTTGAGTAGGTTACATTTTGAGCCCTGCATGTATATAGCATGGTCCGATTGGATAGTTGTATTTTGTGTAGCGTATGACACTGTATATAGTTAGTCAAATCCTTCCGACCATGATGACATGGTCAATTTCTTTTCTGGGCATGTGACGGACTTAGGGACTGAGGGCTAGTTAGTGTTTTAGGTAGGAGCCAGGGCTGATCTTACTTATTCACCTAGATATGTTATATTTTGTTGATCGTGTATATAAAGAGGCAGCTATTTATGTAAATAAGTAGTTATGAAATGATATAATGAAGCTTTGGGCTCTGTTTTAAATAATGTTTGAGCCATATTAAATGTGTATGTGAGGCATGCTTATCTTATATGTTCGGGTATTCCAGTGATTAAATTTTTTCGTTTAATGTATGATCAGAATGTCTGAGTCAGTGCAAAACGATGCGAAGATTCATATGGAAGATAACTCAGATCATAGCCAAGGATCGGGCGATCAAGCCTCACATCATGTGCCACCAAATTTTGGCCAAATGCCACCGATGCCCCCTGAGTTAGCTAACAACATAGGGGACCCCAACTATTGGCTGGCCTTAGTAGCTGAACTGATGAAGCAGATTCCCCAAGTACCTACTGAAACCCTCCTAAAGATGATAAGTTAGTAGATAGTGCAGCACGTTGTGACCCTAAAGTGTATGACGAAAATTATGATCTAGTAGTATTTGGGGAATGGGTAAGGTTTGTAGTGGTAAAAGTTCCAAAAGAAAAGAAAGTAAACAATGTAGGGCCTTAATTCACCTGGAGTAAATTTTTAAATGAGTTTATAAAGCTGAAGATGAGTGACAACTTGACTGTGATGTAGTGTGCCAGTAAGTTTATACATTTGTCCAGGTTTGTTCCTAAATTTGTGTCATCTGAAAGGTCAAAGATGAGAAGGTTTAAAGAGGGTTTGGCCTTCTACATTGAAAATCAGTTAGTTGGGCAACCAATCTTGACTTTCCAAGAGCTATATAAACGAGCCACTAAAGTAACATGAGTAAAGGCAGAGTTGAGGGCCCTAAATCTGATCAACCAAAAGGGAAAAGGGTTTGAGCGAGGAACTCCGAGTGAGAGTGTGAACCAGAAGAAACCTTCTCCTGCTGCTCCCAAGAGCCGTCCTGCACACCAAGCAGAGCCGTATGGCAAATGTGAAAGAACAAATCACACCACCCCTGAGCAGCAGTACAGACATATGTAATGACCAAGAAGAAAGTTGCCACCTCTAGTATGGTAGTCACTGGAACTCTCTTCTTAAATTCAAAGTCATTTTGTGTATTATTTGATTCAGGTGCTAACCATTGATTTATATCCACCTGATCCACCATGTAATTGAACCTGGAGGGTAGGAGGACGAAAACTAATTATAAGATCAAGCTACCTAATGATTCTGTGATTAAGTGCCCCATCTCCTATAAGCTTGTTCCCATTATCATTGGTGGAACCACCTTCCTTGTGGATTTGATTCAATTTAATTTGTCAGATTTTGATATCATTTTGGGAATGAATTGGTAGCACACCTATGGAGCTAATATTGATTGTGAGGATCTTAAGGTTATTTTGAAGGATGAAAAAGGGAGAGCAGTATGTTTCTATGGGCAGAGAGAGGAAAAATATTGTCCCTTGATTTCTGCTATGAAAGCAAGTAAGCTGTTATGTTAAGGGTGTATGGATATTGGTGGTATGCTATTGACACCAAAAGAAGAAGAGAAGGCATGAAATATTCCTATAGTTTGTGAATTTGAAGATGTTTTTCCTGAAGAGTTACTAGGACTACCCCCGTAGAGGGAAATTGATTTTGGAATTGAATTAATCCCTTATGCCCAACCTATCTCCAATGCCCCATATCGTATGGCCCTAACTGAGCTTAAGGAACTGAAGATTTAGTTAGATAATTTATTACAGAAGGGCTTTATTAGGCTAAGTGTGTCACCATGGGTTGCCTTAGTGTTGTTTGCAAAGAAAAGGAATGGAATCTTAAGGCTATTTATTGACTATAGGGAGTTGAACAAGATCACCATAAAAAACAAATGCCCTTTGCTGCTAATAAATGACTTGTCTGACTAACTGCAAGGAACAAGAGTCTTCTCTAAGATTGATTTGAGGTCAGGGTGCAATAAACTTAGGATTAAACCTAAAGATATCCCAAAGACTGCATTTAGGACTAGGTATGGTCATTATGAGTTTACAGTAATGTCGTTCGGCCTCACCAATGCGCTCGCAGCTTTCATGGATCTTATGAATAGGGTCTTTGGACCCTATCTGGACAAGTTTGTAGTGGTGTTCATAGATGACATCCTTATCTATTCTAACGACAAGGAGGAGCACGTTGATCATTTGAGGAAGGTGTTACAAACCCTGAAGGAGCATCAACTTTATGAAAAATTAAAGAAGTGTGAATTTTGGTTAGAAGAAGTGGTATTCTTGGGACATGTGGTTATAAAAGAAGGAATCAAAGTTGACCACCAAAAGGTGAAGGAAATCATGGAATGGTCAAGGCCTACCAACGTCACTGAGATTAGAAGCTTTCCGGGTTTAGCGAGCTATTAACGAAGGTTCGTCAAGGACTTTTCGAAAATAGATTCGTCCTTGACCAATCTGTTGAAGAAAGTGAATAGATTTTAGTGGACAGTGAAGTATGGGAGTGCTTTTCAAGAGCTATGGTACCGATTAACTATTACCCCAATCCTGACGCTACCAATGGAAAGTAAGGAGTATACCATCTATATAGTCAAGCTTCAAAGAACGGATTAGGGTGTGTTCTGATGCAGAAAGGCAAAGTAGTAGCTTATGCCACTCGATAGCTCAAGCCTTATAAGAAAAATTACCCTGCCCATGGCCTAGAGTTAGCAGCCGTGGTCTTTGCATTGAAAATTTGGAGACATTACCTATATGGGGTACCATGTAAGATCTATACTGACCATCAAAGTCTAAAGTATATCTTCACCCAGAAGGAGGTCAATTTGAGACAATGGCATTGGCTTGAGTTACTTAAAGACTATGATTTGCAGATTCAATATCATCCAGGAAAAGCAAATGCTGTAACAGATGCCCTGAGTAGGAAAGCGCGACATAGCTCAAACACTGTGGTGATTGCTCAATAGAGTCTCTTGAGAGAGCTTGAGAACTTGGGAATTAAACTAGGGTCCATGGTGAAGCAAATGTTCAATTATCAGCCTTTATTTTATAGCCTTCTATAGTAGGGGAAATTCAGATGAACTAGGAAAGTGATCCTAAACTCTAAAGAATAAAGCAAAATTTAGAGAAAGGGAAGTCTCTTGGGTTTGTACTGCATGAAGATGGGACCATACGATTCAATAATCGCCTATGTGTACCCAAAAATGAGGATTTGAGGAAACAGATCCTAGAGGAGGCTCACAATACTCACTACTCCTTGTATTCAGGAGGGACCAAGATGTACAGAGATTTGAGACAATACTTCTGGTGGAATAATATGAAAAAAGAGGTTGCAGAATACGTAGACAAGTGTCTAACATGCCAGAAGGTTAAAGCAGAGCATTAACGTCCCGTGGGTGAACTGTGATCCCTAAAAATTCCCACTTGGAAGTGGGATTCGATCTCAATGAGCTTCATCATGGGTTTACCCCTTTCTTCCTCAGAGAAGAATGCTATCTCGGTCATAGTTGATCAACTTTCCAAGTCGGCCCATTTTCTGCCAACTAGGGATACTTAGGGAGTTGAAAAACTAGCCCAACTGTATGTTAAATGGATAGTCCACTTGCACGGGATTCCCTTAGACATAGTGTTAGACAGGGATCAAAGATTCCAAGCCCGTTTTTTGGCAAGCACTTCAAAAAGCCTTTGGGACCAAATTGAACTTTAGTAACTCTTATTATCCTTAAATAGATGGGCAAACTAAATGAGTAAATCAAATTCTAGAGGGCATGTTAAGAGCTTGTGTATTGGAGTTTGAAGGGAAATGGGATAACGATTTATCATTGGTGGAGTTTTCTTGTAACAATAGCTACCAGTCTACTATCAAAATGGCCATGTTTGAGGCTTTATACGGAGGCAAATGTAGGAGCCCACTGTGCTAGAGTGATTTGGATAAGGCATTAATAATAGGTCCTGAAATTATCCAAGAAACCATTGAAACAATAAGAAGGATTCGGGAGCATATTAGGGCTGGCCAGAGTAGGCAAAAGAGTTATGTGGACAGGAGAAGGAGGCCTCTGGAGTTTCAAGTAGGCGAAAATGTTTTTCCAAAAGTTTCACAAATAAAGGGCATCAAGAGGTTCCGAGTACGACACAATCCAAGATAAATTGGACCTTATGAAATCATTGAAAAGTTAAATCCTGTAGCATACCGACTAGATCTGTCGGTAGAACTAGAACACGTGCATAATGTGTTTCACACCTCCCACCATTGTATCTGAACCTATTGAAATCAGTAAGGAACTAGTATATGAGGAGCGTCCAGTCCAAATACTAGATCGTAGGATTAAGCAGCTGCGTAAGAAGCAGATACCTTTACTCAAGGTGTTTTGGACAAACCATACCTCCCAAGAAGCCACTTGGGAGACTAAAGAGGAAATGAAAGCGAAGTACCAACATTTATTTGAGGTAATTTTGCATGACATGATAAAGGTCATAAGTTATGAGGACGAAGCTCTTTAAGGGGGGAAGGCTGTAATAGCCCAACCATAAATTTTGTTTATTTATTTAATTACCTTATGTTAAGGATTTTCTCATATTTATTTATCACATTTAATCATCCTGGTGGGGAAAATTTTATTTGGGCCCTCACTTAGCAATTCTAGTGTCATTTACTTATTTGATTATTAGCGAATATTTTGGGAGAATTGATAGTAGACCCTAAAAATTATAATCTAAGTGATTTACTTTGTTTTCTATAACATTACTAAAATTTAATTTTGATTTACACAAAAATGTTATCGTTACGGGCCGTTTTATTTCCGAGTCCAACTTATTTCGGCCCAATTTGAAGCCCAGTAAGTTGTGTTATTAACTTAGCTAATAACCATGATTTAAGCTTAATCATGGTTAGTAAAAGCTACTTTTGGAGGTATCAATTCAGCCATGTTGTTGATAAGTAAAAAAAATACTACCAAGATTCAACCCACAACTCACTCCTCTCTTTGTCTAGCCACGACCAACCCCCATTCTTCTTATTGCTGCTATTTCTTGGTGTTTTCTAGCCAGCTTGGCTACCTCCGACCATCCCCCGACCCCCTAGTACCCCTAGCTACCATCCCCAATCCTCAAAACCACCAAACATCACATGCATCTCTACTTTTTTTCAAGTTTGAAATGAGTAACCCTAATCTTGTTTCTTTGGATTTTTGATTTTGATTCTTGTTTATGGTGATTTGAGTTTTGATCATGTTCTTTGGATGGAAACAAGAGTTATTTTGATGTTTTTAATGATTGATTGAGTTTGGAGCATGTTAGGGTTAGGATTATTCATGATCATGCAAACTTAACGTTGGAATTATGTTTTTCTTGGATTGTTTGTATTTGATTTAGTGGTTTTAATCTCTAGTAATATTTATGAGCGTGTTTTTGCTGATTTTGGCATGAGAAAAAGAAGAGATAAGTTGGTTACAAGCTAGTGTTTTGGCAAGTAATGCATGGTTTGAATTATTTTGGCATTAAGCATGTTATTTGTGTATATTTGATTGACAAATGAATCTTTGATGTATATGATTACGAAGTGAAATTGAGTATGGCAGCTTTGTATGGTGAAGGGAAGGATGAAACCTTTGTTACATGATTTTAAGGATTGATTTTAGATGAGGATTTGTGTGAAAAGAGAGGAAAAACCAATGGCAATGGGGGCTGGAAAATTACATAAAACAAGGAACCTTTGCCAATAAATTGGTAATGATCGGCCCAGCCAAAAATTATTATTTTTGGTGGGTACATAGATCAGTATGTTGGCTTTCAAATTCCTTTTGAATTGCAATAATCTGATTTATGTGGACAAAGTTATGGATGTTTTGATGGAACTATGCATGTTCAACCAAAACTGGTACACTTGTGTTCTAGCCCCATTTTAGGAACCTTATTATGGGAATCATGTTTTGTGCTGCAAATGAAAGTTTTTTGAGACTTCTTAAGCTTTCTATATTGAGGAATTAGGTCTCAAATAGAGGTCAGAAGGTTAGGTTATGAGTCATTTATTTTGACCTTGTTACGCTTTTACTTTTGCTCTTACTAAAACTATCAATTATGAAAATAAACACATTTCCTAACTATATGTTCCTATAATGATATTTTTGTACAGAGTCATCGCCTAATCTATAATTTTCTCCCCTTTTGTGCATAATTTGACTTAGTGACATTTCATTAAAAGCCACAGGTACGTTTGTTGTTTGTATCTTTAGAAATCAGTACGTATTTATCAAAATTATGATGTTTTGGTAAGTACATTTATGAATCATTTTAATATGTGATTTATCACATAATTTATGACCCCATTAGTTATCAGTTATAGGACATTGCCCTTCAGTTACCCGCATGGCTACAGGCAGGTCCCTGATCGACTTGGCAGGTGTACACCTATCTTCAGATCGTCACAGTTACTAGGGGTTCACTATCGGATTGTAATTAACAATGTAGTTTTATATTTATCTCATTCCCTATTTTAAATTGAAATGAATTGCAATGCAAGCCTAACCAGTGCTTCCATGAGCATTTAACAATATAGGAATCCATGTACTGCGTTTCGACTCACAGTTCGGAATGATTTTATGTTTTGTTTTATGCAAATGTTTAGTGAATCACCCTCAGGCTGGCAGGCCGACTGAAGGTGATAAGTGAGTAAGGAAGTCTGAATTGGAATGATGTTGTATTAGTGTTGAAATTCTTTTAGCACTGTATTGTAAAATATTTTTATATCGGAACTATATACTCTGCAAGAGTTACAATATTTTGGTGTAAACCTTAAGATAGTTGAAGGTTTTGATGTTAGAACTGTTCATATATGGTTTAGATGGGTTGTGTTTGAGTGAATGGCTTGTGATGGTAAACGTCGTTTAGCATTGCTATAGTTATTGTTTACAAGCAAAGTCTTGTCCTTTTTGGACGGTGGTAGCGCCCCGATCATTTGGTATTTTACTTCTCGTTGGTGCAACTAATAAAGAGAACACAAACAATGAATTAGGGACGTTTGGAGTGTTACATAGCTCATAATGTCAAAGAATTCCTCAATCATGGGTGCCTAAATGTGCATGCTTAATGTGGCCTTGGACAAGAGTCGGAGCAAGTTCTAGAGACATAAAATATAGGAAGAGTCACATATTAAAAGAAATATGAGACTAAATTGATGAATTAGTCTACTAGGCCCAAAATCTTAGAGGATAAGGTTCATCTAGCTCTTTAGATTTCATATGCCAAATACTCACGCCAAGAATCATTAGGCAAGCGACTCATATCTAATGTGAAGGTCATAACATGAAGCATAGTTTGAAAATGTTGAAACAAACATTTTCTTCACAAATGGGCCTAACAAAAAGGGTTAAAATAGGCAAAAGAAAGCTACTTAGTCTAAAGACTCCTCATCTGAGGATGTATAGACTTTTTTGTCTTCTCTTTTTCCTTTGTTTTTGGGGGTTCTTTATTTTTTTAATTTCTAAGCCTAAAATGCAACTAAAAAATGGAAAAAAAAATGTCAAAACAAAAGTAAAACGAAGAAAGAAACTTAGAAAACTAAATAATTAACTAAAAATGCAAACTAAGCTTAAATGCATCACCTAAAAAAAAACAAATTTTCACACATCCACAACACACATATACACAAGCACGAACAACAATAACAACTCCCCTATGCTTGGACAATGCATTGTCCTCAATGCAGGCATAAAACTCTAAAAGGAAGGGGGAGGGGGTGGAGGGAAACAAGGAGGGGGGGGGGTTGAGAAATGCACCAGTCCCGCCAGGTATCTAAGCAAGCCCTAAAGTCTTAGAAATATTGGTTATGGGAGGCAATCATCCTACGAAACTCATCATGGCGATCTTGAACAAAGCCCCGGAGTGAGGCATGGTCAGTTTCTACCTAAGCTCGTAGAGCAGCTTACTCCTCTTGAATTGACCGCAGGGTAGCATGCAGGTCAGGATAGTTATGAGAGGAGGATGGTTGGGAGGAACTAGAAGCCCTAGGGTGAAGAGGTGGGGCAGGTCGTGTCAACTCTTCATCATCGGGCAAAAATTAGAGATTGGTCGGTATAGAAAAGAAGTCCGATCAACATTTAGGAGAGGCATGAGCAGGTTCCTAGGATAAATCCAACAAATATGCCGCCATCAACGTTACAAAATTTCATCTATTCAAAAGTGGCTAAGTTCAACCGCTTCGAATCTGCAACTCTGTCATCGGGGTTCGGTTTAACTCCAACCAACCTAGCAATGGGGGTAATGAGGCCCCCAATTACAATCCTTTGTGCAAAACTAGTGGATGCGCTGTACAACTAATTGACCAAGAATGACCTAGGGTTAGCTCGGTCACCTTCAAGCATACTATACAAAAAATATAATTCAGACCGGCGAGGCACATTTAAACTATCCTCCCGGTCAAACAAACCACAAGCTAATAACCGTTTAGCTACACGAATACTGGGGTTACGAATAACAGTGCCTTTGGAATTACTAGTGTCATAGTGATGATTCATAGAAAGTTCATACCAAAAAGTATGCAGATTGAATTCCTTAGGGATATGGCAGTATGGGAGGTTCATACTTGGCGGAAAACCAAATACACTATTAAAGGCACTCAATTTAAGCTCATAAAACTCCCTATTAAGATAAAAGGAAATGTAGCTCTCTTGACATTGAGGGTCAACATGAAATGTGCTTAGGAATTCAAGTGTGAGGTCCCGATAGGTGTAGTCCCTAGTTTCTAAGAATTGGCCCATCTCGCCCCGAGCAAACAACCAACAAATGTCATCCAACGATCCCAAATGATTCAACACATCCTCATCATAATATTGAGTAGCTACCACAAGTTTACTACTCAAAGCATTATATCTAGCAATATGTTCAAGATTAGTTAAACCAAGGGGATGTGGAGTGTTACCTCGATTTCTCATGGTGGTCGACGTTCGGGAGCTTCGAGGAGCTCGTTATAGGGCGTGACTTGGAGTCCCAACTTTTTCTGTGGTTTTTGCCTTCTTCTTTCGCGCCATAATGGTGTAATGTGAATGGAAAAAATTAAAAAATTAATTTAAAAAGAAAATGAGAAGAAAAATCCTAGAAAATGTAAAATTTGCGAAAAGGGAAGCAAACGGTGAAGAAATATGGAAGAAAAATGAAATTTTTGGAAGAATAAAAGTGAAAAATGGATTTGTAAAAGTTGTGGGTATGGAGATGGAAAAGAAAGGGAGAGAAACAAGGCTTAAAAGTGAAAAATAAAGGGAGATTTGGGGTTAAGGTAAAGAAACGAAGTGAAAAGGGAAGAAATTTGATGGATTTTGGTGAAAAATTGAAGGTTTTATGTGAAGTGGTTATGCCAATTTTCGAGAGGGAATGGAGTGTTTAGACCGAGAGAGAGAGAGAGAATGTCAAGTTTGAGGAAGATAATGAAAATAATTTGGTAAAAGGAGCCTTGAAAACCCCTAGCTGTGGACTCAAGGCTTGCCACAAACTGTGGTGGTGGCCAGGGACTGTCCATGGTCAGCTCTGGTCCTAGAAATTTTTCTACTTTTCTCTCTTTTTTTCTTTTTCTTTTTCTTCAGAGCCTTCACAGACCGTGGTGGTGTCCATGGGGGTTCTAAAAAAAACCTCTTATTATGCCCCTTTTTATAGTTTAATTAGTTTTTATTGAACGTTCTAAAGTCCAAAAACACGAAACACAATAAAAAGGGTACATAAAAAGAAAAAAGTAAAACAAAAACTAGGTTGCCTCCTAACAAGCGCTCGTTTAAGGTCAGCAGCTTGACCTTTTCTTCGATTCGGCTTCAGATTCATTGGAAATGTGGGCGTCATTTTTATCGTGAACCACAAAATTAAAATCCTTCAACTGAAGGTACCACCTCAAATACTCAGGTTGGAGGTCCTTCCTCATCATCAAATTACACCATAGTACACCATCAGCACACAAGACAAATCCATAGTGGGCTCTATCAGACAGACCGCTATCATCATATTCAATCCCAAGATCAACATCCAAGTCGACTCCTTCCATAGGAGGTAAAGAAAGAACTACTTGGGCAAACCTATAATGATCACTCATGGAAGACTCATTAGAAGCATAGGCCTCAACCTTAGGTATGCTAGGTGGCACAGGACCAGCAAACTCCACCTTAACATATCCCTGGTAGGGTTCCTCAGTCGAAATCAATTCAGAATCAGAAGGGTCATGACAACTCCAGCCATCCCCCATCTTAATTTCAAGAGAAAGGAGAAGTACATCAAATAAGAAAGAATTGGGGGAAACCACTCTCTCGTACATGAAACAAAGCATAGCATAACACCCCCTATTTGAAATGTTATCTGCCCTCCTTTTACATTGATAGTGAAACATGAAGTAGCCAAAAAGGGTCTTCCAAGAGTAATTTGGGCATCGTCGGTCTCAATCATATCAGCAATGATAAAATCTTCTAAAACCCAAAAACCTCCTATTTTTACAAGCACATCCTCAAACGTACAGGTCGTGTTATAGAACCATCTACTAATTAGAGTGAAAAGGGTGCGGGTCGCAATGGTCCCAAATGAAGCTCATGAAATATAGAATAGGGCATCAAACTGACACTTGCATCAAGGTGACATAGGGCTGTTTCAATCTTTACTTTTCCTACAACACAAGGGATAGAAAAGCTACCTGGGTCAGGAAGCTTAGTGGGAAAGACTTTGGGAATCTCAAAGTTATCATCTTTTCTAAAAGTCATAGGCTCACCAACATCATTTCTGTCCTCACTCTTAGCCATGATCACTTCTCTATTATCCTGAAGTATTATGTCCTCAATATCCTCTTACCCTTCTTTTAGGGTAACACAGTTACATTGCTCACGGGGGTTAGATTCGGGGTGACTAGCCAGCCTACCCGGAGCTGTAGATGAAGATGTAGCTTGTTGAGCTATTTGAGCTTCCAACATCTTATTGTAAGAAGTAAGCATATCAACCTTAGAGGCCAATTACTTAATGTACTCATCCTGCGTTTGTTAGCCCAAAAGCATATTCTCCATCATAGACTCTAAGTTGGATTTTTGAGGTGCTTGTTGAGGATAGGATGGTCTTTGAAATTCAGGGGGTGGTCTAAAATTTGTTTGTGGTGCAAGTGGGCATTAGACTAATAAGAGCAATTCGGGTGACTTCTCTAACCTGGATTATAAGTGTTGGAGAGAGCCTCATTTGTTGGTCTAGGGTGACAGTTGTTCGCTGATACGACCGTAAGCACACGGTGGCATTGTAGCTATTCAAGGCTGATCCCACAAAGACTAGGTGAAACTACTGGGTTATAATCCCTCAATATATGCTAAGCGAATCCAAATTCAAATGGTTTTGAATTAACAAATGCAAAAAAACTTTTCCAAAACAAATATTTGGAAAAACGCCTAGGAATTTTCCTAGTTACGAAAGGCAATTGAATCAAAATGATAAACATGTGCCTTTCTCTAATTGGTTAATCGCAAGGAATTGTAATCTATCCAGAAATTTGATCTATTCTTTCGAAATCAATCAAATTTGCCCAAACTAAGCAAACGTCATTCTTTCAAACTAATTTGACTTAATCCAAGTTTAATATTTTTGATAACTTAAATTGATTCCTCCCAACTTGACAATCTCTCTATCGAGACGATCCACCGATAGGTTCTAACAAGCAGTCCAACAATCAAATGTCGTCTTTCGAATGTTCACTCGACTGTTTCAAGTGTGCAAGTAAATTTTGGCAAAAAATCCACTAATAACATATCAAACACTTGATAGCATGAAATCATACTAATCATAAAAATAAGCAAAATGCTTCAAATTAAAACGTAATCCAACAACACCTTCATAAACTACTAAATCCCTAAACAAAATAAACCTACTCAAACATGATTAAATTAAATATCTAAAACATTAAAGCTAAAGAGACAAGAGAAGAGAAGAGAGAGGCAAAAAGCGATGCTCAGCCAAGATCGCTCTTGAACCGTTGTGCAAACCCGAGGTGGAATCCATGCAAATCTTCACTTCAACTCTATCTCACTCTAATCTAATCTACACTAATCTAAAAGAGGAAAATGGAGTGAAGATGAGATGATGGGGTGTTGGATGTGTGGAAACGAGAAGAGAAGAGCCCTTTTTATAGTGAAAGTCTTGGAAGCAGAAGAGCCACAATACTTAATGGAATTAAAACTGCCAAGAAGTCGAAAAGCCAAAAGGAAACAAAAAGCCTCGGGATGAAATGAAGACATCACAGACCGCAGGCTTGACCACGGACCGACTGTGGTCTCTGTTGGTTCGATATTCTTCTATTCTTCTTTTTCTTCCACGGGAATAGCAACTAAAGGGTGTTTTTGGGGAGTCCAAATACACTCATTTAGGATAAAAGTAAGGGAAAAAAGGTCCAAAATCCTGCAAAACACAGAAAAGAACCATACTCGAGTGTAAAATAGGAAAAGGACTATAAATTATCACATAAAGCATAGAATTTTCCCTATAAATGCAACAAAATAACCCTAAAATGATATGCTCTTTGAGCGCTTGTCAAACTCCCCCACGCTTAAACCATTGCTTGTCCTCAAGCAAACGCTAGAGAAAGCCAACTAGGGAAGATACAACAGAACAACCTATTTAAAATAGGCAAACCATAGCATGTCACAAGCAAGAATAACAATCAACAACATTCGCAAGTACTGCAGAATACATTTCAAAATCAGAAGGAAAAGAAGTCTCTCGAAAAAGTATATGACCACAAGCTCAACATCAAACTTGATCACCCCCAAAGAACCACAAAGTATGTCATGCATGCACATGAGATTGAGTACAGCCAAATGGACTGGTAGAACCACTTTTGGGAAATGTGGAACACTCCTACTCATGTGTTTGAAATATAGCATAAGTTCACTCAAGACTCATTCCAAAGATGCAATCTACCATAGGCTTGACAAGACTCTCAAGTTCTCTACCACTAAAATGCAATATGCACAAGACAATCAAGGGGACATTATTTGGGTTGTAATGTGGGCTAAAAAAGGTTAGGGGAAAGGAGTGGAAAAATGAATTTGGGACAATGTAAAGCTAGTTAGCCAAGTCACTAGGGAGCAACCAATCAAAGCACCAATAAACCATGAAAATCACTAACACTCCAAACCTCAAAAATACAATGAACATACACCAAATGAATCATAGGAGTTGACAAAGAAGGAACTCAAGCTATATACGTATCCAATGCCAATAACTTAGTCATTTTGTTTTTCACTGCTTTTTTTTTCTACAATTTTCTTTTTTTCCCTTTGTTTTTTTCCGTTGTTGTTTTGTTTTTGGTGCTTTTTTAATGATATTTCCTCTTTTGTTTCCCGGGAGATGAAACGAAAATATAACGACTAACTCCCTCATGCTGGAATCACACATTGCCCTCAATGTGGGCATATAATAGAAAATGGCAATTATTAAAAGGCATAGGATCTGTAACTATCAACTCACAACCGAAGATATATATACACAACCCAAATAAGAAGGAACCAAAGCAAATGGTCAATATCATCAATCCCTCAACAAACCAACATACCCAAACCACCTTAAACTCAAATATTCTCAAAACCACCCACTACATAGATGAAGTGATACTCCATAGACTTGGCTTAAAGGTGGGAATATGTGTTTGGCTAAGGGCTAATATAAAGGGATCGCCACAAAAATAGACGTAAGCTCAAAGTGGATAGCAAAGGGAATAGACATGTAATATAAGGGTAGGCTATTTGGCTATATGGCTAAAATTACCAAAGAAAGAAATGCCTCCATCATATCATCAACTATGCACATGCGAATGTGGTTTTGAACAAGAATTAAGGCAAGTTCTAGAGATGCAACATGAAAGAGTCACACACTCGAAAGAAACATGAGACTAAATATAATGAATAGTCTAAATAAAGCTCAAAATCTCATAGGATATCTACCAAAGTCGCATTAAGCTCATACAATGAAGCTCATGTACCAACATTAGTACTAGTGACTCCAAGGGATAAAATAAGTTCTCAAGCAAGACAAGGGTCAAAACAAGAAATATTTACAAAACCATCAAAAATTTTCGCACCAAAAGGGATTACACATCAAAAGATACTTAAGCTCATAAAAGCTATTTTGCCTAAACAAAAGTATCATTGGAGGTTATCTTAAACCAATCCACACCATCTGTAAATGCAATCCTATATGAAAACCTAAAATGCAACTAAATGTGAAACACTAATACAAACAAAAAGGAAACCTAAAATTATATGCTCTAGCATGTATGCAAGCTAATAACCAAAATAGAAAAACATAGAAACTACCATGCCCCCATGCTTAGATAAAGCATTATTATTCAAAGAAAGTAAAAGAAGGGAAAGGGAAAACAACAAATACTAATCTCACCAGGTTAGGTGCAGAGTGCACCTAAGCTATGCGACCTCGTAATAATCGGAGCACATGGAGCATCAGCCACTTCATCACGTTGTCGAAACTCGGATTATGAAAGCAGATGCTGTTAAAGCACATAGGAGCTTATCAAAATCCTACGACCATAGTTCAGAAAATAAAATGTAAGAGGAAATAACAAAAATACACCAAAGACAAGTGATATCCCCTTAACCTTATCAATAACCTTAGAAAAATCATAGGAATGATTAAAGGATGTATTCCACATGATTTTCCTAGGCAAGTCCTCTAGGCATACATAATAAGGATCAATCGAGGGATCATACCCTCTAAAGTAACCTAAGGATATAAAATTATCAAGATTCCCACCAAGCACATTAAACACGTTATCCTTATGGCCCAAGTCAACATTAGAATTACAAATCTTAGGATTATCAAGGAGCGCATCTAAAGAATACTCGAGGGAAACAGAGGGTTGTGAACACGTAGAGGAAACATGGGTATGATGAAGGGGAATGGGGAAAACAATATCATGAAAACCAAGGCTAGGAAACTCCTCATGCACAAGCACATCACGTGACTCCTCCAAAGGCGTCTCAACTAGATCATGCACCTTATCAAAAATATCTTCTGACTCAAAACAAGCATCAGAAACAGCAAACCTAGCATCAAACTCAAAAGGCCCACCCATCTCGAGCCCCGTGCACTGAGCTAAAGGAAAGGACGAGTCATATAAGGGTAGGACAACATCAGTATTGTCTATTGGTGATGCAAAATAAGGTTGAGTAAAGCATACATAATAAGCACACAAATTAGTAGCATGGTTAGAAGAATTACACAAATCACACGAAAAAGATCTAGAATAGAATGTGGAAGGATAAGGAAATGAATATTTAGAAATAACAGTAGCGTTCTCAAACTCAAATGAGTCCCAAGCAATCAACTCAAGCAAATAACATGCATCGTCAACATTTTTACCATAAAAATCCCAATACTCTATGTAATAGCCCAACCCTAAATTATTTAATTATGTGTATTTATTTAATTACCTCATGATCATGATTTTTTTTCTCATAATTATTTATCGCATTTATTCACCCCAGTGGGGAAAATTTTATTTAGGCCATCACTTGGCAATTCGGATTTTATTCGTTTATTTAATTGATTAACACAAACTTTGGAAGAATTGATAATAGGCCCTAACAAGTTTAATCTAAGTAATTTATTTTGTCTTCCGTAACATTACAAAATTTTAATTTTGAGTTTCGTAAAAATATTATCGTTACGAAGTGTTTTACTCCCGAACCCAACTTATTTCGGCCGATTTGAAGCTCAATAAGTTGCCTTATTAACCTAACTAACTACCATGATTAAGCTTAACCATAGTTAGCCCAACAAAGTTACTTTCTAGTTAAAAACTCAGCCAAGAGTTGTATAAGCAAAAAAAAAAAACACAACTCAACCCAAGAACTCATTTTCTCTCTTCTTTCTCTCTTCTCCACAGCCAGCACCTCCCTTCTCTCTTCTCCACAGCCAGCACCTCCCTTCGACTGTGTGGTATTTTCTGGCGAGTTTTTTAGCCATCCCTTGTTACCTTTGACCCCCGACATCCTAGTACCACTAGCCACCATCCTTCATCATCAAAACCACTAATCACCTCCTCCATCTCTACTTATCTTCAAGGAAAGTGAGTAATCTTGAACTTGATCTTATTGGTTTTGCCTTTTACTTTAATTTTCATTCCTGTTTTGATGTTGGTGATCTTTGATCATGATGTTTTGATAAGAAATAAGAGTTATTTTGGGGTTGATCATGGTGGAGTTGAGGTTGGTTCGTGCTAGGGTTAGGGTTAATCCTTAGTCATGCAAGCTAATGCTAAAGTATTGGATTTTGATTGTTTTATCTTTGATTTGGTCATCTTCTAACCTATTGGTATTTATGATAATGTTTTTGGTGTTTTGAAATGAGTTGGAGTACGCCCAAGTTGGCCATAAACTAGGGTTTTGGCAAGTAATGTATGGTTTGGATTAAATTAGCAGTAAGCTTGGTTTATGTGTGTATTTGATTAAAAAATGATCTTTATTGGATATGATTATCATGTGAAATTGAGTGTGGTGATTTGGTATGATGTTGGGATAGACGAAAGCTTGTTTGCATGCTTTTAAGGTGTGGTTTAAGATGAGAATTTGCGTGAAAAGAGAGGGAAAAGCTAAAATAGTGAGGACTGAAAATTTCAGGAAAACAAGACAGACTTCGAGATTAAACTGGTAATGATCGCCCCATTGGAAAATTATAATTTTTAGTGGGTATATATTTCATTGTGTTAGCTTTCAAATTCATCTTGAATCGCCTTAATCTGAGGTCTGTGGAAGACGTTACGGTCGTTTTACCAAAATTGTGCAAAATGGACCAAAATTGACATGCTGGTGTTCAAGCCTCATTTTGGGAATTCTATTGTGGGAATCAAGCTTGGTGTTCTAAATGAAATATTTTTAGGGCTTCGTAAGATTTCTATATTGGGTTTTGAGTCTCAATCAGAGGTCAGATGACTAAGCTATAAGTCACTCTTTCTAAGCCCCTGTATGCTTGTACTTTTCTCTTACTAAATTATTAGCTATGAAATAAATATTTTTGCTAACCGTATGTTCCTACAGTGAATTTTGTACAGAATCAGGGCCTAATATATCATTCCTTTCCGTTTTGTGCATATTATTATTCAGTGAGCTTACAATTAAAAATTCTAGGTACATTCATTGTCTATATCTTTAGAAATCAGCAGGTATTTATCAAAATTATAATGTTTTGGTAAGTACATCAATGAATCAGTCTAATCAGTGATTTACCACATAATTAGTGACCCCATCAGTTATCAGTTACAGGGCATAGCCCTTCAGTTACCCACGTAGCTTTAAGCCAAGTCCTGATCGGCTTGGCAGATGTACACCTATCTTAAGATCGTAACAGTTACTAGGGGTTCACTATCAGATAATAATTGACAACGTAGTTTCATATTTATCTCATTCCCTGTTTTTAATTAAAAATGAAATGCAATACGGGCCCAATCAGTTTTTCCATGAACGTTTAACAATATAGGAATGCATGTACTGAGCTTCGGCTCACAACTCGAAATATTTTCATGTTTTCTTTTAGGTAAGTGTTCAGTGATTCGCCCTCAGGCGGGCAGGACGAGTGAAGATGATAAGTGAGCCAGGAAGTCTATATAGAATGCTGGTGTATTAGTGTTGAGATGTTTAAAACACCGTATTGTGATATACTTTGGTACTGAAACATTATATTTTATTAAAATTCTATATTTTGGTGTAATCCTTGAGATGGTTGAATGATTTTGATGTTAGAACAATTTCAATATTTATCTAAATGGTCTGATGAGTTGTGATGGTGCAAAAGCCCTTTGATGGTAAACATTTTTTATTATAGCTAAGTTATCATGTACAAACAAAGCCTTGTCCTTGTTGAATGACGGTAATGCCTGATCATTTGGGTTATTATTTCTAATTGGGGAAACTAATAAAAGGAACGCAAACAGTGATTTATGGATATTTAGGGGTGTTACACTCTAAAAGAGCCCGGATTTTACTATTCACACCCTCATTAATAATGTCTAAAACTTCCCATTTGGTCAAACAATAACCACAGCGAGCAAAAAATGCACTTAATCGCTCAAAATACCTCCAAAATAGTTCATGCTCGAATTGGGGAAAATGAAAAATTGCAATTGTTTTTTCAATTTTTTTATTATTTTTCAAATTTTTTTTGGATTTTTTTTTCAAAGAAAAAAAATGCTTAGTCAAACCTATCAGCGAAAACCCAATATTCAACGCTAGTCACCTGCAACGACACCAAAAACTTGATACGGTCGCAAGCGCACAGTGGCGTTGTAGCTATTCAAGGTCAATCCTGTAGAGACTAGGTGAAACTACTGAGTTATAATCCCTCAAGATATACTAAGCGAATCCAAATTCAAATAGTTTTGAATTAACAACTACAAATAAACTTTTCCAAATCAAATATTTGGAAAAACGCCCAGGAATTTTCGTAGTTATGAAAGAAATTGAATCAAAATAATAAACACGTGCCTTTCCCTAATTGGTTAATCTTGAGGAACTGTAATCTATCCAGAAATTCGATCTATTCTTTCGAAATCAATCAAATTTGCCTAAACTAAGCAAACGTCGTTCTTTCAAACTAATTTGACTTAATCCAAGTTTAATATTTTCGATAACATAATTCGAGTCCTCCTAACTTGACAATCTCTCTTTGGAGACGATGCAACGATAGGTTCTAACAAGCAGTCCAACAATCAAATGTCGTCTTTCGAATGTTCACTCGATTGTTTCAAGTGTGCAAGTAAATTTTGGCCAAAAATCCACTAACAACATATCAAACACTTGATAGAACGAAATCATACCAATGATGAAAATAAGCACAATTCTTCAAATTAAAACGTAATCCAACACTTTCACAAACTACTAAATCCCTAAACAAAATAAAACTACTCAAACATGATTAAATTAAATATCTAAAACGATAAATCTAAAGAGAAAAGAAAAGAAAAGGGAGAGAAGAAAAGAGATTCTAAGCCAAGATCGCACTTGAACCGTTGTACAAACTCGGGGTGGAATCCTTGTAAATCTTCACTTCAACTCTATCTTACTCTAATCTAATCTACACTAATCTAAAAGAGGAAAATGGAATGAAGATGAGATGATGGGGTGTTGGATGTGTGGAAATGAGAAGAGAAGAGCCCTTTTTATAGTGAAAGTCCTAGAAGTCGAAGAGCCACAAGACTTAATGGAATTAAAACTGCTAGCAAGTCGAAAAACCACAAGGAAACAAAAAGCCTTGGGGTGAAATGAAGATACCATGGACTGTGGGCTTCACCACGAATCGACCGTGGTCTCTGCTGGTTCGACATTCTTCTATTATTCTTTTTCTTCCACGGGCATAGCAACTAAAGGGTGTCCGTGGGAACTCCAAATACACTCATTTAGGATCAAAGCAAGGGAAAAAAGGTCCAGAATCCTGGAAAACATAGAAAGGAACCATACTCGAGCGTAAAATGGGAAAAGTAGTATAAATTATCACATAAAGCACCTAAGTTTCCCTAAAAATGCAGCAAAATAACCCTAAAATGATATACTCTTTAAGCGCTTATCATTCACATAATTGAGCTGATCGCTTACATCTTGGGCAAAAGGACTACCCACTTAACAATTCATAGTCAAGTGATCAACTTATCCACATATATCACATGATGGGGAAGGGTTACTTGAAGTAACAGAATTAACATTCAAGCGTTCCAATTTTTAAGACATAGCGTCAACTTTAAAAGAAACTATAGAAATAGCATCTAATTCCAGTTTACCTCTAACCCGTTTGGGTTGGTCTATCTCAGGCGACCACTGTAAATTGTTAAGGGACATATCTTCTATAAAATTGTATTCTCCATCTTCAATTTTGTTCATGAGAGTACCTCTTGTTGCCACATCAATAGTAGACCTCAATGGTGACTCTATTATAAAATATTTGCACAATCATTCATCTTTCAAGACCGTGATGAGGGCATAATCGTAAAAGATCCTTGAATCGCTCCCAGGCTTCATAGAGAGTCTCATTTCCTTTTGAGAGAAAGTAGTAATTTGATTCCGCAGGCTTACCGTCTTACTCGGAGGAAAGTACTTGGCAAGAAAGACTTTTGTAAGCTCGCCCCATGTCATTATGCATCCTGGACGCAATAAGTGAAGTCATGCCCTTGCCTTATCCTTAAGTGAAAAGGGGAATAGGCACAAGTGGATGGCATAGATAGAAACTCCATTGAGTTTTAACATGTCACACACATCTAAAAAGACCGAGAGGTGTAAGTTTGGATCTTTTAATGGGGTGTCTCTGAATTGGGATTGTTGTATAATTGATATAACGGCTGGTTCGAGCTTAAAATTGTTCGCTTCTACATTTGGCCTAGGAATGCTCGAGGAAATGCCTTGGACTCTCAGGCTAAAAAAAATCCCCGCGTGTCCTTCTTAGGTCAACTCCTATTCCTGACATTCGTGAAGAAACTGCTTGAGCTTTGAGTCTTTGCTCTTTTACGCTTAATTTCTACCTTCTCGAGCGAAAGGTCCTTTCGATTTTTGAATCAAATTCAAAGGGAAAGGGACTTCGCATATAAAGGAGAAATCTACAAAATTGGCAACAAAACTACTAGTACAAAAAAAAAATAAAGAAAAAGAAAATAATGATAAAATGCCTAGTCAATTTCTAAGGGCTAACTCAATATCCACAAATTTGGTCCTCGGCAACAGTGCCAAAAACTTAGCCTATGCCCTCAAGTGCACGGGTGTTGTAGTTTAGTCAACATATCGTTCCCACATGGGACAATTGTAATCTAGTGAGTTTTGTCCTATAAAAATGCTAAGCAAGCAATTTCAATAGAGAGTTTGAATGACACTATAACCTAATTGGAAAATTCAATCATTCAAAAGCATCTGGGGATGTGTTTCACCTTGTACAGATGTGGATCAATAAAATAGATCATGCACTTCATCTATAATGGGCAACTAAAAGGGGTGTAATCACATTTAGAATTCAATCTTCTTTCCAAACAAATTGAATTGCCTAAAGTAACCAGTCTTTCTTTCAAATGTCGTTATTTGATCTAAGTTATAGATCTTTGATCGCTAAAGTGTCCTCTTCACAAGCAAATCTCTTTCAAATATTGCTAAGTCAAGTCATATCTTGTTAATCAAATAGCAAGTTTCACCTTTCAGTCCTTCACTTAATAATAACGAATTAGCAAGTGAATTTGGCCCAAATTCAATCACAACAATTTCACACACAAGATAGAATTCTACTAATCCCAATCAAGAACGAGTACAACTAAATAATGTTAAAAGATTCTAACATCAATACTTGGCTAACAATCCCTAGATTCAGAAAACTACTCACACATGTTTAAATAAACAAAACTAAATATAGTTTGAGAGAAGAAAAATTAGCGCAATTGGGGATCCTTCAAGTGCTTCCCAACTTCGCAAGGGCTCCAAAACAGTAAGGACTTCCTCAACACTCACACTCAAAACTACTAAAACTCTAAACTAAACTTAGAAAAATAAAAAAAGAATGGAAAAACTAGAGAGAAGGAGTTTTCTTTTCGCTATGTGTCACTTCTCTACTGTGAAAATGGCTATACTTAAAGAGGAACACGATCAACCTCGGCCAGACAATGAAGGAAATGATCAAGCTTGCAGTTATGGCCTCACCATGGACCGCGGCCTTTTTCACCATGGACAGTCTTTGGTGAGCCGTATCTCGGTGATCTTCTGCGCTTTCCTCCTTCCATGGGCATGGTGACTTAGGGACATCCGTGGGGAGTCAAATCACACTCAATTATGATCAACTTTGGAGTGAAATGGTCAAAAACCTACAAAACACAAAAAAGAACTATACCGACTGTGAAATCGAAAAAGGAATATAAATTATAACATAAAGCACATAATTCTTCCTCAGAATGGCACAAAATGACCTCAAAATAATGTGCACTTTAAGGACTTATCATCACGCAACCCACTGACCCAATTTCCCCCCGCCAGCGCCCTACTTTTCGTCTTTCCCTTTGACGTATTAGCAAATGTAGCCTAGTCTCAGCTCTTTTCTCCCTTACGTGTTCTTGCATGTAAGCTGCCTACTGTCTTCCTTCCTTTATTTTTCTCTCTCTTTGAGCTTGTTGTATGCCCCTCCTAAAGGGGGCAAGTGCGTCACCGCCATGAACGTCCCACTAGAAACACCTACAAGCTATTTAAACCATAATTAACCTGTTAATAGGCGATAGTAGTGGAAGCTCTTATCGAAATCCAACTAAACTTCAGGAGGGTAAATCCAAAACGTTCATTTACATAGCTGCTTAAACCATATTCCTAATGGCTTTACACATGTGCAAACCAAAAATACATTTAGACTTGTACTTGCTAAACATAATCCATAATATAAACATACAACAAGGCCTGCATTCCCAACTAGATTCTTCTGAAACATTTCACAGCTAGCTAGCTCTGTCTATGCTCCCGTGGTCCCATTTTCCTTCTAAAAATCTAAAAAAAGGTGAGGTCATGAGCTCCATGAGCCAATGAATAACCCTTACCTTCCCCATTGTTACAATTTGCACATTAATCGATTAACATATAATCACACAGTATACATATCTCGTGACATATGAACAGAACATAACACATAGCATATAGAAGGTGACATAAGAACATGCTCATGCTTCAAAAGTGGCATAAGAACATGCTTATGCCTCGGCAATTGAAAAAAACGCATGTCTTTCATATCTAACATGTTCCAAAACTTTACAAAATGCAAACACACACATATTTATGTTATGAGGTAGGCAATTGGACTAACTTAGTCGTACCCATCCTATGTCAGGTACATTTCAAAGACCCTTATTTTCATGTAAATCCCTGAACAAACTTCGCTATTAGTCTATTCACTAAATTAACTGTGGTTGTTCCATACCAACCATGTCTTTTGGGCCTCCTAGTTCTCACTAAAGTCCAAAGGAAAACAAAGCCTGCTAAATCAAGCTAATGGCCCACCCATAACCATACTTTACACACACATAAAGCATATCTCTTTCAAAAGTCCACATACTTACTATCCACACATAATATATTTCTTTAAACGCATTTATCAATCTTAAGTATGCTTCAAAATCAATCACAATTTTATAAATGTCCTAAATGATCCTTCAAATCCAAAACCAAATCCAAATCCAAGCCAAAACTAACTTCATAACATATCCAAAGTCCAAGTCCAAACCAAACTAATTTCACTACATATCCAAAGTCCAAGTCCAAATTCAAGTCGAAACCAATTTCATATCATATCTAAAGTCCAAATTCAAGTCAAAACCAATTTCATAACATATCCAAAGTCTAAATCCAAGCCAAGTACCATTTTCATAACATATCACATATTCTTAACTGAATGCAAAACTTTTTAGTTTAGAAGAAATCAACTCATGGCCTACACAAAGAACTATCACAACATACGAGTGACAAACACAACCTGGTGGACCAGCCATAACTCATTCATACGGTACTAACTACTGTTAGACGAGCTACAACTCATTCATATGGTACCAACCAAGCACCCTTGCTCCAAAGGATGCGAACTACCCATAAACATAAACCATGGAGTCACATTCACATCCCAGCGAGCTCAAGTTGAAACTGTCGTTACTCACCAAGGACCCATGGCTAACATAACACAAGAGGCTGACATTCACATCCCAGGGGAGTGGATGGAACCTCTATAATTAGGCGACCTGAATATAACGACAGTCACTACTATGACCATAGCTGTAAAATGTCATATAATAGCCTCAGGCAAGACATGAACCTTTTTCCCTAAAAACATAACTTAATGAAATCATATAGCTCATATAATCGCATTTTTATTTTTCAAAGAAGCTTAATTTTACAATTTTAACAAAACACACTCGAAACAAGACGTAATTCCTCCCAAAATAATTTTCATAAGTTTCCAGTAAATCATAACAAACATCTTTCTGTTTTAATGCATGAAATCATCACAAGCATGGTAAAGATTTAATTTATGCATACGAATAACCATAACTACACCAAAACTAGCATTCTGCAAAAAAATTTGTAACTCAAAGAATACATATCCAATATTCACGAAAATTTGTGAACAAATACAACATAGTATGATGAATTAATCATAATATTTTCAAAATTTCCCTTACGCAAATTCTCCACAAAAATGGAAACAATACCCAAAGATATACACTAAAATAGGAAAATTTTAATCAAAAATCTACAAATCATAAAGTACACATCCATAATTCATAAAAATTCACATAAATAGACAAGTGTCATAGAGAATATACATTAAATTTTTCATAAATTTTCACCAAGGAAATGACTCGTAAAATTTAAAAGAATAACCAAAATCGTGCACTAAAATAGGGCAGTTGCAATCAAAAATTTATACACCACAAAGTATACATCCAAAATATATGAAAATTCATAGAAAATTTCAAATGACATGTACATTCTGTAGTAAAAGTTTTACAATTTTTCTTCAACCCAATAGCTCACAGTAATTAAAACAATGGGCGAATTTCTGCACTAACCAACTGAGCAGTTTCGTTCACAAACTCATAACTCATAAAGTACATCTCCAAAATTCACAAAAATTTGCAAAACATAGTGATTAACTAACAATAACATTTTTGAAAATTTTTGCCACTCCAATACTTCACAGAAATTCGAACAATGGCAAGCTGTCTATAGAATCCGAAAATTCAACCTTTATTTTTCGACCACCTTGTTCATCCAATACAAGTAATCAACCCAAAAATCCATCATTTAATATATACATGAACGAATTCACAACATAATCATAAAGTCACAACTCTTCGGTCAAGCCAAAAATCGCAATTAAACATGCAACTTATAGGGGTGGTTTCTACCAATTGAAGTTAGTCTTCTAATCTATCAAAACCTAAAAACATAAAATTCAAAGCTTTAACCTCAATTGAATCCTCAAATTCAAGTATAAATCAGTCAAATAATCTTCCCCTATTAAATTTAGGTTTAAGAAAGTAAGAATTACTCACCTTGATCCTCAAATGAAGCGCAATTTCCCTTCTTCCTCTTCTTCTTCTTCTTCTCCTCTTTCCTCGCCTCTTCTCTACTTCCCCTCTCCCCTCTCTAAGTATGCGTGTGTTTGGGGCAATAAGCAAAAAACCCAACCCTCCCCTCTTTGCGTGAATTAGAAAAATCTCCCTCTCCCCTTTTTTTTCTTTTTCCTCTTTCTGTCAAGTCAACCAAAAACCCCCTCTTTTTTTTCTTTCTTCTTTTTATTTGGGCCAATGCTACTAAATGATTCATACTTCTAATTATTCCCCCAAAACATAATAGCGTAAAAACTCACTTATGCACATATACATATCAAAGCCAAATAGTCCAAAATAAACAAACGGTCAAACATTAGCATGTAACTCAAAATTAGTAACTAAAAACAATTCAAGGTGTTACACCTGCTCCCAGCATCCCTAGAAACCCAAGCCCCCATTGCTGCTTCATGTCCTCTTCTCATCATATAACCGAAGCCCCCCTTCCCTTTGTAATTTCATTACTCTCTCTTTCTCTACCTTCATTCTTCATCATCAACTCATCCGGTTTTTTTTTTGGCAAGTAGAAGCTCTATTGAACGTAGAGTTTGGCAGTTATAATGGGATGGCTTTAACTCGAGATTAATGAAGCAATCAATAAGTTAAGCATTATTTTGAATATAATTGGAAGGCAAGGTCAAAGCTAAGTTGCAAGTAGTGATCATTTTTATTTTTTCTCCATCAATTTTGATTATTTGGGTTTTCAGCCCCAACTTTTAGAATTTTAAAGGTCAAGTAATTATTATGAGAATTGATTTATTTCTGTGAGAGTTTAAGTTTGATGTTGAAACTATAAGCCTTTGGTTTAATTTTGAGTTCAATTTCTAAGTTCTACTGATTTTGGGTTCTATCGTTGTTATTGCTTGTTCTGTTCTTGGTTTGGTCTCTGACTAACTCTAAAGGAATTCCATTAATTATGGCCTAGTTCCAGGTCCTTTGTTTCAAGTTTCTACAGTTGGCATTTTGGTGCGGATTGTTCTTAGACATTTGCATCTGTGTAAAGTAAAGCTTTCTCTTGCCTTTGTTTGTATTGATTTCAAATGTTGGTGCAAACACAAATTACGAACCTAAAATAAAGTTAGCAAGAAATTGAGTAACAAATTTAATTTTTGTATTCATATCAAAGAACATATGGGTACAATCTCTATGTATTTGTCAAAACTAAACAAATAAATAATTCCTCTTATTCGATCTCCAATTTGTACTTGAATGAGGGTCAGGTGACTTGAATTCCAATCAGGATGATTTATTTGACTTCCTTCGAATAAACGTCAATGAATTTGATCTTGAGGGAGGGCCTAAGAGGCTTGATCTCAATCAATACGAGTTTTCTTTGATCTTTGATGGTAGACGGCACGTGCTTTCATTGTGCTTGTTGTCTTCTTCTAGAAAAATTAGCCCTTTGAGTCTTCAGAATGTCTTCGGAGTGAATGAGTCTTCCAACCCTAAGTAGGAGGGAGTAGTGTTCTATTTATTGGGAAAGAATCCCCCTTCCTTTACTAGGGTTTTCGACTTATTTGCCTTCTTGGGCTATTGACTAGGCCTTTAACTTATTAGTCCATTTGATAGGCAACTTAGTAGTCTATTTGCCTGTTGACTTGGTAGTTGGCTGAGTCACGACCTAATTTATTTTAATTACTCAATTAATTAAATTGGCTGACCCAAAATAATCAATTTAAATTTATTTAAAATTTGACACATGCTATTTATTTTTTGGTGCCTACAGTTGGATTTTTAGTTTCTTTTTATTTACTAAATTTCTACAAACATAAGTAGTGAAGAATTGGTTTTGTTCACTCCCCTGGTTGCCTTTTCAATTGTAGATTCAATTGTCAAGACGGTTGTCAGTTTCATGAATAATTTGCTTCCCTCGTGTTTAGTTTCTTTTTTTATTTGGTCTATACATGTCATTATAATTTTGACCAGTAGAAAGTTAGGAAATGCCATTCCTTTTGTAATTATTTTCATTTTGATTCTTGTTAGTTTAACTCCTAGTTTAGATTAGACTTTTAGACATCTAATTTCCTAATCCATCCTTGTGGATCGACCCTCAAATGGTATGACAAGAGCGATATGCTTACGGTTTAAATGTAATAAAAATTCCAACAAATTTTTGGCTCTGTTGCCGGGATGGCATTTGTGAAATTAGGTTGCAAACTGAGTCGTAGTTTAGTCAAATGAATTGCTTTTATTTCTATTCATTTTTTCTGATTTTGATTCTTAGTCAGTGTTGTTTAGTTTTAATTATTTTTAGTTTAGATTTCTTGTGTTCTTATTTAGTGTTTAGAGTTTATTTCTAGTTTTCTTTGTTCAATTTTCTTTGCTTAGTCTAGGGTTGATTTTCTGCTTAAAAAAATATATATAAAATGATGTGAAGAGTGGCCCAATAAAATACATGACAGAATAGAAATTGAAGAAAAATCAAAATTGGTGCAGGTTGTTTCGTATTTTTGGGTTGCAGTTTTAATTTTTCTAATGCTAATCTAGTGTTTACTTTGCTTTTAAGATATTTTTAGTAGGTTCCTAAAGATTTTTAGAGTATAGTTAAATTTTTGTGGAATTTCTGAAATTTTTTGTAAATTCTAGAACTAATTTCCTCCTTCAAATTTTTTGCACTATTCTAGGTCAGACAAAATTGGAAAACAAATATGTCCAGGATCACCTTGATTTTTCTCAATCTTTTGCACATATGTTTCTGAATTTGGATTCTTGATTTTCTATTTAATTTTATTTTTAGGTTTTAATATATTTCTATTTGTGTATGAAAAAAAAATCCAAAAAATCATAGAAAGCAAAAAGGCCAAACATAGTTTTAAGGGTGTGGGCATTACATGATTGGTTGGGTTAGAAACCTAAGAAAAGAAGACTTCTTAGGACTGAACATGAACTCAAGATTAAACTCAATGTGAAACAGATCCCACCCCGAAGTGAAATAAATTCCACATGAGAGAACATTAAGTTACATTTTTCTATCCTCTAAGGACCACTTTGTCATCACGCTTAACTTGTTTGACCTAGAACCTAATGTGACCTTTGAACTGAGAACTCATCATACTCAAATTCTTCCTAAATTCATTGGGTTGGAGGTGCATATTTTTTTTTGAGGAAATTTGAAGAAGTATTTTCTATGATGCATTTTCCTAATCTATTTGTTGTTGTGGTAAGAATGAAATTAATTCCTTTTGTTTTAAAAGATGCTACTAAAAGATGGACGTATGCTTGACTACTAATCCTACATTCACTTGGGATGACTTTGTTAAGTGGTCCTTGAGAAAGTACTTTCCTTATGCTAAGATAGCGAAGCTAAGGAATGAAATTAGTCAGTTTGTTAAGCTAAAAAAGGGAATCATTTTGCAAACACTTAGACAACTGTAAGAATTTGTTGGCTCAACGCCATCACCATGGGTTAGAATAAGCACGTCATTGCCAAATTGTTTATAAAGGACATAACTAAGAAACCCGAACCACATTAGAGTCCATTTGTCAAGATGGCTTTCTTTCTACGAGTGTCATTGCTCCTTGGGAATTTTTAGAGATCTTAACTGAGAAGACTACGTAGTGAAAAACCAATAGGGATGATAGTCTAAGTTCTAGACCTGCTAGGGGTTGAATGCATTTTGTTTCTGATGTGAGTCACTCAAGTTATAAGATTGCAGTCTTAGAAAACATGTTGAACAGGTTATCTGTTTAGACTCCCCCGGCTTCTCAAACTTCTATAGTGTCATGCTCTCATAGCCAGGCCTTAAATCATACACTGAGTTCGTGTCCCTATCTTCCTCACTAGTTGTCTACTGGGTAGAAGCAAGTGAATATGACCTACAAGAGACCCAAGAATGACCCATTCTCCCATTACTATAATCCAGGGTGGCGAAATCACCCTAACTTTTTTTAGAGTAGTTGACCAAATGTTGCCTAACTCCCAGTGTGGAGTGTTTTCTGGAAACAACTCCTAGCACATCTCTCATTCTTCTAATTCTTATTAGACGTTTGGCTTTTCAGGTGCGGTTAATGCACGCAGACTACCATCACCTGTTGCTCATATTCAAACTCCTCCTGGTTAAACTGACATTGATAAGATTGAGACAAGAATTAATAATAATGTAGAGAGGATGATTAATACTAACATAGAAAAGAATAGGAGAATGGTGACTGAACAATTTTCTCAGTTAGCATGATCTTATAGGGAGCAGGGAACTTTTCCTAGTCAACCAAAGGTGAACCCTAAGAGTCATACCTCATTGTCTTCTTCTGGAGCCAACACTAGTGAAGCTCTGAGGAAAGTAAATGCAGTTATATCTCTTGGATCAAGTCGAGTTATTGGTAGCCAAGTGGAAAATTCAAAAGAAACTTGTAAATACCATCACACTTTCTTCTAAAATTCATTTTCTTCACCTTCTTCTTCTCTAGAGATTAGTTCATCTAGTAAGTTAGGAGATACTACTAATGGTGCTCCTGGTGATTCTCCTAATGATCATCTTCCTTTTGACCCATCTTCTGATCAAGAAAACCCTAAAGAGAATGATTCTGCTAATACAATAGATACCTCATCTCCTAAGGAATCATCACGCTCTATTGTTGAGCGAGTTCATAAGCCTGTACATCCTTTCCCTCATACGCTACAAAAGAAAGACCAAGAACATGTTGATAAGATAAGAGAGACGTTCTCTTACGTCAAAATCAACATTCTATTCCTTGATGCTATTCAACAGATACCTCCTCATGCTAGATTTTTGAAGGATCTGTGTATTATCAAGAGAGTCACTAGTGTTTCTAAGAAGGCTTTCTTAGCTTTTGGTGCTAGTTCTATCATTTCTCATCAAATCCCAGTGAAGTATAAGAACCTTAGTTGTCTTACTATTTCTATAGTCATGGGGGACTAGCTCATTCATAAAGCATTGCTTAACTTAAGGGCCAATGTCAATTTGTTACCATTCACTGAATATAAAAAGCTAAGGTTAAGTGAACTGAAACTTACCAAGATGGTCATTTAGTTTGTTGATAGATCGACCAGGTTGCCCAAGGGTATGATATAGTATGTGACAATTAAGGTGCGTGAATTCATTTAACTAATAGATTTTGTTAGGCTTGAAACGTGCAAGTATGGACTATTTTTTTCATCTTCATTTTACTAACTAAAGCAAAATGCCTCTCTAAACTTTCTTTGCTCCATTTCTGTGGAGTAGTAAATAGTCTACGGTTTTTAAATCTACGGTCAATTAGAGCTAGTCTCTCTGTTATTTTGTAATTCAGGCATAAGGTTGCTATCTCAGAACCCATACCCCACTTGGTGGTGGCATTTTTAGGGTATTGATATTGGATTGGTGTTGGACTTTGTTGGGCTTGAAACTAAGAATATGGCTAATACTACTACTTAGGTTCCCCTCATTCTAGGGTGTCATTTCTTAGCTACTGCAAATACTCTCATTAAGTGCAGAAATGTTACGATGGGATTGTATTTTGATAACATGACTTTGCAATTGAATATCTTTAATTTGCAAAGATAGCATTCTGGATTTGATGATATAAAAAATTATACACTTAATTGAGTAAAGGACTTTATGTTTGATGATGAGTTTGATACCATATTTGCTGCTGAGTATGAGTATTTTATGATTGATGATGAGCGTAATATGATGTGTTTGAGTTTGATAGACTCACGCTCTACTGTTGCATGTTTGATACTTCTACTTATGAGTCTGATTCCCCTCTTGCTTCTCTTGAATGAAAACATCTTCTTGATTCTCTTAAGTATTCATTTTTAGGACCCGGTGAATCTTTGCTCGTGACTAAGAGAAAAACCTGATTGTCTTACTTCGAGAACACAAGAAAGCCATACATTAGACTTTAGGGGATATCAAGAGTATTAATCCCTTGATTGTGCAACATAAAATCCATTTGGAGGACAATGCTAAGCCATATCGTGATTATCAAAGGCATTTGAATCCGACGTTATAGGAAGTAGTTAGGAATGAAGTGCTTAAGTGGATAGATCGTGGGATTATCTATCTCATTTCTAATAGGGAGTGGGCTAGTCTAGTTTAAGTTGACCCAAAGACCGATATTATTGTTATTAGAAATGAAAAAAATAAGTTAGTTCCCACTCAAGTCTAATCTGGATGGAAGGTTTGCATTGATTATAGGAAATTGAATGCTGCCACTAGAAAATACCATTTTCCTCTTCCCTTACTTTGCCAAATGTTAGAGAGGTTAGCTAGACATTCCTTCGAATTTATTTTGATTGATATTCTGGCTATTCTTATATCTCCATTGCTCTTGAGGATCAAGAAAAGACTACATTCACAGGTCCTTTTGGTGCCTATGCCTTCCAGAGAACGCCTTTTGGACTTGGTAATGCCCTTGCTACTTTTTAGAGAAGCATGATTTCTATTTTCTCATATTTAATTGAACAGTGCATGGAAATTTGCTTGGAAGACTTTTTTGTGTGTGGGCCTTCCTTTGATGATTGTTTGTGTAATCTAAGTAAAGTGTTGAACACGTGAAGGGACAAGGATCTGACTTTGAATTGGGAGAAATGTCACTTTATGGGGGAAAAGGAGATAGTCTTAGGTCATATTATTTCTAGCAATGGGATTGAAGTTGACAAGGATAAGGCTTACTTCATTGTTAATCTTCCTACTTCTGCTTGTGTGAAAGAGGTGAGGTATTTTCTTAGATATGATGGCTTTTATCATCTTTTCACTAAAGACTTTAGTAAGACAACTAGGACTTTCACCAACCTTTTGGCTAAGGATGTGCTATGGCACTTCTCTAAGGAGTGTGATGTGGCATTTACTTATGTTAAGCAAGCCTTGACCTCTACCCCCCTTCTTCATCCTCCCATCCAATAATGTGTGACGCATTTGATTATGTTGTTGGGGTTGTTTTAGGGCAATGTGTTGGTAAGATACCCTATGTAATTTACTATTCTAGTCATACTTTGAATGATCCCCAACTAAACTACACTATCACTAAGAGCGTATTTTTTGCTGTGATATTTGGTTTTAAAAAGTTTAGACCTTAGCTGATTGCATCTCATTTCATTGTATATATTTACTACTATACTCTTAAGCTGCTTCTTTCTAAGAAGGATGCTAAACCTAAACTTGCCAGGTGGATCTTGCATTTGTAAGAATTTGACTGTGAGATTAGAGATAGAAAGGTTCTGAGGACATAGTTGCTGACCACTCACTTAGGTTTATCTCTGGTAGAGAGCTTGAGTCCTATATTTTAAAATGCTTTCCTAATGAGTAATTGTTACAGTCCACCCTGACCTTTGGTATGCTAATGTTGTGAACTACCTAGTATCTAGTAGGATTCTTGAAGGGTTGAATAAAAGTAATAGAGACCAATTCTCCCATCTCATGAAATTCTTTGTTTGGGGATGACCCATACTTGTTTGAGTATTGTTCTGACCAAGTCATTAGAAGGTGTGTTGCAAATCATGAGGCTAGGATTTTCCTTTCACTATGTCCTGGCTACACATGTGGGGGGGCATTTTAGTGGTGGAAAGACATAAACCAAAGTTCTTCAATGTGGTTTCTATTAGCCTACCTTGTTTAGGGATACTTCTTAATATTGCAAGAGTTTCCTTGTGTGCCAATAGTTGGGTAGGATTAATGGGAGAGACTTGATGCCACTTCATCCCATCATTATGGTGGAAAATTTTGATGTATATATAGGGTATAGACTTCATCAAACCATTTCCATCTTTTGGGAATGAATATATTTGCTAGCTATGGACTATATTTCCAAGTGGGTAGAGACCATCCATATTAGGACCAATGTTGCTAAAGTAGCTGTGAAATTCCTTAGGAAGAACATTTTTGCTAGATTTGGCATGCCCCGAGCTACTATTAGTGATCAGGGAACCGACTATACTAATAGGTCTTTTAATGTTTTATTGAGGAGGTACTCTATAATAAATCACTTGCTACCCCATATCATTCCCAGACTAGAGTGCAGGTAGAAGTATCTAATTGGTAGATTAAGTAGATTTTTCAAAAGATTGTGTGCAGGAACCCAAAGGATTAGGCCAACAAGCTTGTAGATGCTTTGTGGGCTTATAGAACATCTTTTATGACTCTCCTGGGTATGTCACCGTATATGATTGTCTATAGTAAGCATTGTTATCTCCCTGTTGAGATTGAGTAAAAGGCTTGGTGGGCTATCACGATGCTTAACTATGACTTGAATAACATTGGTGAAGACAGGTGACTACAATTGAGTGTGAGATTGGAGCTGAGGTATGAGAGGGCTCCATCTTACATGGAAAGGGCTAAGTTATTTCATGACAAACACATTCTTAGGAAAGAGTTTGGCCTAGGCATAAAAGTACTTTTATATGACTTTGCTCCATCCTTTTCTAGTGAAATTGAGGTCACATTGGATGGGACCCTATGTTATTTCTCATGTTTTTTTCCTATGGTGTTGTCGAGATATAGGATCCCAAGAGTAGTGCAAAGTTCAAGGTGAATTGTTAGAGATTGAAGTAGTTTTTAAAGCAGATAAGCATAGAAGATGTGGAGTGTCTGATACTCCATAAATCGATTTCTAATGCTAATGTGCTAATGAGTTAGCTTGGGTGTAACCAACACCCAACTTGGGTTGTATCAAATTTCTTTCCCTTCTTTCTCTTTTCCTAATTTTGCTTTAATTTTCTTTTCTTTTTTTACTTCTGTTTTGTTTATACGTTTGTATATTTGAGTTTTAGAGTCTTATCTTTTTCTTCAATTTTAAGTCTTATGTTTCTTTTGGCATATTTATTTGTTTTTCTTTTTAGTTATTTTATGTCTTCTTTCATGCCCAATGAGGACGTTTTATGATTTAGGCATTGGGTGTAGGGTATATGTTTTAACAAAATTTTTTAAAACAGGGAAATTTTGGAAAAATCTAAAAAATTTGTTGTTTTTTTGCGGAATATGTGCTATTCAAACTTACTATATTCTCTTGTACTAATTATTAGGTTTTATATAGATATGATATGCATTGCTAGAACTTTGTCCAAAGTATGTGACATTTGTGCCTAGTCCTAACCCCCAATATTTTGATAATAAGCTTTCTTGACTTTAGTAGATGAACCTATGAGATTTTGTGCTCTAAAGACTAATTTATCATTTTTAGTGTCACATTTTTCTTCCATGTGTGTTTCTTCCATGATTACATCTCTAGAACTTGCTTTGATTCTCTTCAAAATCATGTTTAGCATGTGCATTATGTTAATATGATAGAGGCATTCATTTGTTTTATGAGCCACATTCCCAAATTGCCACATTATTTTGAACGTTGTACCCTTTGCTAACCCTTTGAGCATTTATTATTTTCATTTGTGGTGAACCCCTCCATTTAACCCTTGGCTTGAACACATTTCCTACACCTAAATCGAACATAGTGGAGCAACACTTCAATATTTCGGTGTCTAGCTTTTGGGCGATTATATATTTTTGGTAGTTGATTTTGAATCTTTTAACGTGGTAAGGGAATGTATTGTTATGAATATTTGAAAATTGAGTTGTGTTATTTTATTACATGCAATTCATTCATTTTTCTTTCAAATAAAAGAAAATAAAAAAAATGAATTGAAAATTTACAAACAAGAGAAAAATTTTGCGGAAAAAAAGTGTTTGGCACGAATGCATGATCATATACTCATTTCCAATGGTTTTTTTGAAGGGTGTATTCCTATTTTGTTATACGTTTTTGGACGATGGAAGTGTTTCGTTGGTTATTAGCTATTTGGCTTTTAGCTTCTCATGTATTAAATTGTTTGTCACTCTCCTAACTCCTTTTAACCCTTAGCGCATTACAACCTTTTTAAGTCCTCTTGATTATCATGTTGTATTTTGCATCTTAGTGGTGGAGAATTGAGAATCATAGCAAGCCTATGATAGGTTTTTTGATTGGAAGATGAATTGAGTGAACTTGTTATATCTTAAATAGATAACTAGGAGTGTTCTGCATACCCCCTAAAGTGAGGTTCTACCAATCGGGCTTTTTCATGTTTCTTATGTGGGGTGAAAAATTGTGTATAAATGTTATTAGTGGGATCCAAAAATTTCATGATATGTAGGTTGTGCTTATATGTGGTCCACTGATTAGGTTATTTCAGTGATGTGTTTGATTAGAATGTATATATGTTTGGCCAGCATTGTATATATGAGTTTTCAGTTTCATTTTACTCAAGGATGAGCAACATTTAGGTGTAGGGTATTGTTCAACCTCATATTATGTAATTTTATACCCCTTTATTATCTAATATTTGCTTAAAATAAATCATTAAATTAGAATTTTAATATATTTTTGTTTATTTTGTGGGAATTTGGGAACTTTAAAAAAAAAAGTTGAATCAAAAGGGTTGGATGAAGTGGAGGAAAAGGAGAAATCCGTCAGACCAAAGTCAATGTTGGCTTAAAGCCAGCGGAGCCCAGTTTCTTAGCTCAGTCAGCCCCCAAATCAACCCCTGCTTAACCTCACATGTGCAACGCTCGACCGCGCCTTTCCCTTTTACCAAGCCTAGTTTGCTCCTCCTTTGTTTTTTTTCTCCTTCCCCATGCAGCCTATTGGCCCAACTGCCCCCCTAGTGCTATGCTCTTCTTCTTTCGTTTGGCCCATAAGCAAATGTAGCCTAAACCCTCCTCCTTCCCGTTTCAGCAAGCCCAAAGTCCCAGCTCTCTTCTCCCTCACTTAGTCTGGCACATGAACTGCATGTGACTTGCCTACCCCATTCCTCCCTTTATTTTTCTCTATCTTGAACCTTGTTCCTAGCATCCCTACAAACCCGAGCCAACCTGCTGCTTCATCTCCCCTTATGACCACATAACTGAAGTCCCTCTTCCCTGTTGAATTTCATTACTTTTTCTTTCTCTTCCTTCATTCTCTATAGTCAACATCATCATCGACTTGTCCCCCCCCCCTCTTTTTGGCCAGTAAAAGCTCCATTGAGGGTAGAGTTTTGGTGATCACAAGATGATGGCTTCAATTCGGGATTAATGGAAGCAATCAAGATGTGAAGCATAACAATTTTGATTCTAATTGGATGACAAGGTCAGAGCATAGTGCAGCAAAAGGTAGTGGAGTTTCGTTTTACTTTTCTTTCGTTCAATTTTCGATTGTTTGGATTTTCAGACCAAATTTTCATAATTTCAAAGTTCATGTAATTGTTGTGAAAATTTATTTATTTGAGTGAGCATCTGAGTTTGGTGTTGAAACTATAAGCCTTTGGTTTAATTTAAGTTTGATTTATGAGTTCTACTGATTCTAAGTTCCATCATTGTTGCTACTTGCCTTGTTCTTGGTTTTGGTCTGTGTGGATCTAAATGAATTCCATATGGGTTGTTGTGGCCCAATTCGGAGTCCTCTATTCAAGTTACCAAAGTTGCCATTTGGATGCAGATTATTTTAAGACATTTGGATTTGTGTGATGTCAAGTCTTCTCTTACCTTCATTTTTATTGATTTTGAATGTTGGATTTTGTGTTTCCTTTATTACATTTTCGCAAACATAAGTTGTGAAGAATTGGTTTTGTTCGTTTGCCTAATTGGGGTTATTAACATTTCAATTCCTCGAGGTAAGTGACACTAATTTTTTTGACCCTAAGTTTTTTGAATTAATTTTTTAGTACCTTCACATTTGTATTTAGTTATAATTTAGTTCAAAAATTATGATTAGACCATTTGTCTTAATTTTTCACTTTTATTTTCCCTCAATTCTTTCTCTTTCATCCTCTGTTCTCTTTGCTACCTCCCTTATTAATCCATAACTTCTACAAAACCCTATCCCAACTGCAAGCACCAAACTAGCTCCTACACCACACACAACCTCATATCCCCAGGAGAGAGAAAATAAAAAGTCAGCACACCGCATTTCTTCTCCAACAATGGCGACGATAGATGATGAGTCTTCATCATCATCATCATCATTAATCGCTTCCTTCTGTGCATCAGATGAAGTGGTAGGACTAACTGAACTATTTTACTTGACCAAAGTAGAAACAGACGGTCACATATGAATTCTTTGAGTTATAGGTTCTGCCTTTTCAAGTTAATCCTTTTAGGTTAGAGCCTCACCATATTTATATTGTTACTGGATTCATTTTTAGCTATGTTATACTTTCTTGGTTATCTAATTTTCTTTTTGACTCGATAGCATAATTTACATCATATATGCAAGTAAACTTGAAATTGAAACTAATGCTGCAGAATGTTGGAGCATCAACAAGCAGATATCAAATGCTTCTTGGTTTCTAGATTAGTTTTGGCTTTTGAGTTATGCCTGATACGTTGATTTGTTTATCTTGTACTAGATACCTGCAAGGGGAAGACAGATGGACGAAGTGCAGTGTTATGAGCCTGCAATGATGAAATACCTAGGGGTTTCTCCCGGCATTAAAACCCGATGGGGCTTGGGTTGCAGCTCTACTTTAATCTCTTTCTGCTTACAATCCTGGACAAGTTCTCTTATGTCATTATTAATCTAAACCATTATTAGTCTTCTTGACTTGACGTCGTTCTAGTCAACCAATTTTGAATATATCTCTGCAAGTTTTAGGCATTTATGTAGGCGTCCATTTGTATCTATGCGCTACTTTGTTCCTATCACTTCTCCTTTTTTCCTAGAAGTTCTAAAAGGAGCTCAAAGCATTCACTCTATCTTCTGATATATTTTTAGGGAAAGCACTAAACGTGAAGGATGTCTGGACTGCTGATGATGTTGAACAACACATTTTCGGACACCAAATGAATAGTTTCAAAATTCAGCACACCTCCTTCCTTCTCCAACAATGATGTTTGAGTTCTACTTCCTCCTCCTTTTATGATGTATGTCCCGAGGGTCCAAGCTAAAACTAAATTTAAGAGTGAAAGCTTAAAACAAAGAGAGAATACAATCAATGAAAAAACCAAGGAAAGTGGGACGTTAGGGGCTGGTTGTGAGGCAGCAACAACGTGAGTTGGGATGGAATTTAGAATCAAGGATTCTAAATGAGAAAAGAAAAGGGAACTTGATGTATCTTCAAATGATTGAATGAAAACTTAAGCTAGAAATTTGAAATACATGGCTCGCAAACGGAAAATTAGCAAGCTCACTTGAAACCCGTAAGGATAATAAAGGTAGATGCATAGAACTAAACCTCTGTTTGGATACAGAAACATCACCACACTAAAGTTTAGGGCCCTTAAACTAAGAGTAAGATACAGAAACACCACTTAATAAAGTTTAAGACTACACTTAAACACCACCTTAACCGGCCTAGTTAAGGATAAGCAAGTTTAATATTTGATTGCACGAATACACGAAAGGAAAATGCTCTCAACTTGGTTTTTGATTCAAATCTGATGTATTTTACATATGGACGTGGCTTGCATTAATATAGAGCCAAGCAAGCAAGCAACCTAGCTAACACACACCTAGAGGTTTCCTTCCTAGGAAGGAAAGGTCTTAGATTAGGCTAATTACACGGTTTAGGCTAACCCGGATACAAGCTCATTTAACCTAATCTAATTACATTCAAAATACAAAGGAAAACAAAGAAAATGAAGTTGCAACCTTAATCATACACATTTAAGCCTTAATACAATCAGCTACCTTATTAAAAACAAAGGAAGCAGGCGTATAGTAGCTTCCACTTTTCGGCTAACCAATCAGCTTCAAGAACATATTTTGCTGCCTTTGCTTCCCATTGGTTGCTCTTCTCTAGACAACTCCCTTTTGCAACTTGATGATTGAGTTTCTAGAGGCCTTGGGATGTGTGCCAATCTATATTGAAGCTAGAAAACCAAGCATACTCATGGATTAAAGGGAAATTGTGCTGCTGCTGTAAACTGGGTTCAAGGGGCAGTTTTTTTACCCGGTTTTCTAACTTCTTCAAACCCAACCAAAAGTGGTCATGATGCTGATTTCAAGCCATGGGGGGAAACCTTAGGATGTGTACAACCCCCCCCCCCCCAAACAAAGAAATCAAGGTTAAACCATGTTTAAGTAGGTTAACTCTACTAAAATATTTAACCGTGCAATTTTGGAGCAAAACTGGCAGGCTTGACAAAATGACTTGATCTCTTTACTTCCTTTGGGTATGATTGGAATTCAATGCTTGGACCTGAAAATAGACATCTTGGGCATTCTGAAAAGGTAAAAATCCAAGACTTAAACCACTATTAAGCTTAAGAAATCACGTACCCAAAATTGAGTATATTCTGTTTGGACTGGGCAGTTTGTATATCTTAGGTTTATTGGCTTAATTTGAGAGCGTAAATGAAGTCAAAATGGGATGAAACTTGATTTTTTGGAAAGCTAACTTCTTGAACTTCAATCGCAATGTAAAATATTAGCCTTAAACCTCAAGGAGGCCTAAGTAATTAAGCTCTCAAAAACCGGGTTTGCTGCTGGAAGCAAACCGTGACCTGCTGTTTTAGGTCTTAAACAAAATAAGGATCATTTATTCATCCTTTAGGCAGCACAATGAAATTGCCTTGCTTGATTTGCTTCTTTAAATCAAGGGGCAATGAGGGATCTCCATGATTTTACCAGTAGCATGTATTTCTTTTGGGGATTTTGCGGATAAGGAATAGAGTAAATGTGAAGGTACTAAAAAATTAATTCAAAAAACTCAGGGTCAAAAAAATTAAGGTCACTTACCTCAGGGTATTAAAATGTTAATAACCCGCCTAATTACCTTTGGAATGGAAAATTTAATGGCTAAGATTGTTGTCAGTTTCATGAATAATTTAATTCCCTTGTGTTTAGTTTATTTTGTTTGTATGTGTATGTCGTGATAATTTTGATCAGTAGGAGTGTTAGGAAATGTCATTCGTTCGCTAATTATTTTTATTTTTTGTTAGCTTAACTCCTAGTTCATATTAGAATTTTAAAGATCCATTTTCATAAGCCATCCCTATAGACTGACCCTCAAGTGCTATAATGAGGGCCATACACTTGCGGTTTAAAATTAATAAAAATTCCAATAACCTCCGCAATGCGCTAAGAAAGAACCGAATGAATGACATAGAAAGCACAAACTACAGCCTCAAATTGAGAAAGGAAAAATTCTGTCAAACTATGAAGTGAAGAACAAGGTATGACTAGTAAAGACTCACACCTCCAAAAAGTATACATGAGCGGCGTCCAGGGTGATAGGAATCTTTCCAGTGCAGAGGTGGGGCAAGTCCCCATTTGTAGGCAAACTCCTGGAGTAATGCTTCCTTCCCCTCATAGTCGGTCGAAAGGAAAGAGCTCCGGCCTTCGAAGGAGAGCCAAGAGGGGTGGGGACTCTCGGAGGGGGACTTTTCTTTGTGGGAGGAAGGCTCGAGGGGCAGCTTCTTGACCCCCTGTGTAGGAAAATCGGCAGGCTGAGATGACGCTCCTTAAATTCACTTATGGTGCAGTAGACTCTTCATTCGTTCCAGCACTTATCCTTTGATGTGACTCCGTCACGCTAACCATGTCATGTAGAGGAGAAAAACACTTCAAGGGAAAGATAGGTTTGATGCTACTGGGATTGCATGGCTGGGAAAAGGAACACAGCGGAGGAAGGTCCTGAACCTGCTGGATAACATGCTCAATAACTTGCTTCTCTCACCTCGCATTGTCAAGGTGCCTTAAGGAGCATGTTGGTTACTTCTCTGCAAAATGCAAAGTCCAAACGAGCAAGGTTAGTAAAGAAAATAGTGGATCAAATGAAGAAAGTGAAAATCAACTTACCGCAAGGGATAAACAAAGCCCGACAGCACAAAGGAAACACTCGTAACCAAGTAGCACCCGTCGTAGCAGCCAATTGCCTACAACCTTTATGATCTTTTGGGATTGGGGATGGATAGAGCCCACAAGCTAGAAATAATTTATAGTGGCCATCTCCTTTTCCCCAGGAGTGCTGCGAGGCTTATTCTAAGTCTTGTTCGAACCTCTTTTATTCCAAATGGGGATAGTCCATTCCTTATTCACTTTCTTGACATACATAATCCTATACTTTAACCTACGGATGTAGAAATACTTGTCTAAGGCTGACATGAAGTCGGGATGGCAAATCATTTGATACCAAGCCTTCCCCCATGGGTCTTATTGTTACGTTGGATTATGTGCAGTAAGAGAAGGTCAAGGTAGTGCACTTGAGTCGCTTGAGATTGCATGTGGCAACAAAGGATAGAATGGATGCTTATGCATTGGTGATAAATTGGGTGACCACAATATCATATGTTTGGAGGATTTCTATGACAATTTGAGGATGCATGAATTGAATGTCATACACTAAGGCCTTTAGGCATGCCACTATGAAATCTATAGGAGGATTATCAATAGTGTGTTTAGGCGAAGTACCAATCACCTATAGTTAAGTTTGAAAGAAAACTTCACCTCAAAATTGATGATCTTTTTAAGCTCATCATAGAAGGAAGTGTTGATGTAACGGGAGTTGTGCCCGTCCTATAGGTCAGATGTAGTAGGACTACTAGAATGGGCTAGATCCTACCATGGCTCATTATCCATGTTTGTGGCAACATCTTTATGCTAGCAAAACGCCCAGGACGTGGGGTAGCTATGGACACCACCCATGGATATGATACTCATAATTTATATTTTATATGTAATAATACCCTTCATTTTACTTGCTTTTAAGTCTTTGAATTATAATTTACAAGAGAACAATGCAAATTTTATATGATTTTTAGGTGAAAATGAAAAAATGAATTTGGGTATGAACTTGATCAGTCTAACTCGGTTTTACCCTAAGCTCCCATGAGCGCAACGCGTAAAAGCCTAGCCTAATAAAACAACGTAAAAAAAGAGAAAATGAGTAAAAGAAGCAATTCAGCGAAAATAGGTCTGACCCTAGCGTTATACGACCCAGACACACGCCAACAGCATAGTAGCTGCATCCCATCACCTACACATTTAGGCCTGCCCTAGCAACTCGACCCGTCAGTGCTTCCAAGTTAGCCTCCCCCTCCACTACTCTCACTCCCTCCTCTATGTGGGCTTGTGAAGTCACCAATTAGACAAGCTTGGTCCTCCTCTTCTCCCTATCTTCCTCTCATTATCTCCGCATGGGCCTGGTGCCCTCACCAGCAACCCAGTCACCTAACATCAACCCAGTGCCCCATTCTCCCTTTTTGTCTCTTATTCTCACTAAATTTAGGGCCCAACACAATCTCCAAGCCCGAACACCCTAGCGACTCACAGCCCAAAAACCCCTCAATACTCCAGCCTGCTCTCAGATTCCCCCTCCACAGGCCCAGCAGCTCCTAACCCGAAATGGGCCTCTTTCTTTGCTTGGATCAACCCGACAGCTCCAAGCAGCCAAAACTTTGTTCTTGTGGGCAATCTCAAGCCAACTTAGTCAGAGCTACTTAATCTTGATTAATTTTTACCTTAACACTAGGCTTCTCTCGTATAATATAATAGCCAACAATTCATTGAAATTAATTTTTATTAATTTTTAGCACCAAAAGAGGTTGAATTTTCACCATAAAGGGGCCAATGGTTTGTAGCAATCCATCCACTAATCCACGTATCCACTCATCCATGCACCCAAGCATTCTTCCATTCTTCACCTTACATCTTTTAGTTCATGGAGGAAATTTTTTGTAACATAAAATCATTTGGGTTGAGGAGTTTAGAAGGAAACACATTTTGTTGGCTATCTTTCTTTTCTCTTCTCATCTCATTTGTGAGTCAAATTGGGGAGGTTGTGCTTGATTATATTATTTTGATTAATTGAGCACTAAAATTTGGACATAGGAAGTGAAATATGCCAATATTGAGAGTATGGCTAGACTAACTTCCATGGTGTTACCACTGACTATAGTCGGCTAAGTTGCTCTTCTAGTATTAGGATGGATCCTTGATTATAATATTATTTTGCTAATTTCTTTTGGGGTTATTTTTGCCTCTTGAATTACATAATTTTGAGTTTATACTTGTTCCTAACCCTTCCAAGCAAATTATTACTATTGTTTATTCATGTTGATTACAATAGTTTAATTTGCTATCTCAAATATGTATTAGACCTTGTAGGTTAATATGATCTTATGCAATTGGGCTGAAATTATAATTGTTAAAGTTGAACAATTTACGCTAGAAATTAGATAAATTATGTCTGAATAGAACGATTCATGCTAAACCACTAGATAAGTAATTATAATTATAATTATAATCATCTTTTTAATTTATGGCATGATGCTTGTAACTTAGCTTGAACAAAAGACTGATTGAACCTCCATTTGATTTAGTAATTCAATAACTGTGTCATTGGTGAAATCCAAAGTCATAGATCTTTCTCTTATTTAATTTTTCTGTACTTTCTTGACTTATTTGCTTTTCTTTTGTTTCTCTGATTCATACTGATAATTGAACTCCTTTCTTGAATTATTCTAATAATTGGAAAAGTTAAATTTAAAATTGATATTATTCCTTTTGGGATTAGCACCCTATACTTGCTAGTCTACAATTGATCTTGTATACTTGCAAGTAAAAAGGAGTTTTAAAACTAAACATAAAATCCATACTAAGTTTTTGAGACCATTGCCGTGAAATGAATAGTGATTTATGAATTTCCTCTTCCATTTATTCTTGTTATTTATTTGTTTTTCCCCCCACGCCCAACTAATCTAATAATTTTATTTCTTTTCTTTATTTTCAACCCCCATGTGATTTAATCGTCAAGGGAAAACACTACCCAAGCTAACTCACACCAAGAGGAAGGGGAAAAACCAAGAAATAGCTACGGCAAGGGTGGCACGGTCGTGCTGTAGAGCACGATCACCCCGTGCCAACTTGCTGCCCACAAAAACCATGGGTGAAGGTTTTATGCACGGTTGAGTGTCTTTGGCTGCTATTTCGGTTTTAGCTAGTTTTGGTGAATGTAGAATGGTGAAAATGGATGTAAAAGAGTGTTTTTGAAGTCGGAAAGTGAATGGAGGTGAAAGATTAGCTAAGTAAAAGCAAGTAGTCACTAATCCTTGCTAATTACTTCACTAAACAAACATAGAGATGAATCTAGGATAGGATAGAACTAAACCTGAGATTGGATACAGAATCACCACCAACCTTCAAGCTTAGGGCCCTTAATCTTGATTAAGATACACAAACACCACTTAATCAAGGTTAATACTCACTTGAACACCACCTTAATTGGCCTAATTAAGGATAAGCAAGCAAGGATTTGAGAGAGAAAAGCTAGAATGCTCTTCACGGTTTTACCAAGGTGAAAATTCTGAATTATCATTCTACTATGGCCGAAAATGCCTTACATACTAGAGAGAAATGGAATGCTAGGCTAGTAAAAGGCCACATTACTTTCCTTCCTAGTGAGGAAAAGTGTTAGGGCTAATCTAATTACATGCTTAGCTAGTAATACAACCAGTTATGCTAAACTAGATTACATCATGCTTTAACTAACACTAATACATCAAATTATGCATCGAACCTCTGTCTAGCATGATTATACAATACTTAAACTCATGTTTAACACAAATTCAAGCAGCAAATGAAGGAAAAATGCACATGGGCAGCCGAAATCCCTAAGCCACTTTTCGGTTGGCCAATGGGAAGCCTCCATGCAAGGGACACCAAGCTCTCTCCCATTGGTTGCTCTTCTCTAGAATTTCACCACTCCAATGTAGCTTGTGGAGTGTTCCAACATTGAAGAGAGTTCCAAGCAAGTTGTCTAGCAAAGGGGCTGGCCATTTGAAAGGAGAAAGAACCGGTTTTGGCAAACCGGGTTCTAGAAGAACCGGTTCTGGCCGGTTTTTTGTGCAATTCGTTTGGCTAGCAAAAGTGGTTGTGACTTGGATTTTAGAGGTGGGGGGCTAACTTTAGGATGTGTAGAATCCCCCCCTCGAAAAAATCAAGGTTACAAAATGGTTTTGCGGGTTATTCAACGCAATGTTTCAAACCGCGCAAAATCGGGGCAAAATGGAATAACTTGGAAAATGACCTTAATCTTCAATCCTCTTGAACTTGCGACTTGGAACGATCATTGGTACCTGCAAAACAACATCAAAAGGATTCCAAAAATGTAAAAAGGTTAGGCCTAAGCCATATTGTAGCTTAGGAAATCATATACACAAAACCGGGCACTTTGAAGCTAGTGAACCCGTTTGAGCCAACTTCATCTTCTTCCAAAATAAGAGCCATTCTCTTGGTTTGTGATCTTGTTCTTGGACGTGATGGAATAACCTCTTCATGAAGATGATCTTGGCTAGGTAGGATTCCATCATCCTCCCCTTGTTGAAAGGATTTGCTCCTCAAATCTTGTGGGGGAAAATCAGGATAGAATGGACTCAAATCAGCCACGTTGAAAGTGGCAGAAACTTCATAGTCACCTGGGAGATCCACCTTATAAGCATTGTCATTGATCTTTTCAACCACTTCAAATGGACCATCTGCTCTTGGCATAAGCTTGTTTTTCCTCTTAGAAGGAAACAGTTCCTTCCTAAGATGAATCCATACCAAATCACCAGGCTGAAACACAATCTTTCTCCTATACTTGTTGGCGTGTGCTTTATAGGCTGCATTTGTCTTTTCAATTCTTTTTTTCACCAACTCATGGAGCTTTTGGATTTCCTTTACTCTTTTTGCTGCTTCAACATGGGGCTTTTGGTCTTGGGGTCGTGGAGTAAGATCATTAGGACTCAATGGATCAACCCCGTACACCACGTTGAATGGTGAAAGACCTGTAGCCTTGCTAGGTGCCCTATTATATGCAAACTCAGCATGTGGTAAGAGTAAATCCCAGGCTCTAGCATGAGGTTTAATCAATGCCCTTAGAAGAGTACCTAAGGTTCGATTAGTAACCTCAGTTTGGCCATCAGTCTGGGGGTGACAAGTAGTACTAAACAACAACTTAGTACCAAGTTTCTTCCATAATGTAATCCAGAAATGACTTAGAAACTTTGTATCCCTATCAGAAACAATAGACTTAGGAATACCATGTAACCTTGTTACCTCCCTGAAATAGAGCTCGACAATATGAGTAGCATCACTGGTCTTATTGCATGGAATGAAGTGTGCCACCTTCGAAAACCTGTCTACCACCACAAATATTGAATCTGTATTTCTTTGGGTCTTAGGCAATCCCAAAATGAAGTCCATACTCACGTCGACCCATGGTTGTGTTGGTGTAGGCAATGAGGTGTACAAGCCTTGTGGTAGGGTATGACTTTTAGCTGCTTGGCACGTACCACACCTTCTAAGGATGTCCTGCACATCCTTCTCCATTCCTAGCCAATAATAGTGTTCCCTTAGTAGGATAAGGGTCTTGGACTCTCCAAAATGACCTGCTAAAGAACCTCTATGAACCTCCCTGATTAGAAGTTCACGTGTGCTACACGTAGGAATACACAGCCGTACTCCTTTGAATAGATAATCATCCTGGACAAGAAAATATCCCTTGGGGTGGTTAGAACATGCAGCATATAAACCCCCAAGGTCTTCATCTTCAGCATAAAGACTCTTAAGATGTTCAAAACCAAGAATAATAGCATCCAACAGAAACAATAGGAGATGTCTCCTAGATAATGCATCTGCACCCTGATTTAACTTGCCTGATTTGTGCTTGATGGTGAAATGGAATGACTGGAGGAACTCAACCCATTTGGCATGGCGTGAATTGAGCTTGTGCTGGCCCTGAATGTACTTTAAAGCTTCATGATCAGAATGAAGTATAAATTCACTAGCCACCAAATAATGACTCCAATGCTCAAGACACCGAATAATAGCATAGAATTCCTTGTCATATGTGGAGTACTTTCTTCTTGAGTCACAAAGTTTTTCACTAAAGAAGGCTAATGGTTTACCTTCTTGAGTTAAAACTCCTCCAATGCCAACTCCTTATGCATCACATTCTACTTCGAACACCTTGTCAAAACATGGTAATGCAAGTACAGGTGCTTGAGTGAGCTTCTTCTTTACCTCCTCAAATGCAGATTGTGCCTTAGGATTCCATTGGAATGAGGAACCTTTAAGCACTTCGGTCATGGGGGACATAATGGTGTTGAAACTCTGAATGAACCTCCTGTAAAAAGATGCTAATCCATGGAAGCTTCAAACATCATGAATACTTTGTGGTTGAGGCCAACTCCGAATAGCCTCGATCTTCCCTTCATCGACCTTAATTCCTTCACTAGAAATAATGTAACCTAAGAAGGTAACTTCATTAGTTAAAAAAGTACACTTCTTAAGATTACCATACAACTCTTCACGTTCTAGGACATGCATAATCTAGGTAAGGTGCTGCTGGTGTGCTTGCTCGTCCCTGGAATAGATAAGAATATCATCAAAATAAACCACCACGAACTTGCCAATGAATGGTTTGAAGACTTGATTCATCAATCGCATAAATGTACTAGGAGCATTAGAAAGACCGAATGGCATAACAAGCCACTCATATAAACCACCCTTGGTTTTAAATGCAGTCTTCCACTCATCTCCTTCTCTGATGCGAATCTGATAATAACCACTTCTCAAGTCAATCTTGGAGAATACCTTAGAACCATGTAGCTCATCCAACATATCCTCAAGTCTAGGTATGGGGTACCTATACTTGATTGTAATCTTGTTGATACCTCGACTGTCCACACACATCCGCTGACTACCATCCTTTTTGGGAACCAATAAAGCAAGCACGGCACAGTGGCTAAGTAACTCTCGCACAAGACCCTTAGACATCAATTCTTCCACTTGCCTTTGTATTTCCATGGTTTCCTTTGGGTTCATTCTATAGGCTGGTTTATTTGGGAGAATAGAACCAGGGATGAGGTCAATCTGGTGTTAGATATCTCTTTTTGGGGGTAAGCCATTTGGTATCTCTTCAGGGAATAAATGACAAAATTTTTGGATGAGTGTTTTGGCAAAGGGATGGGTTGGTAAGGGGGATTCTGATTCATCTTGTGTGGTTAAGATCCACTCTTTAAAAGCCTTAAATTCATGATTTGAAGCTTTTAAGAGAGTTTCACTAAAGTTAAGTAAACAACCAGAATGGTCATGGCCTTTTGTGAGTTTATTTTTGTGGAGCTCGGATGGGGATAATGGCTTTAAGGTGATCTTCTTGCCGTCCTTGAACAAGGAGTAGGTATTTAGGAAACCATCATGCACCACCTTTCTGTCATATAACCATGGCTTGCCCAACAAAATGTGACAAGCATCCATGGGTATCACATCACACCATAGCTGATCCTGGTAACTCTTGCCAATAGATAATGAGATAAGACACCAGGAATTGACTTGAAGTCCCTTGCTTTGATTCAGCCACTGTATATTATATGGATGAGGATGGGCTGAAGCTTGCAAACCTAGCTTTTCAATCATGGTAAGAGAAACCACATTAGCACAACTACCACCATCAACAATTAGAGAACAAACCTTTCCTTGGACCGTACACCGTGTGTGAAAGATATTGTCCCGTTGTTCATCCTTGGTGTTCTTTTGGCCATTCAAGACTCTCTTTAATACCAACATCTCGCCTTCATCAGCTTCTTCCTCAACTTCTTCCTGAGCCTCTTCAGATTCTGGCTCTTCTTCTTCTTCTTCTTCTTCTTCGTGTTCCTCCTCTTCAAAAACTTCCTTCACATTAGTCCATTTAGCTAAAGTAATAACCTTTCTGTTTGGACATTCAGAAGCAATGTGACCAAGCCCTTGACATTTAGAACACCTTCGGTTGGCCATTGGGTTAGGATTTGGACGGAATGGGATTGTTGGGGCCTTTTGAGGTGCTACGGTTCTTTGTGGAGGGAAGGGCGTTTGTGGCCTTGGTGGAGGGTTAGAACTCCCCTTGTTAAAGGGGTGGTTCTTCGCAAAGGGCCCTGGGGGTGGAGGTCAAATGGTGGGTCTAGCTTTCTTTTGTTGTTCAATTTTGTGAGCTAGTACACACACTTCATCAAAAGTAGTATAGGCCTGTAATTCCACAACATTAGCATACCTAGGTTCAAGTCCACCTAAGTACGTAACAATAGTTTGTTCCTCCGGTTCTTGCAAATCACATTTAATAACAAGCTTCTCAAATTCTCTAGTATACTCCTCAACACTTAGATTGCCTTGAGTCAAATTATGAAGTTGAGCATAGCAATCTTGCACATATGTAGGTGGTAAAAATCTAGCTTTCAACTTGGATTTCATTTTATCCCAAGTTCGAATTTTAGCCTTTCTTTCTCTAACTCGTTTTGCACACAAGTTAGTCCACCATAAGGAAGCATACTTACGTAATCTGAGTGCCACAAGCTTGACTCTCTTGTCATCTAGGACATCTTTGTATTCGAAGACTCTTTCCACAGTGTGAAGCCAATCCAAGAACTCCTTCGGGTCCAATTTGCTTTCAAATTCAGGAATCTCTACTTTGAAATCATTGGTAGAGTGTTGATTTCGTAGCTCCCTTTGAAGTCTCCTTGGTGCGTCTTTTTCACTTGATGATCCCACATCATGGCTTTGGACATGTTCACGCAGCCTTGATTCAGATTGTAGGGTCTCTTCATTCATCTTCTGCTTCTGTTTTAGGAAAGAACCCAACTGCTTTCGAAGATACTCATTTTGTGCTCTAGTCTCTTGCTCTCTTTGAGAATCCGCACAAACTTTGCTGACTAGAAACTCATTTTGTTTCATCAATGCTTCAAACCTTTCTTCCAATGACATGCTAGATGAAGTCATGGTAGAATAGGTTGGGTAAACTGAATTTGTGAGAAAGGGGAAGTGGAATGATTTGTGGAAGTGGGAGGGATACACAAGGCCTAAGAGAAACCTTGCTCTAATACCAAATATGATGTAATCGTCAAGGGAAAACACTACCCAAGCTAACTCACACCAAGAGGAAGGGGAAAAACCAAGAAACAGCTACGGCAAGGGTGGCACGGTCGTGCCTTAGAGCATGGCCACCCCGTGCCAACTTGCTGCCCACAAAGACCGTGGGTAAAGGTTTTGTGCACGATTGATTGTCTTTGGTTGCTATCTCGGTTTTGGCTAGTTTTGGTGAATGTAGAATGGTGAAAATGGATGTAAAAGAGTGTTTTTGAAGTGGGAAAGTGAATGGAGGTGAAAGATTGGCTAAGTAAAAGCAAGTAGTTACTAATCCTTGCTAATTACTTCACTAAACAAACATAGAGATGAATCTAGGATAGGATAGAACTAAACCTGAGATTGGATACAGAATCACCACCAACCTTCAAGCTTAGGGCCCTTAATCTTGATTAAGATACAGAAACACCACTTAATCAAGGTTAAGACTCACTTGACCACCACCTTAATTGGCCTCATTAAGGATAAGCAAGCAAGGATTTGAGAGAGAAAAGCTAGAATGCTCTTCACGGTTTTACCAAGGTGAAAATTCTGAATTATCATTCTACTATGGCCGAAAATGCCTTACATACTAGAGAGAAATGGAATGCTAGGCTAGTAAAAGGCCACATTACTTTCCTTCCTAGTGAGGAAAAGTGTTAGGGCTAATCTAATTACATGCTTAGCTAGTAATAAAACCGGTTATGCTAAACTAGATTACATCAAGCTTTAACTAACACTAATACATCAAATTATGCATCTAACCTTTGTCTAGCATGATTATACAATACTTAAGCTCATGCTTAACACAAATTCAAGCAGCAAATGAAGGAAAACTGCACATGGGCAGCCGAAATCCCTAAGCCACTTTTCAGCTGGCCAATGGGAAGCCTCCATGCAAGGGACACCAAGCTCTCTCCCATTGGTTGCTCTTCTCTAGAATTTCACCACTCCAATACAGCTTGCAGAGTGTGCCAAAATTGAAGAGATTGCCAAGCAAGTTGTCTAGCAAAGGGGTTGGCCGTTTGAAAGGAGAAAGAACCGGTTTTGGCAAACCGGGTTCTAGAAGAACCGGTTCTGGCCGGTTTTTTGTGCAATTCGTTTGGCTAGCAAAAATGGTTGTCACTTGGATTTTAAAGGTGGGGGGTAACTTTAGGATGTGTATAATCCCCCCCCCCTCGAAAAAATCAAGGTTACAAAATGGTTTTGAGGGTTATTCAACGCAATGTTTCAAACCGCGCAAAACCGGGGCAAAATGGAATGACTTGGAAAATGACCTTAATCTTCAATCCTCTTGAACTTGCGACTTGGAACGATCATTGGTACCCGCAAAACAACATCAAAAGGATTCCAAAAATGTAAAAAGGTTAGGCCTAAGCCACATTGTAGCTTAGGAAATCATATACACAAAACCGAGCACTTTGAAGCTGGTGAACCCGTTTGTGCCAACTTCATCTTCTTTCAAAATAAGAGCCATTCTCTTGGTTTGTGATCTTGTTCTTGGACGTGATGAAATAACCTCTTCATGAACATGATCTTGGCTAGGTAGGATTCCATCACCATGCCTTTTATTTTTTTCGTTATTTCGTTTTCTTTTATTCCCTATTCCCCCCCAATCTAACCATTTTATTTTTGTTCTTCCCATTTTCTTCTAATATAAATACTTCCCCTATCCCTCCTAATATAATGTAATATAATCTAACTATTTTATTTGCATTATTTTATTTATTTTATATTATCTAACAATCCCCTCCCTTTTATTTGATTTCATTTCTGGTCTTTTCCTTGATTTATTTTTGATGTTTTCGTTAGATCTTTCTTTTCTTTCTTTAATTAATGTATTTTTATTGTTATTTCTCTTTCTTCTTATTATATTTTGGTTGGTGGTGATTTCATACTATTCTCTTGATTGTTTGTTGGTATATGCAAGTTACACGTTCTTTATTCTTAGAACTTGGAGAATATAATACTAAAATTGAACGTTCTCTTACTAGGATAAGAGCTAAGAATGTGAATCTAAGGAAAAGATGGCTGAAGAGCAACCCCCACCTAAGCAACTTAATGATTATTTCAGTCCTGCCACTTATGACTTGCATACACCCATATGCCCGTTGCAACGAGGCCATTTGAGATTAAGCATAACCGCATCCAAATGGTTTTGTCCTTTTATGGGCTAGAGTTTGAAAATTCTATCAAGCATGTTGATGTATTTTTAGAGATATGTTCTACTATCTTCTTCAATAATGTCTCTAGTGATACTCTTCATTTGCGTATTTTTCCTTCCTCTTTGAAAGATAAAGCTAAAGCTTGGTTAGATACTAAAACAAATATCAACACTTGAGATGAAATGTAAAAGGAATTTTCAAAAAAGTTCATCTCTATTGGTAAATTGACTGCCTTAGGACGTGGTATAACCACTTTCTCACAAAATAAAAATGAACAATTGCGTGAAAGTTGGGAAAGATTTAAGGAATTGATGTGAAGTTATCCTCACTATGAGGCCCTTATATGGGAACTTGTCCAGAATTTTTATTATAGCTTAGATGAGCACAATAGGTAGAGGGTTTATGCATCTTGTAGTGATAGTTTCTTGTATAAAACTCCCGAAGAAGCGTGGGAATTATTTGAACATTTAAGTGAAAATTCACACTTGCATGCTACTTCCTCACATTCTGATTTGTCTAGGCAATTAGGAAGTCAAGCGGGAATTTATGAGGTTTCATATTAAATTGACATTTCCAGTATAGTTGACGCTTTAACTAAGAAATTGATCAATTATTACACATGAACAAAGTGTCCAATGTCCCTTCTATGCAAGATGTACATTCGATTTGTGGTAGTCTCATGCATGCTTCTAGTGATTGTCCTTGTGTTGGTAACTCTAACTGTGTGGCTAAACAAGTAAACACTGCCCAAGCATTTCCTCCATCTAATAATCCTTAATCTAATACTTAAAACCATCATTGGAGGAGGCATCCTAATTTTTCATAGAGGTCTCAAAATGTTGATAATCCTTAATCCCAGTCTTGAAGACTCACCCCTTCTGGTTTCTAAAATGAGAGATATGATCCCTCTTCTTATCAAGCTCCATCTCGGAGACCTGATATAGAGAAGGTAATTTCTGCCCTTGGTGCCTTAACTTCTGTTGTGCAAAATGTTAATCCTAAAGTCCACAGAATTGAGTCTATGCATATTGTTAACTCTCACTCACAATCTACAGCTTAGCTAGAAACTTAGCTTGGACAACTAGCCATGGTCGTAGGTAAAAGAGAAGATGGAAAACTTCTAAATCATCCCATACATCACCATAAAGGCCAACAATTTGAACAATTGAAAAATGTAATGGTTCTTAGGAGTGGTAAAGAAGTCGATAATAGGGTGGGTGAAAAGGAATGTGATAAAGGGGAAAGACTTAAGACCATTGAGAGTTACCGTGAGACTGAAAGGGAAAATGACCCATCCCCTTTCTCTACTATGTCTGATCCCATTGTCACATATAAGCCAAGGGTTCCTTACCCTCAACCTATGGAGATCATAGTCCGTTCTAAGAAAGATAAGCAAAGAGATGACATCATAGACCTTTAAGCAAGTTTATCTATCCCTTTTGGAAGCAATTAAACAAATCCTGAAGCATTTTTAAAAGCAAATCTAAAGATGACAAGTCTAAAAAGGTTCCTCTAAGTGAACAATTGAGATCGATTCTGAAATTTAACACTCCAACTAAGTCCAAAGATCCTAGCATTCCCACTATTTCATGCAATATTGGCTAGGGCTGAGCAAAAAAATCAGGTACCGGTACGGGAGCCGGGCCTGGTTCAAACCTTCCAGGTCCATACGCAAACCTAGTTGAACTATGTATGGGACTGATTCCGAAATCATAGAACCGGTTGTAACTGGGTCTGGAGCTGGGTCTTGAAAATTTAGAACTGGAACTGGACCCATTACTTGGTCAAACGGTCTAATCCGGGTTTTTTTTTAAAAAGTTTGAGTTACCTGGTTATCCGTTGATATCAGGTATTGTTCTTCAATGTCTCCATAATTTTCAGCTATACATTGATATTACTAAATCTTTTTGTTAATGTGTAAAATTAGGAGAGAATGGCATTTTTTTTGTACTTAGATGAAATGAAATGCTATTTATTAGCTAACCAATTGGACTTTAATGCATCATAAATGTCCAGCTGCCACTTTATTAAATTTGATTTTGAATGATAGATTAACTAGCTTGTTGTGGGTGTATTGGTTCTCTCACGTAGTCACAACCACAAGAAAAAAAATTCAATGAAATGAAAAGAAATAAAATAGGAATAAATTACAAATCAGGCACCGATTCCGGGACCGGTTCTAAAAATCCTGTTCCTGGTTCCAACTAGGACTGGGATCTGGTCAAGATTTTTGGATCCGGTTCCATGAAAATGTACCGAGTACCAGGTCCTGCTTAGCCCTAATATAGGAAATCATAAAATTAAAATGGTACGTTTGGATTTGGGTTCTAGTGTTAATTTGATACTATATTCTGTTTACTTAGAGTTGGGATTAGGTAAACTGAAACCTTCTAACGACACTCTTCAGCTTACTGATAAGTCGATTAAGACTCATGGGAGGTGGATAGATGATGTCCTGGTTCAAATTCATAAATGATTCTTTGCTATTGACTTTGTTGTGTTGGACATGGACTCTATTCATGCTTCTATGCAAATCCCTATAGCGTCCCTTCCTAGCCACAGCTAACACCACCATTAGCTATAGGTCAGGGGTGACGGATGTCTTGGTCATAAACAGGAGGGTTAGGCTTAACATTTTCAAACCTTCTTCTCAACCTGTGTTTGAAGATGAATCTAAATGCCTCTTTGTTGACGTGATTGATGAAATAACTAAAAAGGATTTACTCACCATTCTAAGCAATGATCCCTTGGCAACCTATCTTTCATATGGGGACTTGAGATTATTTGACTTGGAAAGTACAATAAATGTGATGGATTATGCTCTAGATTCCACTCTCCATGTTGAGTCTTCCTCTTAGATGTCCACTTATGAACCTGTCCCACCTTCCTCAAGTTCTCCTATGCCACCTTCTGTTGTGTTCCCACCTAACCTTGAGTTAAAACTTCTCCTAGATTTACTCAAGTACGTGTTTTTAGGACTTAAAGACACCCTACTGGCTATCATCTCTTCTCTCTTGTCTTGCGAACAAGAGAAAGAGTGGATTTGTGTCTTGTATGATCATAAAGGTGCTATTGGGTGGTTGGTTGGTAATTTGAGAGGGATTAGTCCAACTATTTACATGCATAAAATTCATTTAGAGGACGATGCCAAATCTATTAGGCAAATACAACATAGGCTGAACCCTTACATAAAAGAAGTTGTCCGGCAAGAAGTAGTGAAGCTTTTAGATGCCGGCATTATCTACCCTATTTCTGATAGTCAATGGGTCAGTTCAGTTCAAGTGGTCCCTAAAAAATTTTGCATAACTGAGGTAAAGAATAATGAAGGTGAAATAATTCCTACTAGACAGATCACATGGTGGAGGGTGTGCATTTATTACAGAAAGCTGAATTATGTCACTAGAAAGGACAATTTTCCCCTTCCTTTCATTTATCAAATTTTGAAAAAATTAGCTGCACAAAGTTTCTACTATTTCTTAAATGGGTATTCTGATTACAATCAAATACTTGTCTATCATGAGGACCAAGAGAAAACCACCTTTACGTGCTCATCGAGTACATTCGCCTATCGGATGATTCCTTTTGGGTTGTGTAATGCATCTTCCACATTCCAAAGATCCATGATGGATCTATTTTCTGATTATATTGACAATTTTATGGAGGTGTTTATGGATGATTTCTCAGTTTTTGGTTCTTCTTTAGAGGTGTGTCTTGATAATTTGTCCATCATTGTTGAAAAGATGTAAAGAAGTGAATCTTGTCTTGAATTGGGAAAAGGGTCATTCTTGATCCAAGAAAGGATTGTGTTGGCCCACAAAGTGTCTAAAAGTGGGATTGAGGTTGATAAAGCCAATGTTGATTTGATTTCTAAAATGCCTATGCTTTCTTCTGTAAAGCAAGTTAGATATTTCCTTGGCCATGTTGGTTTTTATAGGATATTTATTAAGGATTTTAGCAAAGTGGCTCGCCCGATTACTAACCTCCTAACTAAAGATGCTCCTTTTGTGATTGATGAGTCTTGTGTGAAAATTGTTTAAAAGCTTCGATCTTTATCAGTGTCAACTCCTATTGAGCAACCCCTTATTTTCTCTTGCATTTGAGATTAAGTGTGATGCATCTGATTTAGCTATTGGGGTTGTTGTGTCAAAGGATGAATATAATGCCTCATGTCATTTACTACGCTAGTTGAACTCTGACTGATTCTCAAAGAAATCATTCTACAACTGAAAAAGAGTTACTAGTTGTAGTATTTGCACTTTGATAAATCCCATTCATACGTTTTGTGTTCAAAAGTGATTGTGTTTACTGGCAGGCTATATTAAAGCATTGTTGGTCATGAATGACAATAAACTTAGACTTATTAGATGGACTTTGTTGCTCCAAGAGTTTCACAATGGGATAAAAGATAGGAAAGATTTTGAAAATTCAATTACAGACCACATGTCTAGAGTATTTACTAAGTATACTGATGACTTAGTTGGATTTTCTAACGATTTTCCTAATGAGCAACTATTTCTTGTGTCATAAGCCCCTCTCTCTTAGTTTGCTCACATTGTAAATTACTTTGGCACTGGAAAGAATCATTATCACTGGTCCAAACAAGAAAAAGATAGAGAAGACATTTCTATTATGAAGACCCTTATTTTTTTTCAATTGTTGTCCTAACAAAGTAGTGCATAGATGTGTCTCCGAGAGTGAAATTCATAGTATTTTGACCTTTTGTCACTCCTATGCTTGTGGTGATCATTTAGAGGTCGTAGGACAACTACTAAAGTCCTGCAAAGTGGGTTCTTTTGGCCCACTCTGTTTCGTGATGCTCACCACTTTTGTCTTGCTTGTGAGCATTTTCGTCGTACCGGTGTCCTGTCCCGTTGGGATATGATAGCTCTTTCCGCTACTCTAATTATTGAGATATTTTGTGTGAGGAATTGATTTCATAAGTTCGTTTCCCCCATCTTTTGGCTTTTTTTACATACTGATTACTGTTGATTATGTGTCAAAGTGGGTGGAAGCTCTAACTACTAGGACCAATAAGCACAAGGTGTTGGTCAAGTTTGCGTAAGAGTACATATTTTGTCGATATGAGACCCCTAGAGCTAGTATTAGTGATGAAAGTAGTCACTTTTGCCATGGGTCGTTTGAGGCTTTGCTTCAAAAGTATTCTATGACTCACAAAGTATTCCCTTATCACCCTTAGACTAGTGGTCAAGTTGATGTGTCTAATCCTGAGATCAAGTTTATACTTGATAAAATGGTTCAACCCAATAGGAAAGACTAGTCTTTCAGATTGTATGATGTCTATGGGCTTATCGCACTGCTTATAAAACTCCAATAGGGATATCTCCTTTTCGGCATCTTTTCGATAAGACTTGTCACTTGACAGTTGAATTACAACAATGTGCTTTTTGGGCTATTAAAACTTTTAATTTTGCTACGAAACGAGCTGGTTCTAGCTGAGGCTTCAGTTGAATGAGTTGGATGAATTGCGTAATGAAGCCTATAAGAATGCTAAGAATTATAAAGTCAAAACCAAAACTTTTCATGTTAAAATGATTTCCCATAAACCTTTTGAACCTAATTAGAAGGTTTGGCTTTTTAACTCTAAGTTTAAGCTGTTTCCGGGCCAGTTGAGATCTAGATGGCGCGGTCCTCTTCTTGTCCAACAAGTGTTCCCCTCTGGGGCGGTACAAGTTTTGGATCTCTAAGATGCTTGAGTTCGTACGGTTATTGGCCAATGTTTAAAACCTATTGTGACTAATGATATTGAGCCTAGTTTGATTAAGTCAATCAATATAGTAGACCTAATGTAATACCCTTGTTCTTTCTTTTTAGTTTAAGCTAACTATCCTACTTAATGACATTACATAATTGCATTTTATTATTTAGTTAAGTTAACTTAATATCGATATGCATGCTTAAGTGATAATTTTATTAAAAAGAGGATTATTATTATTATTAGTTTTGAAATTTTATGATAATCTTAATAAGCATTTATAAGTATTATTATCGATTACCAAATCAAGTAGATTCCCGATTTTGATTGGGTTAACAAACCTTAGGATTTATTTTATCGAATATTACACCTAGCGTTATTAACGGGAATGAATGAATCGACGAGGGTTAGTGTGAACAATTTAGGTTATGAGGTACGAAATTGGGTTGAGTAATATTAGAGGGGTAGACTAACTAGAACCAAAAAAAGGGAAAAGGGGCAGCTGTTTCTGCCCAGACGCACGACAGAACCCTGCTCCCCCTCACTTCAGCCAGCCTCCTTCTTCTTTCTCTCGAAAGACCAAAACTTTAGTTAATCTTCTTCCTTCCCCAGAAAAAACCCATCCCCCCCCCCCCCCCCCCCCCCCCTCTTACCCAGCCTCCATTCACAACATTCAACCTCCCTAAAATCACACCACACGTTCTGCAGCGAATTTAGGAAGAAGGAGGTTGGATCAACCATGTTTGCGGTCTTCTCTTCCCAGAATTGAGCCACTGAACGCGCGTCCGAAGCTAGCCTTATCCCTCTGCTCCATACCCACCCTCAATCCCCTATAAATAGAGCAGAACGCTGCAATAACGACCGCCAGAAAGAAGGGGAAATAGCATCCCAAAAACAGCACGAACAGTAGCAGAATCGGGCCTAAGGTGAATTGATTCAAGGTCTGTGTTGGGCAGTAAATTAATAGTAATTTCACAAAGTTTTTCAACCTCTCTAATTGAGGCATTGAGTAGTATTTATTTTAGCAGATTGCATGTAATTGTTTGTTGATTTAGGAGGTATTATGTTGCAGAAATTGAACCAGAAATGTATTGACCATATTGTGATTTTTTTATTATGGGATGTTATTGTGGCTGCATGTCAGTTTGGTGAATCCGGAATGGCTTGATTATGAGAATTGGGTGATGATAATATTGAATCAAATCTGTTTGTGGATTTAAACGGTGCTATATTGCAGAAATGAGTTAGTTTCTGCCTTAGTTTTCTTCTGTTTTTTTAAGCATGTAGCATAATTATTGTTGTGTATGAGTTTGGTGATTCTCGAATTATTTGATAATGAGAATTGAGTGATTATGATACTAATAAAAATCGAATCGAGCAACTAATGAATTTAGGGCGAAACATTGAGTGAAATCGAGGACATTTGTGGGAGGTGCTGTGAGGAGGGAGCTTGGGACGCTAAATTCTTTACAATATTGCGAATTGAGCCCAAAAATGTAACTACAAGTCAATTCTGTTGAATTACTGAAATGGAAAGTGGCCGTAAGACAATTCTGCTTAATTATTGAAACTAAAACTGGATTATAAGTCGATTCTGCTAAATTACTGAAACTGAAATTAGTTATAAACTGATTTTGCTGAAGCTACTTGTAGTGAATTATTTTTAAATTGTAGTACGATTCAGCTGAATGGTTCAACTAAATGGTTTCACGAACTAAATCATTGAAATGAGAACTTGAATTTGGCATGGTGCTTCTCTAAGAACATGAACTTATTTTAAATTTCTCTTCTTATTTGTGAAAGCTTGAGATGAATTTAGAAAGGACTAAAACGTTTACTTGCTAAATCAACTTACTAATTACTTATATTAGTAAGTTGTTAAAAGAGTAAGATTTTGAGTTGGTGAACTTGAAATAAACTAAAATGACCTGCCCCTTTTGAATATAAAGATTTATAAACCGATAATACGGTTATGGAATTTATTTTGGCTTAATAAGCAGGAATACGGTTTTGCGAAACAAATTATTGAAATGAAAAGGCTCCTAACCTACTTGAAGGTAGAAAAAAGTCTTTATTGCTTGTCACAGGAGTTTTAATAACTAAAATGACTTGATTTAAATAACAAAAGGCTAAGATATGTGCTTAATAAGTGGCCATGATAGGGCACAGACCCGATTTGCAGAAACCCTAATGCCTAGGAGTACACCCAGAATTGGGAACCCTACGAAACCCTGACAGAGGTCAGGTCCAATGTTATGTTATGCCCAAGGAATAATGCGAATTGTGAGTGTAGATCTCATATAGGCCGAGTGTAGATCTCCTCTAATTAGCACATTATGAAATCTTATCTCCTCTAATTAGCATGTTATGAAATCTTATGCCAGAAGAAATGACGTTATTTTCCCATTATGTAAGTATGTTATTCGAGTTCTTACTTCTATTATTTCAGGAATTTAGAAAAGTGTACAAATCCTTAAATAGGCTAAATTTGAATGTAAATTACTCATTTTAAGGCGACATGGTTTAATTGTTTTTAAACGACTAATGTGGATTTCTTTACCTTCTTTAACTATTGTTAAGTCACTTTGTTTGGCTATAAGTACGAATGATGTTCCTTAGAGGGGTGTAGACGTTAAAGTGTGGCCTTTAGTTTTATGGATTCAATATATTGGAGGATAACATTTTCTTTTGAAGTTCTGCTTGGCTGATATGATAATATTAGTATAGATGTGATATACTTAATACTTATCGATATTTGCTTGCAGCTGTTACGTTTTATGGAGTTGAGGTACACTCACTGAGTGTGTGGTAGCTCACTCCCTCCTTATTGTCCCTTCCCAAGTTCAGATTTATCCGGTATAGAGGTTATGGTGATGACCTGCTAGCAGCCATTTTGACAGTTTCACTTGATTGGTTGCTGTGAAGTGATGAATTTCTTACCATTTATGTAATTAATTAAGTCTACTTATCAATTGTGTAAGCATGTAGATGGCTCTGGACCTATGTATATATTGCTATAACACCTATTATTAACTAGTTTGAATTTCAATAACTCGAGTGTATGGCCTATGGGAGTGACTCATGTGACCTAGCAATCTATTTTATCTTATTGTCAAACTCCAAGTACCCTTAGCTTAATTTAAGCTTTAAATCACTGTAAATATAAGCAGAAGTCTGCCAATTTTGTCTCAGAATGTCTAAACATGTGTAAAGTTTAAGTTTGCCCTTAATTGCCTTAGGGATTTCTTCTAGAAGTCCTAGCAGTGTGACGCCTCCTTGGGATGAGGGGTGTTACATTGGTTGGTATCAAAGCCATAGGTTGCCTTTTGCATTTAGACATAATAATAGGAGTTGCAATGTGTGAAATACGTGATTTATGTGCTTACATGAACGTGCTCTGCCTTTATATTATCTATAGTAATTGAATGACCTATGGGGTGTGTGTGTGTGTGTGTGTGTGTGTGTGTGTGTGTGTGTGTGTGTTTGTGTGTTTGTGCGTGTGTGTATGCTAGTTTTCACACTTACCCTTATAGTGGTAGTGTGGGATAGTGTTTCACATCATTGAGTGTGTGTACTTACCTTTTTGGTGGGCCGTTTTGCATGCGATCAAATACTGGAGAGCTTTAGAAATGAGTAATCGGTGGGGCCCCAACTGAGTAACCTAAAACTACTGGGTGGTAAAGTCTATAAGGAAGCTGCCTATGATCGGCAGGTGGAGAGAAGTTGCCATCACTCTTCATCAATGGACGGTGCACATGTAGGCATACGCCCCTTTATCTATCGAGGCTTAGTGCAATTTCTACTATAGGTAGAGCATCAAGTTTATAAGGAAGCTGCCTATGACTAGTGTGGGCGTCAACATTTCGGACCATACGGAAGCATTACAAGCTAATGCTTTAGATGTGGAGAAATAGGACACAAGGTCGCTGACTGTCCAAAAGCAGCATGGAGCAGCTAGGGCAGCATTCAAAAATCAAGAGTGGGAAGTCATCCTGGGGCACAACGAGGTTGCCCTCCAACTAATGCTTCCTTGGGAGGCAATAGGAGCAACAAAAAGCCACAAGCGGAAGGCAGAGTATTTTGCTTGGAAGGAGAAGAGGCTGAAGATCCCACTGCTATAGTGTTAGGTACTCTTCTTGTTAACTATCTTTATGCTGGCATTTTATTCAACTCTGATGCTACTCGCTCATTTGTAAACCCTAAATTTGCAAAGAAACTCACCAGTAAGCTTGACGAGATGGATATGCAACTATTATGACCACTCCCCTAGGATCTGTTTATCATACTGGCATCATCTTTAAGAATTATCCTTTTAATGTGGAGGGAGAGTACTCTCCGCTGATTTGATACAATTAGAGATATAGGGATGGGATATTATTTTGGGGATGGATTACTTAGCTAAAGATAAGATTACCATAGATTGTGAGAAGAAGTTAATCACTTTCTCGACCCTTGAAGGAGAAAGGCTGGAATTTAAAGGAAATGGTTGTCAAAAAGCCATTCTAACCATATCCGCCATGTAAGCATTCACAATGTTGAGAAAAGGGTGTCAAGGTTATCTATGTGCAATTGAGGTGGCAAAACCTAAAGAACCAGACTGAGATGAGATCCTAGTGGTGAGAGAATTCCCCAGTGTATTTTAGGAAGTGTCGGGGTTACTACCTGATCGAGCAATTAAGTTTACAATAGACCTGGTGCCAGGCACCGCCCTAATATCTAAGACTCCTTATCATACGACACCTGCTGAACTTGCTGAGTTGAAGATCTAACTGCAGGAGTTATTAGATAAAGGGTTCATTCAACCTAGTGTCTCACCGTGGGGAGCCGGGGAGCCCCCAGTGCTTTTTGTGAAGAAGAAAAATGGGAGTTTAAGATTGTGTATCAATTATCGGGAGCTAAATAAGGTGACCATCAAAAACAAATATCCTCTCCCTAGGATTGATGATTTATTTGATTAACAAAGTCAGATTAGGTTGTCTACAATTCATCCCTTGGAGTGCGGCCCTTCCCCGGACCCTGCGTGAAAGTGGGATACTTGTGCACTGGGCTGCCCTTTTTTTATCATTAGTTGATGATTAAAAGAGAGGATCTGCCCAAAATGGCCTTCCGAACTCAATGTAGGCACTACGAGTTCCTAATGCTACCATTTAGGCTAACTAATGCCCCAGCTTTCTTCATGGACTTAATAAACAGAGTATTCATGCCCTTCCTCGATAAATTCGTGGTATTAATTGATGATATCTTCGTATATTCTAAAAGCAAGGAGGAATTTGCAGATCACTTACAAATGGTATTGAAAACTTTAAAAGAACACAAGCTATATTCTAAGCTTAAAAAGTGTGAGTTTTTGGTTGAGAAGGTACACTTTCTGGCTCATGTTGTGTCTCAAGAAGGCATTTTGGTGGACCTTACAAAAGTACAAGCGATTGTGAATCGGCTAAGACCTGCGAATTTCTCCGAAGTGCAAAGCTTCCTAAGTATGGCTGGTTATTACAGAAGATTCGTAGAAGGATTCTCTAAGCTAGCCATGCCTATCACAAAGTTAATTTAGAAAAGCAATAAGTTTAATAGGTAAAAAAATGTAAAAACAACTTCTAGGAGCTAAAGAAGTGGTTTAGTATCTTCACCAGTGCTAGCAATGCCTGAGGGCAATGAGGGATTTGTGGTCTATAATGATCTATCCAAGAAAGGATTGGGATGTGCTCTAATGCAGAAAGGCAGAGTTATCACCTATGCCTCTCATCAACTGAAGCCATATGAGGAAAATTACCCAACGCACGACCTAGAATTGGTTACAGTCATATTTGCGTTGAAGATGTGGAGACACTACCTTTATGGAGTAAGATATGAGATATACACTGATCATAAGAGTCTGAAATACGTTTTTACTCAAAAAGTGTTAAACATGAGACAGAGAAGATGGTTGGAACTTCTAAAGATTATGTTGTGTAGGTCAAGTATCATCCTAGTAAGGCAAACGTAATGGCAGATGCTTTGAGCAAAAAGTCTACTAGTTCTATAGCCTGCCTACTTACACGAGAAATGAGGCTTCTGAAGGAATTTGACGCACTCTAGATAGAAGTAGTGCTACTAGGGAATCGAAGCTACCTAGCAGCACTCCATATTATTTCTCCACTAATAGAACAAATCTAGTAGCATCAGAAGGAAGACCTTGAAATTATGAAGATTAGAAAGGGAGTAGAAGAAGGAAGGATTAAGGAATTTCTAATCCAAAACGATGTGCATTGGTATGGGAATAGGTTGCGTGTTCCTAACATACTAGACTTCAAGAAGGAACTATTGAAATAAGCACATAATTCAGCCCCTACCACTGATCCCGGAAGCACCAAAATGTACCATGATTGAAAACCCATTTCTCGTAGATAGGAATGAAAAGAGAGATTACGGACTTTGTGGCTCGATTTCTCACCTATCGAAGAATAAAACTGAGTATCATGAACTTGGAGGATTACTTCAACCCTTACCTATTCCAGTATGGAAATGGGACCGCATCACCATGGATTTTGTCACTGGATTACCAAAAATCACCAAGCAACATGATATTATCTAGGTGGTTGTTGACATATTAACCAAGGTCGCACACTTTCTAACCATGAAAGTCACTTTTAGCTCTAAGACATTAGTAGATTTATATATCAAAGAAATAATCATATTGCATAGAGTACCTCTTGGCATTGTGTCAGATTGAGATACTAAGTTTATATCCTGGTATTGGCACATATTTCAACGGGGCGATGGGAATAGAACTAAGCCTAAGTATAGCCTACCACCCACAATCAGATGGGCAATCAGAAAGAACTATTCTAACCTTATAATATATGCGGAGAACATGTGCGTTGGAATACACAGGGACCTGGGATCACAACTGGCCTCTCGTCGAGTTTGCGTACAATAATAGCTACCATATAGTATCGGTATGGCTCCCTTTGAAGCATTGTATGGATGACGTTGTAGAACTGCTATTTGCTGGGACAAAGTTGGAGAAAGGGAACCCTCTAAGATAGAACTAATCAACTAAATGGTCGAGGTGATCAAAACTGTATGTAAGAAAATGCAAGATGCCTAGAATAGGCCAAACAGCTATGCAGATTTCAGGAGGAGACCCTTAGAATTTAATGTTAGGGGCTATGTATTTCTGAAGGTCTACCCACTCAAGGGAAGCATAAGGTTTGGTCAAAAAGGGAAACTAAGCCTAAGATTTTCCTTCGAGATTCTACCAGAAGTGGGCCCGGTTGCGTAGCGATTGGCCCTACTGCCCTCGCTACAAGGCATACACTACGTATTCCATGTATCCAGTCTCCAAAAGTATATTTCCGACCCAGATCCTGTTATCCAGTATGAACCCTTGCAGATTAAGGAGAACATCACATATATGGAAGAACCCATTCGAGTATTCGAAAGAATGGAGAAGAAGCTCAAGAATAGAAGTATTCCCTATGTTAAAGCGCTTTGGAAGTATCATAAAATAGCTGAAGCAACCTGGGAGCCGGAAAGAGAAATGCGAGAGAAGTACCCAACATTATTCTGACCAGGTAAGCAATTTCAAGGATGAAATCCTTTTAAGGGGGGACAGTCCAATACCACTGTTCTTTCCTTTTAGTTTAAGCTAACTATCCTACTTTATGACATTACGAAATCCTATTTTATTATTTAGTTAAGTTAAATTAATGTCGATATGCTTCCCTAATGATAATTTTATTACAAGGAGGATTATTATGATTATTAGGTTTGAAATTTTACGATAATCCTAATAACTGTTTATAAGAATTATTATCGATGAGTAAATCAAGTGGATTCCCGAGTGCGATTGAGTTGACAAACTTTAGAATTTATTTCGTCAAATATTAGACCGAGTGTTACTAACGAGAACGAATAAGTCGAGCGTTAGTATCAACGGCTTGAATTTGGGTTAAGTGGTACGAAATTGGGTTGAGTAATATTAAATGATTAGACAAACTAGAACCACAAAAAGGAAAAAGGGGACCCTGTTTTTGGCCGAGACCCACAGCAGAAACCCAGTCCCTCCCTTACTTCAGCCTCCCTTCTTCTTCTTCTTTCTCTCAAAACACCAAAACTGCAGTTCATCTTCTTCCTTCCCTAGAAAAACGCAACGTCCCCTCCCTCTCTCTCTCTTACCGGCCTCCATTCACCACATTCAACCTCCCAAAAATCACACCAAACGTTTTGCAGCGAATTCAAGAAGAAGCTGACTGAATCAACCATGTTTGTGGTTATCTCTATCACGAATTGAGGCACCGAAGGCGTGCCGAAACCCAGCCCTATCCCTCTGCTCCATACCCACCTTCAATCCCCTATAAATTGAGCAAAAAGCTGCTGCAACGAACACCAGAAAGAAGGGAAAATAGCAGCCCATAAACAACACGAACAACAGCAGAATCGGGCCTAAGGCGGACCGATATGAGGTCTGTGTTGGGCAGTGAATAAGGAGGCGGATCTCTGGTTCTAGCACGTCTGAAACCACACCCAAAACCCTTAAATCGGGTCCTAAGCTTGGAAGAGAGGGGGTGTGTAATCACAAATTACAAAGATTGAATTTTTATAGATTCAATTAATTTGAATGGGTTATAATCTCTATGGACACAAAATCCTCTGATTCTTTCTCTCTCAATGATGAATTTTCCAACCCTTGAAACAGAGGAGTGGGGACCTATTTATAGGAAAACCTCTCCTCCGAAGTCAAGACAGTCTTGACTTGGGTTTTGGGCTTTAACCTAGGCTTTGGGTCTTTCAATTAGGCCTTATCCCAGGCTACTTGACTTTCGTTTGTTTGACTTTGACTTTGACTTTGACTTTGACTTAGACTTAGGAGTCATCCGGGCTTGAACCGAGCATTGACTTGGAAGTCGTCTCGAGGTGTAACCGGAGGTTGACTTGAGAGTCTTTTTTTATGATTGACTTGTGAGTCGATGTTGACTTTGACCTTTTCGACTTTGACTTTGATTTTGACTTTGACCGCGCCATCACTTGATCATCTTCCGGGCTTTAGGTCGTGACTTGACTTGGTAGCCGTCTTGAGCCTCGATTTGGGCTTTGACTCGAATTTTAATTGAACCCGGACTTGGTAATCATCTGGGCTTCATTTTGGGCTTGATCTGCAAGTCTTTGGGCTTGATTAAGTTAATTAAAAGGGTTGGCCCAATTAATTAAATAAATTTAATTTTGGTACGACACGAACAAATTTTGAGTGCCTACAAATTGCCCCCTCGAGACAAGGTCACATATGAGACTTGTCGTTTGAGGGGTGACCGATGTCTCAAACTTTTTAAAATGTGCCATTTCAGCTGCCCATTTTTTTAGACATGGGCCTGACCCGATTTCGTCATTCCCGAGCTGGGCTGGACCGGCCATTACTTCATTTCTTCTTTTGTTATGTTTGTATGGACCAGGCCCATCCCATTTCCCTTCTTTTTCTTTATTTTCTGCTGCTTGGGCCTAGCCCTGCTTCATTAAGCTTGAGGCCTGTTTCCTTTTCGCTTAAGTGAACACGTGAGCAGCACATGACCAGGGCTGCCTCTTTCGTTCCCCTCTTCGCTTGGGCTAGGACGTGATTCATTTCCTTTTTGTTTCATGTTTTTTTGTTTCCCAGTGGCCCTGGACTGCTTGCACCCCCATGGACCGGCCTGCCTTGTTTCATTTAAATTAAGCAGCATGCGCGGCACGTGATTAGGGCACTATTCCCCTTTCTTCTTCACTGCTACGACCAACCACCAACACTCAGCCCTTGTTCTTTATTTCTTGCTTCTTCACCACTATAGTACACTGTCACCTCCATTGCACCCAGAACTAGAGCCCTATTTGCACAACTATTTTCCATTTGCCCAGACCTTCCCTTTCCTCTTTCACGTCAGCTCACCATTACCAGTGGACGCTTGCCTCTTCCTCCTTCATTTTGATTTCCAGAAACTGAAATCCTTCACTGTTGCTGCCCACACACAGAGAACGTGAAGCTCTTACGCTATTGTCTACTGGTTTAGGGTGGAAGTCCATTAAAAAGCTGATCTTTGCACCAATTTTTTTGGTCATTGTGGGCACTGTTCATTCTTCTTCTTCGTCATTTGCTGCTACAACGCCCTTAGCTCACGCCATCCCTTCTTCCTCCTCTTCTTTCCTTCAGCAAAAGCCACCAAACGCCGAGCTCCATTTTGCTGCTGTTGTACCAGTAGTTAATGGTGAAACCAACCCTCCAAGTTTGATTGTTCTCACCACTTTTGGTCATCTACCCATCAAAGGTATTGTCTTTTTACGCATCATCATCATTCAGAGGTTTGTTAGCTTTTCTGAGTTAGTGGAAAGATGTGGGCATGAACTGAGTAGTATCAAGAATGGGATATTTCATGCTTTTGGTTTCGGGTTAATGATATGACGGCATGAAAATGAATGAGGTAGGGGATGAATGAAAACAAACCAGGCATCCTTTTTTGGTTGGAATTGGATAGATTGAGGAGGGAGCAAGTAGGTTTATAATTTAGGCATGCTTGTGAGGAACAGAGACAGTGAAAGATTGAAGCTTGACCTTTTTTGTTTCTTCTTTCCACACCTCTGTTCCTTCGACGGGGAGATGGAAATTAAATGGCCAATTTTCACCAGGGTGTTGGCTTCCTCTTTTTCTTGCACATTAGTTCTTGATTGTTGTTTATGACCCCCATAGAGAGCCTTTTCTCCTCCTTTGAATATGAAAATTAAGCCCCCTTGTATTTTTTTTGTGCGCTTGACAGCTTAAATAAAGTGGGCTACTAATTTTTTAGGCATAGGAATTTTTGTGCCCAAATTATGTGTAAAAATGAAGTACTTGAACTCATAAGCGTGAAACGACTTCTCATGCCTGCTTGTACCGTTGTAACGTCACATTCATCTATTGTCGTACTTTTCGCGTTTCACGACGTCATGTTCACTTATTTGAAGATCGCATTTTTCTCGCTTATGCTTACTATATATTTGTTTTGAACGCTGAAACCCCCCCTTTTTTTGTTGCGCTCGTATCGTTGCTTGTGTAGGTTGAGGAGTCATTTAAAGAACCACTCGCGACACGGTTCGCTGCTTGGCCATGGGCCTCGAATAGAACTGATACGCACGAAAGCGGTATGAAGATTTGAAAAACCACTTGCGACACGGTTCGCTGCTTGGCCATGGGCCTCGAACGGAACTGATACGCATGAAAGTGGTATGACGACTTGAAGAACCACTTGCGACACGGTTCGCTGCTTGGCCACAGGCCCCGAACGGAACTGATACGCACAAGAGTGGTATGAAGACCTCAAGAACCACTTGCGACACGGTTCGCTGCTTAGCCACGGGCCTCGAACGGAACTAATACGCACAAGAGTGGTATGAAGACCTCAAGAACCACTTGCGACACGGTTCGTTGCTTGGCCACTGTCCTCGAATGGAACTGATACGCATGAAAGTGGTATGAAGACTTGAAGAACCACTTCCGACACGTTTCGCTGCTTGGCCACGGGCCTCGAACGGAACTGATACGCACAAGAGTTGTATGAAGACCTCAAGAACCACTTGCGACACGGTTCGCTGCTTGGCCATTGGCCTCGAACGGAACCGATACGCACGAAAGTGGTGTGGGCAGCGAGGAGCAGCTAGCGCGGGTGTCAACCAACATTTTGATTGATTTTGCTCTACACTTCTCCCTTCTTTAGCATTTATCTTATCTATACGCCGCTTTGCTTACTGATTTCTTTCCTGAAAAACAATTTAACTTTGTGTTTTCTTCTATTTCCAGGTAATTTATATTGGTACATCTTAAGGAGTTTCAGCGTGACGGCAGGCTTTTTCTTTCCGTCGTAGATAAGGAAGACGATAATCCTCGGTCAGGGAGTTGCTTCTGAGTCTACCGTTCTTTAAGGAGGCCGAAAGCCAACCAGACACTTGTTACAGAGCCATCATCCTTTCCTTCCAAATTTTCTATCCGGGTGGAAAAGGGCGCAGAAGATGGTTCCGTCAGGTATTTTCTACAGAGCACCTATCATAACAAATCCAGTCTTCTTACTGAATTCCCTATGCTCGGGCGTCGCATCATATCCGGGCAATCCAAATGGGGCACGAACAAGATCCTTTATGGCGTCTTTGGCTACATTCCCTTATTCTAGGAATGGACAGAGCATGTGCTTTCCTGTTTTGAGGCACGCCTGCGAAGATGCGCTTTACATGAGACGGCGTATGCCTCGCTCTACTCTTATAGTCGCGACGTACATGTTGTGCGTGCTTTTTGTGAGAGTTGGTGTCCTACCACCAACACTCTTCACACGATATCCGAAGAAATGTCTATCTCGTTACGGGATTTGCACAAGCTTGGTGGACTCCCAATTAATGGGAAGATCTATGATGAGACAATCCCCTGCTTCCAAGCCTTTTGAGCACCGGGACAAGCAAAACCTGAGGACTATGCCATCTTCCTGCAAGTTTCTGTTCGCTGCTTTTAGATGCTTGGAAAGGATGTCTACCTGTGAGAAAGGCATCAATGCCAAGGCTTGGATTGATTTCTGGTGCAAGAAGAAGCTCATTCACAACCCACCGGCGTGGTGTCGCTCGCGTAGCTCGACTCCCACAAGGACGCAAAATCCAAGTGGTCGCATTCAACCTCAAGATCCTTGCTGGAGTCGTGAGGAGTTAGAAGTCTTCAAAAGCTTGGGGGTTTCAAAAGAGAGGAGGGAAAGCACCTATCTGGCAGCGTATCTATCTTGTTGGCTGTGTGTTTTTGCGGTTCCAGAGACCGAGGAGAAAGTCATTCGCCCGGGCACTTTTGAGGCTGCTAGCCTGATGGCGTCTGGTACTACCTTCAACCTAGTTATCCCTTTTTTAGAGAAAAATTATTTTATTTTTTATCCGTTGGCATAAAAGTCAACGATTTCATGCTGATTTTTCTTAATTAACGGATAGTGCATGCAATTAAGGGTTGTCATCCCTAATCTTCAGTCATATTACCTTTTTTTAAGTAGATTTTCGTCACCCTCCAACGACTAGTTTTTCCCCTATAAATACCAGCCTTCCTAATGGTACTAGATACATAGAAAACACTCATCATTTATTCTCTTTATCCTGACTATTCACTCCTCCATTGTGCAGGGGAATTGCAGTCTTGCATATTCCAAGGTTCTGGCCATAGGAGCACATACTCAGAGGCTCGTTGTATGAACCTTAGGAGCAATCAACTGCTTCGATTTACAACTTAGTTAAGCCAAAACTACTTTTAAGGTGGTGCTTCTTCATGGCATAGCACTCTCTGTTTCTTTTCTCCACCACTGGTATCCCTTGTTTTTCATACAATTTGAAAGCGATTTCCATGTCATCTGCAAATCAATGTCTCTTACTATTAACAAATTCCTTACAAATCTCTCAAAACTCGAACAACTCAATAGAATAAACTATAGATGTTGGTCCCTAAAGAATCTAATTTCTTTTAATGATTAGAGGTCAACTATGTGTTGTTCTCTTACCTAACTAAAAAGAGCAATACATATAAAACTATTGCTACATCCATTGAAGGCACTAACAAAGATAAAGCCAAACTTGTTGATGAGGCAACCATGAAAAAGTTTGAGGATAATAAAATGGTCAGGGGGCACCTGTTGAATCATATGACTAACCCCCTATACGATTTCTATGTTACCTCTAAATCTGCTAAGATTATATAGGAGAACTTGGATGTCAAGTATGGAGCTGATGTTGCTGGAAAGAAGAAGTATGTGGTTGGTAAATGGCTATGGCTCCAAATTACTGATGGCAAGCCAATCATGGAGTAGTTTCATATCTATGAGAACCCATGTGCTGAAGTTTTGAATGAGAACATGAAGACGTGTAAGATACTATGGGATAGTGTGCTCGTCAAGAAATTTCCACCATCTTGGAGTTATTATAGGGATTAGCTCAAACATAAGAAGAAATATCTCATCTTGCAGGTACTGATTAGCCATAAGAGAGCTGAAGAAGCTAATCATCTCAAATATAAGATGGATTCCTTTTCTTCAAATTCTTCCAAAGATAACTTAGTTGAATCTACTGTGTCTACACATAGAGATAGGTTTAAAGGCACAGGTAACAGGAACCAGAAGCCAAGCCATCCTAGGTAGTAGAGCAAGTCTAGCAACAAATCCAAAAGGCAAAGGTGTTGTGCTATGCCTATGGTAACCCAAGGCACAAAGCGTACCAAGGCCCACTTCACAAAGGAAAGTCCCATCCAAAGTAGAAGCCTGTTAGACAACCTGCAGCCTAGGCCAACATTGCTGGGGACATTGAAATCATCTGTATTGAGCTTAAAGAGGCAAGCCTAGTGGCAAACAACACTTAATGGATCTATGATACTAGAGCTTCAAGGCACTTCTGCACTAACAAGTAACTTATGCAGGACTTTGAAGACATCATAGGTGGTGAATGCATCTACATGGGGAAACTCTACGGCTACTAGAGTTATGGTAAAAGGAAGATTCTTGTTACATTTACTTTTGGCAAGCAATGTGCGGTATATGTCTTCCCATAGAAAACTTAGTTTATGGTATACTTCTAAATAAAGTCAGACTGAAAATTGTTGTTGGAGATGACAAAATTGTTATTTCTTGCAATTGGGTATTTATTGGGAAAGGATACCTGAATGGGAGTTCCGCTTATATTGTTGAGTTTATTGATTTGTGGCATGGTAGAGTAGGCTATGTTAATTTGGCTTCCATAAAACGACTCAAAATCTTTGCTTAATTCTTCTTGTGAATTTTGATAATTTTTCCAAGTGTCATGTGTACATAGAAACAAAATATGCCACAAAACCACTTTCAAACCTGTCACTAGTACAAAATAGAATTAGTAGAACTAATATATTTGGACCTAGCAGACTTTGAAAACACAATCAGCAAGGGGGGGGGGGGGGAGGTATTACATCACCTTTGTAGATGACTATCTTGGACTACCAAAGTATACATCCTTAGGTCTAACAATGAGGCTCAGGAAATGTTTTCGAAATACAAGGCAAATTTTCAAAACCAATTGGGCTGAAAAATTAGAAGACTTAGAACCACATGAGGTAGAGAATATGAGACGAACTCTCTAATAGCCTTTCATGAGAAAAACGGTGTTATAAATGAGGTTAATGCACCTTATACTCCCCAATATAATGGGATGGTCGAACGTAAAAATAGAATCCTTAAAGAAATTATGAATATCACGCTTTTGAGTTTGGGGTTTTTTGACAACATATGAGTGAAAGCTATTTTATCTGCCTACTATATTCTTGATAAAGTACCACGTAAGAAGTTAGGCCAGACCCCATATAAATTATGGAAAGGCTATGCTCCTAACTTGAGTTTTTCTAAGGGTGCAAGAGTGTCTGGCTAAAGTTCCACTGCCTGAACTCAAACGAGAAAACAACAGTCCTAAAACCTTTAATTCTACGTTTAATTGTTATGCCCAAAATAGTGTTTCATATGGATTTATGTCATTGAGTGACTTCTCTATTTACGAGTCTAGGGATGTAGAATTGTCTGAGCATGTTTTTGTTTTGAAAAAGAATGTCTCTACGCATGTGCATAATGTCATCCTTGTGCATAACAATGTGAGTATGCCTGCTTTTAGTTATGCTGTTAGAGATCTAGTTGATGAACCTCAAAGGAGTAAGAGACGCAGAGTTGAGACTAGTTTTGGTCCTACCTTTCTCATTCCCTTTTTGATTGAAGATTTTGATGCTAATTTTTGTGCCATTGAACTTTTGTCCGCTTTCTTTATCAAATAAGATCTAAAAACTTATGCAAGGGCCATAAAATTCGTAGATGCTAGTTTCTAAAAAGAGCTCATTAAAAATGAATTAGACTCTATAGTGTCAAATCAAAATTGGGAGTTGGTTAACTTACCTAAGGGTTTTAGACCTATTAGTAGTAAATAGATCTTTAAGGAGAAGTTAAAACCCGATGATTCAATACATAAATACGAAGATAGACTAGTCATTAGAGGATTTGACCAAAAGAAGGAAATTGACTGCTTCGACACGTATTCTCTAGTGACCAAACATGCCACTACTAGAACTTTAGTCTCCTTAGCTCCTATCCATGGTGTTATTGTGTGTCAGATGGATGTGAAAACAACATTCCTTAATAGTAACAAAGAGGAAGAGATTTATATGTCTGAACCTAAGGGATGTTCAGTTCCTGGCCTGGAGAATAAAGTTTGTAAGCTTAGAAAATCTCTTTATGGCCTTAAACACGCCCATAAATAGTTGTATGAAAAGTTTGATAGCACACTAGTACAACATAATTTTGTTGTGAATACTTCCGATTCTTGTGCGTATTCAAAATTGATTGGCTTAGATTGTGTGATAATATGTTTATATGTAGATGACATGTTGATCATTGGTACTAATGTGCATGCTATTAAAGAGTCTAAAAAGTAGTTGTCTTCTCATTTTGAAATAAAGGAGATTGGTAATGTAGATGTGATATTGGAGATCAAGATTAGAAAGATAAATAATAGTTTTTCTTAATTTTGGTCTCATTATATTGAAAAACTTTTAAAGAAATTTAACTATTTTTATGTGATTCCTATGAGAAATCCTTGTGATCATAGCGTGCACCTTAAAAAGAATAAGCGGTCTAGTGTTTACCAAATTGAGTATGCTAAAATCATAGGAAGTGTGATGTTTCTTATGAACTATACTCGACCTGGCATTGCTTATGTTCTTAGTAGGATAACCCTAGTAAATATTGAGATGCATTATTTCGATTACTTAAGTACCTAAGAGATACTATGGACTGGTGTTTGCATTTTAATAACTTTACTACTTTGTTCGAAGAATTTTGTAATCCAATTGGGTCTTTGATTATGATGAAGTCAGTTCTACTAGTGGTTATGTGTTTAGCTTTGTTGGAAGAGCTATCTCATGGAAACCCACCAAGGAGGCTTGTATAGCACGCTCTACAAATGGAAGCTGAATTTGTTGCTGTTAAGTCAGCAGCTCGAGAAGTGGAACTGTTGAAAAATCTACTAGCAGATATGACACTGTGAGGAAGTAGCCTACGGTTATTTCCCCTCATTGTGACTCGTTGACAGCAATAGGAGTTGCATAAAATAGTGCATATAATGGAAAGAAGAGACACATTCGCATTAGACACAATGTGGTAAGATAGTTGCTAAAACATGGTGTCAATCTACAAAATTCATGAGATCTGAGAGAAATTTAGTGGATAGACTGACTAAGGGCTTCATCAGGCAAGTGGTTCTCAAGATGTCAAGGGGGATAAGACTGAGGCCCGTGGATTGAGATAGTATGGTGGATTCCCACTTATGGTTAAAGGAAGTCATGCTAGCCCTAATATGCACTATATCTCCATCCTTATGATGTACAATAGTGCTTTTGAGGAGTTGAGCTTTTATAATCTTAATGGATCTATAGCCCATTGGGGTGGTTCTGTTACGACGCACTTGACTGATTCACTTCTTGATGTATGTAAGGTTAAGCGGCAACATGGTCTTAATGATTCCACAACCATGATTATGGTGGTCTATGTTGAGATGCACTTGATGGAATTGCCTACGTAAGGGTGAAGGTCTAGCCACCTTCTATGACTTACTCGGGCTGTCTCTCCAAAACAATTATAAGACCTGAGATGTGCACATGTCCTTAAAAGGCATAAGTTTATTATCACAAAATACACAGTGACCATAAGGGTTGATATGTGTTATGGGGGTCTCAAAAAAGGTCTATCAAGTTCAAGATTCATTTACCTGACAAACTTCATTGTTGCCCTACTTCACTATGCACCCATTCCTTTATGCTTTGTTTTGTTAGTGCTGTGGGATGAGGGTTAACAACCACAATTGCATGAGGCCATCTGCGTGATCTGTGGGTTGTTAAATGTAGGCTTATCTTGTCTGCTGATTTTTTTGGAGAAAAAATCTTTTTTTTGGGTCTATTGGCGTAACAGTTAACAATTTCGTGCTGGTTTTTCTCCCCATCTTTCTCCAGTAACGACTATTTGATTCAACAACTTCAAATCTATTAATTCTAAATTCAATCCAGAAGAAATGCTTGGGGATTTATGAAGTTAAGAAAGGTGATTTGATCAAAATGATAAACATGTGCTTTTCTCTAGCTGAATATTTTTGAAGAATTGCAATCTATCCAAAATTTAGTTTATTCTTTCAAAATCAACCAAATTGCCTAAACTAAGCAAAAGTCGCTCTTTCAAACTAATTTATCTTAATCCAAGTTAAATAATTTTGATTACTCTCTAGTCCTCCTAACATGCAAATCTCTCTTTTGAGTCGACGCTATGTTAGGTTTTATCAAGCAACCTAACAATCGAATGTCACCTTTCAGTTTTTTACCCAATTGTTTCAATTGTGCAACAAACTTTGGCCAAACATCCATTCACAACATGAAAATCACTTGATAAAATGAAATCAAACCAATTATGAATCAAAGCGCAATTTTAATGATAAACATTATTCAACTACACTTCCATTAACAAATAAATCCCTAGACAAAATAACTAACCTATACATAATTAAGGATTCAACAACTAACCAATTATTCAGTGAAAATCTAAGAGGGAAGGGCTTGACAAAGACAACCTTCAATCAAGGACTTCAAACTGCCTCAAAACTGAACTCACACTCAAGATTTCTCACTAAAACAACAATCAAACTAAAAATCCCAACTAAAGAGCAAACTTTTGAGAAAGAAAATGAACTAAAACTATGCTTCCTTTTTTTTATTTTTTGCTGCTGAAAAACAAGGTTTTATGGAAGAACATGAACGTTTTCATCCACACAGTCGAAGGAAGACGAAGAGGCCACAGTTACACAGCTCGTCACGGTCTGTGGCAGGCACCATGGTCCGGCTGTGGTCTTGGCTGGAACTGAATTTCTGCTATTCTCTTGCTCCACGGGCATAGCATCCCATGGTTGTCCATGGAGGAGGTCCAAATACATCCAATGAGGGTCAAATGTTAGGTCAAAATAGCCTAAAATCCTACAAAATATATCAAATAACCATACCTAAGCATAAATCGAGAATAGGAGTACAAATGGTAACTTAGCACACATAATTCTCCTAAAAATGTGGCAAAATGGCCCTAAAATGATGTATACACTAAGTACTTATCAAGCTCCACCATACTTAAACTATTGCTTGTCCCTAAGCAACGCTTAAACCAAAATTATGTGAAAACCTCCTCAAGAAAGATATAGGTAGTGTTTCAACGCCGATTCAAAGTAGGCCAAAAAGAGGCAAAAATCATTTAGTAAACAGACCAGGGAATGGAAAGTTCGAAAACCACATGATAAACCACAACGTCAAATTTGAATTAATCCCCCCAAATCATCAAATACAATCATTCAACATATGAAACAAATGAAGCCTGCAAGGCCGGCAGAACCTCACTATAGTTATGTGGCACTTATCACTGATTTCTTCAAAAATATATATATATATATAAAGGTTCCCTCAATTCTCATTCCTTAGACTGAAATCTACCATAAGCTTGATAAGACTCTCAAATTTGTCATCACTAAAATGCAAACACACTAGATAATCATGAGGACTTTCATATGGTTGTAATGGGGCCATGGGTAAAGGTAAAAGGGGAATAAATGTTTTTGAAATATGGAGCTAGAAACTATATACTAAGAGAAAAACAATTCCAATGCATCATTACAACATCATCCCTAAACCAATACAAATCAGCAAAATACATCCCTAATTTGAAGAGAGAAAGAGTTGAAAGACCATAAAAATAGACAATTCCAACAAGGCTAACGCTCTCATTATTATTCACTTTTTTTTTGTTGGTGTTTTGTGTTCTTTTTTTTCTTTCTTCGGTTGTTTGTTCTTTTTTTCTCAAAAGAGTTTGCCAAGGGAAATCCATACCAAACTTTGAATTCCAACTCTTCTATAAACTTTATGCAAAAACCGCAAGGGATTTTCTTTTTTTCTTCTAACAAGATCACACATCCCTTTACAAAACATCCAAAATCCAGTAAAAGATCTCAATACTCCTCACTAGCTCCCAATCAAACTTGATGCAAGAGAATGAAATGCTCCTCTAGTCTTGGCTGAAGGGTGAGATAATCATTTGGCCATAGGCTATAGTAGGAGGTTCAAATCAAGAAAAAAAATGATATAAGCTCGAAGGGGCTAGCAAAGGATATAATACATAACAAAAGTGGCTATTTGGCTGTTGGGTTTAACAAATCAAAGAATGCCTCAATCATATTGCCTAAATGCATATGCGAAATATGATCTTGAATGAGAGTCAAAGCAAGTTCTAGAGAATTGATGTCAAGGAAGAGTCGCACATGATAGAAACATGAGACTAAATTGATAAATAGTCTCTAAAAGCTCAAAGCCTCACGAGACATCTTCCAAAGTCTTAACTAGATCATTAGTAAACACATACCAAAGTTCTTGTAAAGAGTCATGGGGTAATCAACTCGTACTCAACATGAGGTCAAAACATGAAACTTATTTCGAAAACTCATTCCCTAACATTTTATGCACAATTGGGCGAACTAAAAGATCAAACTAAACCAAATAAGTCTACCTAGTATACAAAGACCACCATCAGAGGATTTTTTTCTTCTCTTTTTTGTTTCTTTTTTTTTACTTAAAAAACTAGACTAAAAATGCAACCTAAAATGAAAAGAAAAAGAAAAACTAAATATACTTCGAAAAATGCTTCTAACCAAATAAAATTGAAAACCTAAAATAAAGCTCTAAAAACAACTATCACAGACAATATATACAGCACAAAGGAACACCAAAATAGATAAGGCATCAGATGCCAGATGATCAATACAACTCCCCCATGCTTGAATCACACATTGCCCTCAATGTGGGCACATAAGAGAAAAAAGGAAGTGGTTGAGGAGGATGGGGTGGTTGGCCATAAGAGATATGCCAATCCCACTAGGTCTCTAAACATGTCCTATAGTTCTAGAAATATTGAGTCTGGGTAGTAAGCATCGCACGAAACTCGTCGTGGCGCTCTTGGAAAAAGTCCCGAAGAGCGGCATTCTTAGAAGTAACAAAAGCTCGAAGGGACACTTACTCCTCCTGAATGGACCTAATGGTGGCTTGGAGTTCGGCATAGTCAGTAGGGGGCGGTTGAGAGGAAGACCTAGGTTCGACTTGACTAGAATTAGGGGGTCGCGGGTGGGGTGTAGGTTGAACAACCTTGGCATCCAGGTACCCAATAAAGGTTAGCCCTGTTAAGTGAGGTGGTGCGACCAACATTGGGAAGCGGCAAAAGCCGATCCCTGGGCCAAATCCAACACAAATGCCTAACCTCTAGTCTACAAAAGTACATAATCTCAAAGGTGGTTTGATCAAGCCGCTCAAACCCAGAGATCTATCCTCAGGGTTGGGCTCAACACACCAAAATCTAGCAATAGTAGTCACAATCACACCTATGACTATCCTACCCTTAGTCCTAATAGCAGCACTATACAATTGCCCGGCCAAAAACAAACCGGGGTCAAGTTGGACACCGTCAAGCGTACATGATAAGAAATACAACTCAAATAATCTCGAAAAATTCAAACTATCATCCCCGAGCAAAGAAATGGCAAGTTAGGATACGTTAAGCTATGCGAATGTAAGGGTTTCTAATATGTGTGCACTTGGATAAACTATTGTTGTACCTAACACTCCCCGAAAGCTTGCCCCAAAATGCATTTGGGTTCAACTCGTATAATTGTCCTTGCAAATAAAACAAAATGTACCCTGCTTGACATTAAGGCCCTGTAGTGACCTCGGCATGGAGTGTACTCAAGAACTCTAAGGTCAGGTCCTGGTATGTATGGTCTTTTATTTCAATGAAGTGTCCCACACCACCTCATGTAAACAACCACCTAATATCATCTAACATTCCTAAATGCGCCAATAATTCCTCATCATTATATGGAGTTGCCACAACCATGCGTTCATTCAAATAGTTATATCTAGCAAGATTATCAGGATTGGTCAAACCAGGGGGTGAGGAATGTTACCTTGAGCACGTGCATTGGTGGAGGTTTAGAATGTCCTTTGAGGTCGGGTTAGTGCGTGACTTGAGGATCCAACCTTTTTGGTACTCCTTTATCTCTTGGTAGGTGTCATTCTTGCAAAATGAAACAAAAATTGAAACTAAAAACTTAAAAAATTAAAATTTGAGGAAGAAAAATGAAGATTTTAAGCAAAAAGGGGAAGAAAGAGAGAAAGAAGAAGATGGTTATGGTGGATGGGTGAAAGTGCGATGAATTTGGAGAAGAAGAAGAATAAGTATGACATGAAATTTGTGGAAGAATGAGAAAATTTAGTTGAAAAGGATGAATTTTGAGTGAAAATGGAGGAAAAATAAGAAGAAATAAGGGAGGATGCAAGGTTTTATCGATGGTAGTTTTAAAGAGAGAAAATGGACGTATAGAGAGAGAGAAGCTCGAAGAAGAAGATGAATTTGAGGGAAATGAGGGGTCACTGGGGTCAAAACCCTTGATCGCGGGGCGTAGCAGGTCAACACAGAACGTGGGGTCCAGCACGGTCTGACTGTGGGGTTTGCTGACCCAAGATTTGTATTTTATTTTTTTGGTTTGGCAGCCCATGGCCACGGTCTTGAGCTTCTTGATCTTGGTATCAAACATTTTATTGTATAAATATATTTTTTTTCTCTTGTTTCTTATAATTATTTTTTTTCTTCTCTCCTTTTTTTTCTTCTTTCGTTTTTTTCCTTTTTCGTACCAACTACAAAAATAATGAAAATCAAACTAAGAAAAAGGAAAAATGGGCTTGGGTTGCCACCCAAGAAGTGCTCTTTTAAGGTCAAGAGCTTGACCCTACTTCTACGCTTGGTCCGGATCAGTGAAGGTACCACATTATTAGCGCATTATTACCGTACAAAATAAACCGCACCCGTAGCCCATAAGACGGGCTGTTATCAACTTGTTCAACCCCTAAATCAAAGTCCGCTTCAAATCCTTCCATAGGGGGCAAAGAGAGAACAGTTTGAGCGAACCTATAATAATCACTCATAGTAGATTCATTAGAAGCATGGGCCGCAACCTTGGGCATAAGAGCAACAAACTCCACCTTAACATACTTTTGGTTGGGGTCCTTAGTAGAAATGCAATTAAACCCAGGAGGATCTTCACAATTCAAGACATCCTCCATGTTAATTTTAGGGGAAGGGGGAAATTCATTTAATAGAGAAGAATTAGGAGAAACTGGTTTCTCCTTCATATGGCAGAACCCAACATAATGCCCTTGCACTTCAAATGCAATATGTCCCTTTCTTACATCTATCTAGCGACCAACAAGAGCCAATATGGGCCGACTTAAGATAATTTGAGCATCATCGGTCTTGGGCATATCAACTATGATAAAGTCTTCCAATACCCAAATGTCCCTATATTGACTGACACATCTTGTAATTTGCCTATGGTTGCATTTCAGAACTGTCTGCTAACATAAGTGAAAAGGGTGCAGTTTGTAATGACCCTAGGTAAAGATTATGAAACAAAGAGTATGGCATTAAACTAATGCTTGCACCTATATCACATAATGCTCTCTTAATTTCCACATTTCCAACAATACAGGGGATAGAAAAGCCGCCTGGATTAGGAAGGTTAGGTGAAAAAATGTTGGGCATCTCTATATTTTCATTCTCTATGAATGTTATAAGATTTGTGTGAGGTTTGGTAGTTGTTGAAATGTGGTATTTGTGTGGAAAAACGGTGGGCATCTCTATATAATATTGTTGAAATGTGGTATTTGTGTGAGGTTATTAATCAAATTTGTTACAAGATTTTGGTAACTGCAATTTAGGGTTTAGGTTTGGTAGTTTGAAGTTAAAACTTGATATGTTGGTAGAACGAAATACTTTAACTGATAATGTTGTAGAAATGTGGTATTTGTGTGAGGTTATTACTCTAATTTGGTTGGAGATTTTGCCCAATGCAATTTAGGGTTTAGGTTTGGCAATGTGAAGTTGAAAGTTGATATGTTGGTGGAATGAGATGCTTTAGTTTATAATTTTCTTCAAATGTGATGTTCGTATGAAATTGTAGCTCTTATTTGTCTGAAGATTTGCCCCAATGCAATGTAGACTTAAATTTGGTAATTTTAAGTTGAAATTTGATATGTTGGAGGAATAACGTGCTCAACTTTGGATGAATTATTAGTTTTGTAAAATTCGTAAAAATATAAGTATATTTGTAGAAATTTATAAGGTTTTTTTTGTGCATGTAGAAATTTATAAGTAAACATATGTAATATTTAATTGAGTAATTTATGTAATTATTATAATTTTAATTAAAATTAATTCTTATCCAATAACTTATGTGGTTATTGTTATTTGAGCAGAACATGAATGGTCCTCCACATCATAGGTGGATGTATAATAGATTACTGCCTGATCGTAGTAGTTATATGCTAGAATTTCTAGATGGAGTAAACCAATTCGATGAATTTGCACATAGATAGATAGAGTTTCTGAATGGGGGAAAGTATAGATGTCCTTGTGGTAAATGCATAAATAGGGTGTATTTGGCACCTGATGAGGTTAAGATGCACCTTATGTGTAAGGGTTTTGTGAAAGGGTATTGGTTTTGGATAAGTCATGGGGAAATAGAACCTCAGCAATATGATTTTGGGTATTCAAATAATAAAATTCACGAAGTTGGAGGTTCAAGTCATATGAATAATGACTACTATGAATCGTACATAGATCGGATGGCGGACATGGTTGATGATGCTATAATGGCAAATCAAAATGTAGAGGAAGAGGAGTCAAGCACTTGCCGAGAACCATTTTATAATATGGTCCAAGCTGCTCAACAATCCTTATATTATGGTTTTTCCACCTAAAGTGAGCTCTCTGCTGCGGTGAGATTGCTATGTATCAAATCTGATTATAACATGCTAAAGAACTGTTTTAATGAAATTGTTCAACTAATGAAAAACATGTGTCCACCTAACAACCGCATGCCAAACAACTATGGGCAAACGAACAAGGTTGTTAAAGATCTCGGCAACGATGTGGTCCTAATTGATTGTTGCTGGAAAGGTTGTATGCTATTTTTTAAGGAGGATGCAAACCTGGATGCGTGCAAGTTTTTGGGGCATTCAAAATGGAAGAGGGAAATGTCCCAACAAAGGAATCAGGATCCACTTCCATACTCAAGGATGCATTACTTGCCGTTAAAACCTCGATTGCAGAGGTTGTATGCATATAGAAGTACTGCAGAGCGCACCAGATGGCATTATGAACATCGGCTTGAGGATGGTTTTCTATGTCGTGCATCTTCTATGTCGTGCATCAGATGGGGCAGCACGAAAACATTTTGATAATAAGTACCCTGATTTTGCTTCGGAGCCTCAGAATGTGAGGCCTGGCTTATATGCTGATGGATTTAATCCTTACACTTTGTCTGCAAGATCATACTCTATTTGGTCGGTGGTAGTTGTACCTTATAACTTTCCCTCGGAAATGTGTATGACCACACCATTTATGTTCTTGACTTGTGTAACCCCCGGCCCTAAAATCCCCAAGAACAAAATAGATATATATTTGCAACCTCTTATTGATGAGTTGAAAGAGTTGTGGGATGTTAGAGTTGAGACATATGACATTTCTACATGGCATACATTTCAAATGAAGGTTGCACTTGTATGGACCATCAATGATTTTCCTGCATATGGAATGTTACCTCTTATTGGCATGTCCTGTATGTATCAAATAGCAAAAGGCTTTGAGATTGAGAAATGGAGGTAAGTTCCCATGGTTTGATTGTCATCGGTGTTTTTAGCCAAGGAATCATGCGTTTAGAAGAAATTGAACAACATTTAGGAAAGGCATAATTGTTACAGGGGGCCCTCCTCGCTGCTTATTTGGGAAAGAACTTTATGCTGAAGAGAAGATTACCCAATGGTAACTACAAATGGTGACTTTGTCATATTAGGATTTAAGAAAAATGAGCACAACTGGACGAAGAACAACATATTCTAGGAGTTGCCTTATTGGCAAAACCAATTGCTCCGCCATAATTTGGATGTGATGCACATTGAGAAGAACTTCTTTGAGGACATCATTAACACTATTATGGATGTCCATGGGAAAATAAAGGATAATACCAAATCAAGAATGGATGTTGTAAAAATATGTGATAGACAAGAATTACATTTACATCTAGGCCCAAGTGATAAGCCGGTTAAACGAAAAGCGAAGTTCGTACTTCCTGTGGATAAACGAAGAGAGTTGTGTGAATGGGCAAAGGAGCTTCAAATGACTGATGGATATTACTCTAATTTAAGGAATATCGTGGACCCTAATGAGGCAAAGTTAAACAACATGAAAAGTCATGTTTGTCATGTGTGTATGAAGACTCTTCCATTACATTTGGTGCGCTCGCAGATGATGTGTCGAAACCTCTCATTGGGATAAGTCAGTTCTTCAAGAACTTATGCTCAACAACACTGCGAGAGGATATGCTTGAGTAAATGCATCGGAACATTGTCATCATTTTGTGTAAGTTGGAGACGATTTTCCCTCATGGCTTCTTCAATGTAATGGAGCACCTGCCAGTGCATTTGGCAGAAGGGGCTCAACTTAGTGGTTCAGTACAATATCGATGGATATATCCATTTGAGAGATAAAGTAGGTTGTACTCCCTGAAACCTTATCTCAATTCTTATATGTGCAATCACTTATAAGTGAATGCATTTGCGAATTTGTTAGGTTCTTTGGCCGATTAAAGAAAAAGATAATGCAACAAGCGTGTCCTGAAGGTTCAATCACAGAAGCATACCTAGAAGTTGAGAGGACATTCTTCGCCTCCTATTACTTCGGCTCTAATGTGTCCTCCATGCGCAGTAAATGCAAGAGAAATGAGGATGGCGATGAACAAAATAATCATTTCCCAACTCTATCTGTATTTGAACCGCAAGAGACCGCTATTGGTAGAGAAAGATCCAGGTATCTCACAAATGCTGAATATATTACTGCCCATCTTGACGTGCTGTTAAATTGTGATGAAGTTAAATCTTATATAGGGTGAGTGCTACCTTAACATCCAATTGAGATTATCATTCGGAACGCAGATATATTAATGGCCTTCATAAAATGTGACAGAATTTTCACAGAATAAGTCGGAGCTGCAGGTCCCAATGTCAGTGATGCTGATGTTGACACCATCATTGAAACTCATTTTGCAGATTGGTTTAGTTAGAATGTAAGTATTACAACTCATTCCTTCATAATTTTAACATAACAGCTAGGTGCATTGTATTAGCTAAAACTACATGTTAGGTCATCATAGGTGCATTATATTCAACTATACGACACCCACAAACAGTGCTGCTTAACACAATTGGCTACGAAGCCAAATCGGTATGTGTCAACGTGGACAACATATAGAGTTAATGGATTCAAATTCCACACAGAAGCTCGCAGCGTCGACAAGAGAACATATAATTGTGCTGTTGGTGTTTGTGCTATGGGGGAAGGCGATATTGAAAATGATTATTATGGCATATTGAAGGATATTGTCCAACTTGAGTATGTGGGCGAATCATTTAAATGATGTGTGCTATTCAGTTGTGAGTGGTTTAATCTCACATTGAATCGTGGGACACAATCTCATAAACTAAGCAAACTTATTAGGATGCACCGTACAAGGAGGTACCGAAAGTACGACCCATTTATCTTCACAAACACAGCATCACAAGTATACTTCATGCCACATGGAGATCACTCAAGGGATAGAGCTAATTGGCTTGTTGTCATACCAACCAAACCAAGGGGGAGAGTGGATAAGCAGTACACGCTACCTACTGCCTACCAACAAATGGACAAGACGACAGTCGTTGAACCTATGAATGATGCTATCTCTACATCATTAGTGGATGAAAGTGCACTACCAGAAGAGGTTAATAATAAAATGGGGTTTTCATTCATTCAAGTTAATGATGAGATAGATGAGGTAGAGGATGATGAGGGTGCTGAAGAGGATGAGTGGGATGACGGTGATAAAACAGATGAAGTACAGGAAAATTTGCATTTGTATGATGATGATGACGATGACAATGACAATGATGATGATGATGCAGATGATTGTGTGCTAATGAATTCTTATGTATTTGAGTACTTTGCATGGGAAACTATTGGTTGTGACTTTACTTTTATTATATGAATGAATTTTAAAAATATATGTTACTTACGTAATATGATGTCTGAGTAAATGGTTGATATGTGCAATTATTATATATTTGTACTTGCATTTGTTGTCACCTATTTCAGGTATGGATTCTTGTTCTCGTCAAGGTAAGTCCTCCACTCGAGGTAGAGGACGAGGGCGTAGGAGCTCTGCTGTAGATCCAACCGCATTGGATGTTGATTCATTTTCCGCCAGGTACCTTATGTCCCAGTTCACCCAGAAGCCGCAGATGGCTAGTTACATATCAAGTCTTTCAGGACCAATGCCTCCCCCATTTGGGGCTTTCCATCATTAGACCTCATGCATTTCAAAACAAAGTACCATGTACGGCCAATTTGCCTACAACATTCCTGCAAACCTGCTTTTGTCAACACTATGCAGCCTACTCCCCAATCCATTGACCATAACACAAACTAGTCCCAAGACAACATTGCAACTGGAGAAAGTGATGCACAATCTAGTCATGGGAGCACTCAAGCAAAGACTTGGATTGAGGCAGACGGTAAAGGGTAAGTCTTCAATTGTTATATGTTATGAACTTCAACTATTTTGCATCATAAGTAATCAATTTGATGTGTTATGTTCAATTAGGTTTCTCCCCAATCAGGGTGTTGTTAGCAGGATTTCGATCATATTTCAAAGCAAATATGACAGAGCTTGGCCTACTTGGGGTGAAGTGCCCAAACTAGTACGGGATTTATGGTTTGGAGAATTCAAGGTAACTAAAGTGCCTACATATTAACAGTTTGTGTGAACGTGATAAATTATTATTGTATTATTTGATGTGTTTGTTGTTTTCATAATTGCAGAAGTGGTTTACTTGGGATCCGGTCCATTAGGAACGTATAAGAAAAAATTATGAAAATCGAGGCAAGGCACACTTGAGAGACTTCCTCGGCAAAGCAAGGAAGCACAACAAGATGCCTATTTGGCTCGGTGATGCTCAATGGGAAGGACTCCAACTATACTGGGCAAATGAAGGTTGCAAGAAACTACGTGAAATAGCCCAGAAGAACCAACTGGGTACTCCAGAAAGTGGTGGCCCATCTCTCCGCACCTGTGGCTCAATCCCTATGCATGAGCATGGGTGGCGTTTGGTAAATGAATTTTCTATGTATTTCTTCAACTTTAATACTGTGGTCTGGCTTGTAGTTGACATAATTCTATGTGGCACGTACATAGAGGGAACATCTTGGGACGAAGCCCACAGTTGTTGAATTATTCAACCACACTCACAAACTCCATGGCAAAGAAGATGCCCCTTGGATTGACAAGAAATTAGAACAAACATATGTAAGCAATTAACTATTTTCAATCTTTATTGGTAGTTCAACTTGAACTGGTATACTTTGCTTTCACTAACTGTAATATTATATGATTTCTTGCGCATGTTGTGACATTGTAGGAGTCTTTTGAACGTGAATTTCAAAATGTAATCAACTCTCAAGGGACCGGAGATGGCACTTCTTAAGATCTAAACCAGCCACTTCCAATGCCAAATGAGTTGTCGGTGAAGACGTACAAGAATAAAAAGGGTCATATTTATGACATTGGCGATAAGGCTGTCAACATCAGGGAATCTAGTTACTTCAGTCCCACTCAAAGAGCCGGTACAGTTTTCATAGCAAAGTTTCAACGAACATGGTTATACGATAAGTCTACGTAATTGTGATACTAACGTGTACTTCACTTAAATGGTTGTAAGCAGGTACTGGTTATACGTCATTGCAATAAGAGCTGAATGACTTAAGGAGTGTAGTAACCAACTTGGGGTGTGAGTTAACTTCACAAGCTGAAAGTTACCGGTTGCTTATGGAGAAATGTAAGCAATTGGAGGAATCCAACAAATTACTCACCCAAAGCAACCAACAACTGAGCCAACAAATGGTTAGCATCGATCAGCGCCTGCAAGCTTTCTTCCAAACGCAACAAGCTTCTGGCTCGGGATCTCAGCCACCCTTTACTCATCATTCACAACATAATGAGGAAGAGGATGAGCATGAGCATGAGCATGAGCATGAGGATGAGGAAGAGGAAGATGATGATCCTCACCTTAGTGATTGAGTTGGTTGCAGTTTTCCCCCATTTGGTGGCTCTCCTGCTTGGTTCTTCATGAAGTACATCTCTTGGTGCTTATTTCATTCCCCTCCCCTTGCTGCTTATTTCATTCCTCTCTGTTTGGCGCTTGCTTCTCCCTCTTCAGCAAACATAATGTTACTTTTAATTACTAGCAACTTCTAGTTTCTTTGGACTTGTAATTTGTGATATGTGGACACTTTGCTGCGCACTTGTGCTTTGTGAAATCAAAAACCTTAGTTTGAAGTGTTGCTCCATTGTGTGGCTTGAAATTGTTGAGAACGCTTCGAATGAAGTCATACTCGAAGCCATTGGATGTTAATGGAGTGAATACTCATTGTAAATTTCTTGCAGCGATTGAAATGTATGTACTAAGGGATACGATAAAAAACAAGCACTGTTATTTAAAAAAAATTCGAAACTTAGTGATGGAACTGACAGAATTTAATTTTTTTAGGGCAGAAGTCAGCGACGGATTTGACTTTCGTCGCTTCCCGCCCCTCCAATTTTTCCTTGCTAAAAAAAGGTTTGTCGCAATTTCCTTCGTCAGGTACTCAGCGACGAGCGAAAATTCGATTGTCGTTTTCTGTAGCCAATTCTGTCGCTGATAAGCCTTTTTTCGTCACGAATTCCACCTTTATTTGGTCTTTTTCTTATGGTGACTATCTGATTCGCGCGAAGCATAGAAGAAGGGTCAAGCTCTTGGCCTTAAAAGAGTGCTTCATGGGAGGCAACCCAAGCTCTTTTTCGTTTTTCTTTTCTTAACTTTTATTTTTCGTATTTTTGTAGTTTGCCCAAAAAAGAAAAAAAACTATGAATAAATGTTAGCCACCACGGCCAGATCCCCAGAACCACAGTCGTGGCGTGCCACCCAAGAAAATCGAAAAAATAGAGGACCAACAGACACCACGGTCAGACCGTGGTGAACCCTACGATCCATGGCGTACTGCTACGGCCCGCGGTGTAGGTTTTTGACTGCGGTGCCCACTGAACTTTCTCACATTTCATCTTCAACCTCACAACACTCTCTCTCTACCACCATTTTCTCTCTCTAAACCCTTCATAGCTGATACCTTCAATCTTCCTTCATTTCTTCTCCATTGTCACACATTTGCACCGAAAATCATCCCTTTCACTCAATTTATGCTTTTTCCCCACAAATCATTTCTTTCGTCTTTTTCTTCAAATTTATCTTGCTTTACTCATCCACCATACCCATCTTTTTCTCTCTTTTATTATTCTTCTTCTTAATTTCTTCATTTTCTTCTTCAAATTTTCCTATTTAGTTTTTAGTTTTGATTTTTGTTTTGGGTTTTTGCAACAATGGCACCAACCAAGAGACAAAGGAGCACCAAGGAGGTTGGATCTTCAAGTCAAGCACCACCCCAACCTCAAAGGACATCCCGAACTGCACGTGCTAGAGGTAACATTCCTTACCCTCATGGTTTGACACATCCTGATCATGTTGTTAGATACAATTGCTTGAACGAACGTATTGTTGTAGCCCAGATATTATGATGAGGAACTATTAGCCAGGTTAGGAATGTTGGATGATATCAAATGGTTGTTTGCAAGAGGTGGTATGGCACACTTTTTAGAAATTAAAGAGCATACATATCTGGACTTAATCCTAGAAATCTTAAGTACACTCCACGTCGAGGTCACTCGAGGGCCTCAATGTCAAGCCAGATATATATCGTTTTATTTGTGGAGTCAATTTTTCGAGATGAATTTAGGTACCTTTAGCAGTATCTTCGGTTTTCCACCTAGCATGGATTTATCGAACCGCCAACTCCCGCGCAAATTCAACCCGAATGCATTTTGGGGTGAACTTTCGGGGAGCATTAGGTACAGGACTAGTTCATCAAAGTGCACACATATTTTACCCTTGCATTAGAGGGGCTCAACATATTTTGGCTTGTTCCTTTTTTGCTCGAGACGATAGTCTGAATGTCCTGAGATTATCTGAGTTGTACTTTTTATCATGTATGCTTGATGGAATCCAGCTTGACCCAGGTTCCTTTTTAGCTAGGCAATTGCATAATGTTGCTGTTAGCACTAAAGGTAGCATAGTCATAGGCAGGATTATAACTACCATTGCTAGATTTTTTTGTGTTGAGCCCAAGCCTGAGGATAGAGTTTCTGGTTCTGAGCGGCTTGATCAAGCTGCTTTTGAAATTATGAACTTTTGCAAAATTAAGGTTGGGCGTTTATGTTAGATTTACCTTGGGGACCGGCTTTTGCCGCTTCCCAATGTTGATCAAACCACCGTACTTCACCAAGGTAACCTTTATTGGGTACCTAGTGATGAGGAGGTTGTTTGATCCATACCCCATCATCCAACTCCTCATTCTAGTCAAGCATGACGTAGTTCATCATCTCAACCACTCACTTCTTACTATACTGACATCCAAGACACCCTTAGATCCATTCAACAGGAGCAAGTTTCCCTTCAAGGATTTGTTGCTTCCAAGAACACCGCTCTTCGGGACTTTGTCCAAGAGCGCCACGATGAGTTTCATGGGATGCTTGCTACGCAGGCATAATATTTCCAGGGTTATAGGGCATGTCTAGAGACCTGGCAGGATTAGCATATCACTTGTGGGCAATGTGTGATTGATGCATGTTAGTGGCATCTTATGCATGTTTTGGTTTGGTGTGATTGATCTTTGTATATGTAGTCAGTGGTAATTTTTGGCCTTTTTGATTTAGGATTTAGTTTTGTTTAGTAGTGCATTTAGTTTTCTTTTGATTCTAGGTTGCATTTTAGTTTTTCTTTTATTAGTTTCTTTTGCATTTTAGTTTGCATTGTTATTAGGAGCACGCATAAAAGCAAGGAAAACAAGAAAAAGAAAAAGAAAAGAAAAAATTAAAAGAAAAGAAAAAAATAAAAGAAAAGAAAAAAATCCTCCGATGATGATCTTTGTAGATTTGGTAGACTTCTATGGTTTAGTTTGATCCTTTTATTTGCCCAAATTGTGCATAAAATGTTTGTGAATGAGTTTTTCGAAATGATCATGTTTTGACCACATGTTTGATGCGAATTGATTTACCCCATGAGTCTTTACATGAATTTTGGCCTATGTTTACTAGTGAGCTAGTTTTGACCTTGGTAGATGTCTCGTGAGATTTTGAGCTTTTAGAGACTATTTATCAATTTAGTCTCATGTTTCTTGTGTGACTCTTCTTTGACATCATTTCTGTAGAACTTGCTTTGTTTCTCATCCAAGATCACATTTCGCATATCCATTTAGAGAATATGACTGAGACTTTTTTTTCCTTTGATTTGTTGAACCCCACGGCCAAATAGCCATCCTTGTTGCGTATTGTATCCCTTGCTAGCCCCTTTGAGCCTATATCTAATTTTTCTTGATTTAAACCTCCAATTATAGCTCATGGCCAAATCCTTGTCTTACCCATAAGCCAAGACTAGAGGAGAGTTTCATTCTTATGCGTCATAGGGCACTAGTAACGTGGATTCTTATCTTTTAGTGAATTTTGGCTGTTTGGTGAAGGGATGTGTGATCTTAATTGATTAAAAGGAAATCCCTTGTTTCATTGTGCAAAGTTTGGAGAAGAGTTGGAATTTAAAGTTTGTTATGGATCTCCTCTTGGCTATCCTTTTTGAAAAAAAGAAGAAGAAAGGATCATGAAAAAAAAGGGAAAACAACAAAAAAAGAAACACAAAAAAAAGAGAAAGAAATCAGCAAAAAAGAAAAGAAAAGAAAGTATTAGCCTTGTTGGGATTGTAAGTTAATTGTAATTTTCAACTCTTTCTCTCTTAAATTGGGGATGTGTTTTGATGAAATGTAATGTTCTAAGAAGGATGTAGTATGATGCATTGGAATTGTTTAGCTCTTAGTCTCTGGCTTCTAGCTCCTCATTTCCAACACAGTTGTTCCCCTCTTGCATTTACCCATGGCCCCATTATAGCCTTATGAACGTCCTCATGATTGTCTAGTGTGTTTGCATATTAGTGATGGCGAATTTGAGAGTCTTGTTAAGCTTGTGGTAGATTTGAGTCTAAGCAATGAGAATTGAGAGAACCTTCATTATTATTAAACACATGAGTGATAAGAGCGACATAACTATAGTAGGGTTTTACCGACCTTGCTAGCCTTACTTGTTTCATACGGTGGAGTGACTGTATTTCATGATTTGGGGAGATTGATTTAATTTTGACATTATGGTCTATCTAAGGTTTTTGAAAATTTCATTTCCTAATATGTTTGTAATATGTTTGTTAATGATTTTTGTATCTTTTTGGGCAACCTTTGGATCAATTTTTCCATTTGTGGTTACCAATGTCTATCCTGAGGAGGTTATGCCTAGTTTTATTTTTTCTTAGCATTACTTGAGGACAAGCAATAGTTTAAGCATGGGGGAGTTTGATAACTGCTTAATGTATACATCATTTTAGGGCTATTTTGCTTCATTTTGAGGAGAACTATGTGCTTAATGTTATTATTTATGCTCTTATTCTAGATTTATACTTGGGTATAGTTGTTTGATGTATTTTACAGGATTTTAGGCCTTTTTACCCGGCATTTGCCCTTAATAGATGTAGTTTGACCTCTACCATGGACACCTATGTACTGCAACACCCATGGAGTAAGAAAAGAGCAGAAAATCGGTTCTAGCCTAGACCACGGTTGGACCGTGGTGCCTGCCACGAACTGTGGTGAGAGGTGAAACCATAGCCTCTTCATTTTTCTTTGGCTGTGTAGCTAAAATCATCCCGGTTTTCCCATAAAAGGCCTCGTTTAGGCAGCAGCAGAGAAGAGAGGATGCATGGCAACTAAGAATAGTATTAGTTTATCTTTCTCAAATTTATTTTTTTTAGTGAGATTGTTGGTTTGGTTATTGTAATAGTGAGAAATCTTGAGTGTGAGTGTTTAATTTTGAGGCAGTTTGAAGCCCTTAGTTGAAGGCTATTCTCAGTCAAGCCCTTCCGCTCAGATTTCACAAAACGTTGGTTAGTTGTTTAATCCTGAATCATGTGTGAGCAGTTTAATTTTTGTCTAGGGATTTTGTAGTTTATAAAAGTATTGTTGGATCATATTTTAATTTAAAGAATTGTGCTTGTTTTTATGATTGGTTTGATTTCGTTCTATCAAGTGTTATTAACGTTGTGAGTGAAATTTTGGCCAAAGTTTGCTTGTACTCTTGAAAAAATCAGGTGGAAAACTAAAAGGTGACATTTGATTGTTAGACTGCTTGCCAAGACCTGACATAACGTCGTGTCGAAAGAGAGATTTGTATGGTAGAAGGACATCGAAGGTAATCGAAGATAATTAACTTGGATTCAGTACAAAAAACAATGTGTATGCCCACACTTATCCAGCCACGCTCAAGGTAGTGTGGGAGGGCAAATCAGGAAGTTTTCAGCTCCACACTTCATAAGTGTGGCGAATCCATAAATCTCCTTCTACATTTATTAACTAAGGACAATTTATGACATCCGGAATTTGACATACTAATTTAAGTATTTTTAAAATTTTTTGTACAATTTAATTATTTGAGGCTATATCATAATTATTTGATGTGGATTGTGGGGAAAAGAAGAAAAATAGGGAACTAAGTTTTTTTTTAAAAAGGAAAAAGGCTAAGGCCTGTGTTTACTCACGGTTGAGAGAGGGGTGAAAGCTCTGTTGCTTCTTCGCTCACCCGTTTTTTGCACCAAAAAACGATATTTTTATGATAATTTTATACTCGATTTATGCTCGTATTAATTGTTATTTTTATATTTTTATTTCATTTTATTTCATTTTGTAGATGTTGAATAAATTGAAAAAAAAACATGGCAAAAGCAAAAAAATAAAATAAAACCTAAAAATCCCAGCCTGCTCAGACATGCAGCACGTGCTCTTTCCCTCCATCCCTCACTTTCTCTCTCCTCTCGAGAAGCAGAGAAGCCCGATACACCCCCTTGATCTCGTTTCATCTCTCGCTAACTCATTTCTCTCTCTCTCTTGAACTCATATAGCCACCCTACCATCCTCATCTTTATAACACCATCATCACCACCATCGATGCTCCACACACCGCCAGCACAAACATCATCCCCACCGTCCACCTCAACCCCTTAGACGGACGGTTGAGCAGAGGCGAAGAGGAGCTACAGAGCAAGCTAGTGGCTCAATTGAACGCAACGAGGTATAATCGAGGTCTTTAGGTTTAGTTTTAGGGTTTAGTTAGTTTCAATTCGAGCTCTAGATAATTTTAGTAGTAATTTCAAGTTCAGTTTGAGAGATTTTTAGGGTTTCATTTCAACTTTTCTGCTTTGATTTCAAATTGCAGATTCGTTTCCACCTAAAAATTTCACGCATTTGATGTTAAATTCATCAGTATTGAGTTGAAGTTTATGATTTTGGGTTTTGAATTCGTCCACAAATGGGTTCATTTGGCTATTCGTGTTCCTCTTCTTCCCCTGTTTCACCCTGAGTTTGGGGCGGGTTTATGGTGATTCAACCATTTTTGGTGGCAATTTAAGCTTGTTTGTCGCTGAGTCGAGTTCCTCTTCCCTTTTAGCTTATTTGTTGCTCGATTTAAGTTGAACTTGTTCTGGGTTTAGCAGTAATTTCGAGTTTAGTTTTAGAGACTTTTAGGGTTTCATTTCAACTTTTCCGCTTTGATTTCGAACTGTAGATCCGTTTCTAGTCGAAAATTTCACGCATTTGATGTCGAATTCACCAGTATTGAGTTGAAGTTTATGATTTTGGGTTCTGAATTCGTCCATAGATGGGTTCATTTGGCCATTCGTGCTCATATTCTTTCCCTATTTCGCCCTGAGTTTGGGGCATGTTTATGGTGATTCCACCATTTTTTTGTGGCAGTTGAAGCTTTTTTGTGGTTGAGTCGAATTCCCCTTCCCTTTTAGTTTATTTGTTGCTCGATGTAAGTTGAACTCCTTCTGGGTTTAGCAGTGATTTTGAGTTCAGTTTGAGAGACTTTTAGGGTTTTATTTCGACTTTTCCGCATTGATTTCGAATTGTAGATGCATTTCTAGTCGAAAATTTCATGCATTTGATGTTGAATTCATCAGTATTGAGTCGAAGTTTATGATTTTGGGTTTCAAATTCGTCCATAGATGGGTTCGTTTGGCTATTCGTGCTCCTCTTCTTCCCCTATTTCGCCCTGAGTTTGGGGCGTGTTTATGGTGATTCCACCACTATTGGTAGCAATTGAAGCTTGTTTGTGGCTGAGTCGAATTCCCCTTCGCTTTTAGTTTATTTGTTGCCCAATTTAAGTTGAACTTGTTCTGGGTTTTTCTTGGCTAATTGATCATCCCGTTCCCCTGTTTGTCGTTGCTGGAATGGATTTCATTACTTGTTATGGATTTTATTGCTCATTGCATGTAATGGACACCATTGATGGGGCCATGAGGTTTGGCGAAGCTTATTGAGTAAGGAAGCCGAGTCAGAACTATAGCCTGCCGTCCTCACCCTGTGCTTCATTTGGTTTCTTATGCCATCCTTAATTAGTTCTGTTCTGAATTTTAGTTTAAAAGTTTGATTTTGGTCATTCTAATTTCAAGATTATGATCCTCAGTCCTATGATGGTTAGTAGGAGTTTAAACTATGTTAATTTTTGATTACAAGTCTCTAGATTATGTTGGTTTTTTCAGTTGTGGTTGGATTATAGACTATGTTTGGGACTTGATTATGATGGTTCTGATTACGTTTAGTACTATATTACTTACTTCAATGTGGTTGAGTTTGGTTTTGCTATATTTCGATACTATTAGAGTTTGTGAATAATTAGAGATTATTTTATAATCTATAGTTTTATTTGTTTATTGTTTGCATATGTCATTGAGCGTTATGGGAAGTTTAGCAAGGTTACTAAAGCTGGTTTGCACCTATTGATACCGTTTGTCGGCCGAATACCCTATGTATGCTCATTGAAAGAGCAGACTATAACAATCCCTGAGCAGCCTGCGGTTACAATTGACAATGTTAGCATTTGAGTGAATGGTGTTCTCTCTGTGAAGGTACTGTGGTGCTTTTCTGGGTGTTCTTTGCTCTTATCATGCCCTTATGCTCATAATTGGATGTCTTACTTGAAGAGTTGCTTTTATATGTCAACTTGTAGGTTGTTGATGCTAAAAAAGCATCATATGGCAATGACAATGTCATGATTGCTGTAACTCAGTTGGCACAAACTGTGATGCGTAGTGCTGTAGGGAAAATGGCACTTGATAAGGCTTTTATGGAGAGAGATACTTTAAATGCTAACGTTGTGGTAGGTTTCTTCTTCTAGTTCTCTTTATTATTTGTTGTAATCTTTTCCAAGGACAAAGGGGTTTGGCCTTGCCTTTTGTTCATGTATAGCATTCTTTATCCCGTTCAGGTTTGCTTTTCTATTTTTGTGCTTGAGAAATAAATAGTGGTATCTCTTTGATAATAGTGTTGTTGAACCTCTCATAATTCAGGAGGCTATAAATGACGTAGCTTCACAATGGGGTCTCATTTGTCACCATCATGAGATAAGTAAGTACATTCATCGCTATCGTGAAAGTAACAAATTCTGTTTGTTTATTTCTTGCCCTTGCTAAATAAGTTAGTCGATAAGGTTGAACTCGATTGTGGTTGTATTATTGATTGAACTAGATTATGGTTCTATTGTTGGTTGAACTCGGTTGGGGTTCTGTTATTTCAATGAACTCACTTGGGTTCTATTGTTGATTGAACTTGGTTGCAATTCTACTATTGGTTGAACTTGGTTGTGATTGTATTATTGGTTGAACTCGACTGTGGTTCTATTGTTAGTTGAACGCACCTAGGTCCTATATATTACTAGTTGAACTCGACTGTGGTTCTATTCTTGGTTCAACTCTGTTGTAGTTCTATAATTGGTTCAACTTTGCCATTCGTCTTTAAACCTGATTCTGCCAAGTCTGCGTCTTAGTTAACCTCTTTGGTTATCTTTTCTAATAATTCATTTTTTATGTGTTTCAATTGTCTAATAGGTTGCATTTCTGGAGTTAACATCTCTCAGTGAAGAAAACGAAGATGGACATTTTTAAATATTTTATTGGACGTTAGGTATGTTTTCAAAGTATTGTTTTAGGTAGTACGTAGAGCAATAATATGTTCAATCAGCTAGCTACAAAAAAAAAAAAAAAACTAGCAGCATGGATTCAAAACAATGTAGTTTTCATTACCTTAATCTTTGTTACTATGTCCACAATTAATTTTTTCAGGCACCAATGTGTAATTTATTTAATTGATGTTCGATCTATTTAAATTTGTTGATTTGTTAATTTTATTCATTTAGGTAGGGGGATGCACATTGGTAATTAGTATAAAACTTGTTAATTAAAAAAAGAACAATTATATCAAATTGTTTTATTGTTAACTTAATAAGTTTTATATTAATTACCAGCATTATTTTTTAAAAAACTAAAACGACACTAGTAACACTTTTAGGTGTGGGGGAAATTATGATTTCTTGCATCTTCCAAAGTAGGCATAGCGTAAAATGACCACATATAAATTGTGGGTAATCACTACGTACTCTCCATTTATAAGTGTGGGAAATACAGCTATAACTGCATTTCTATTAAGTGTGGAGAACACTTCCATACACTTAACTTCCCCACATTTAGCTTAAGTGTGGGTAACTGTTATTTCCACACTTATAAGTGTGGTTATTAGCGAATTAAATGTAGGGGGAAGCAACCTTTTTCGTAGTGATTAAGACAAATTAGTTCAAAAGAACGCCTTTTGCTCTGTTTAGGCAAATTTGATTGAGTTCGAAAGAATAGACTAAATTTTTAGATAGATTGCAATTCCTCGAGGTTAACCGGTTACAGAAAAAGCACATGTTTGTCGTTTTGATCCAATCACTTATCATAAATACATGAATTACTAGACATATTTTTCCCTGATTGATTTAAACATTAGTGAATAAAAGTTGTTAAATCGAACTATTTGAATTACAATTTTACTTAGCGTATTCAGATAGACAAGACTCGATAGATTACATTAGTCCCACAGGAATGATATCTTTCATCTATACCACGACTACCTGTGCGCATGCAGCAGTGGTAAAAAGTCAGACCATAAGAAGTCTTATTGTTGAAATTTCAAGAGAGATCAGAAGGTCAAAAAAGTCAGACTAGACCAGGTCGAACACAAAACAGAAGAGAAGAGCATTACTACTGTTGCATCACAAGGTCATAATGAGGTGTTTCTCCTTAGGGAAGAAAATTATGTTAATTTAGCTTGTGATGATTGTTCCTGGATTGTTTACTCCGAAGCCTCTTCCCATGTGTAACATGAGAACTATTTATCATCCTACCAAAATGGTGATTTTGGTACTGTCAAGATGGGAAACCAAGTTTCAAGCAAAATTGTTGATATAGTTACAATACCATGACAACCAATGTCGAAAACAAGATAGTGCTAAAAGATGTGAGGCATGTTTCAGACATGCGCCTAAATCTTATGTCAACCAGCAAACTTGATGATGATGGCTTAGTGAACCACTTTGGTGGTGGAAAATGGAAGCTCACAAATGGGAACTTGATGGTTGCCAGAGGAGTAAAGGAAGGTTCTTTATATGTCATGGAAGGAAAGTTGTACAAAAGGAAAGTTAATATTTTACATGACAACTCAAATTTGGAGTTGTGGCACAACAGGCTTGGGCACATCAGCGAGAAAGGATTGCAAATCCTTGCTAGAAAAGAGCTCATTGCTGATTTAAAAGGCATATCACTTGAGCCTTGTATTAATTGTTTCACTGGCAAAAAACACAGGGTGACATTTAAGGGAAATGGCCGACCCAGCAGGAGAAAGCACATTGTTTAGTTGGTGCATACTGATATATGTTCCATGACTTAAAGATCACTTGGCGGTGCATTACACTTTGTCACCTTTATTGATGACCATTCAACGAAAGTTTGTGTCTCTTTATCAAGATCAAAAGATGAAGTACTCGAAGCATCCAAGAAGTTCCATGTAAGGATGGAATGAGCAACTGGCTAAAAGTTAAAGTGTGTTCGAGCTGACAATAGTAGAGAATATCGTGGTCCATTCAAAGCATGCTGCGAGTTGCACGGGATCAGAATCGAGAAGACACCACCATAAACACTGCAGTTGAATGGTTTAGCTGAGAGAATGAATCCAACCATCGAAGAAAGAGTTCAACGCATGCTTTCACATGCTAGACTCCCTAAATCTTTCTGGGATGAAGCTATGAAGACCGTAGTCGACATCATCAATCTTGCACCATCATCTCCTTTGGATGGAGATGTCCGAGTGGAAGTTTGGTCCGGGAGGAAGGTCTCCTACAACCACTTAAAAGTGTTTCGGTGTCGAACATTCTTCCAAATCCCTATGAAAGAAATAGCCATGCTTGACTCAAAGATAAAGGAGTGCATCTACCTTGGATCTGTAAGAGATGAATTTGGCTACTGACTGTGGGAACCGGTAAATAGAAAGATTGTTAGAAGCCAAGACAATGTATTCTTGGAGGACCAAACCCTAGAAGATGTAAAACAAAAGATGCCTAAGTTAAAGGTTGTTAGAAGTTCCAATCCTGGTTCGTCCCCTATGATACCTAGTAATCTAGGGGATGACTCAATCGAAGAAAATATCGAAGCTGGCACAAATAAGATCATGTCTCTTCCTCCAACAATGATGAAAGTGAAGATTTGGACGAATCTAACTTAGAATCTGCTCAGTCAGAAGTTGAAGAAGAGCCTCAGTTGAGATGATCCACCAGAGAAAGGAGACTGTGATTATGATATATTCAAGATGATTTTATAAATCTTACAGATGAGGGAGAGCCTTAGAGTTATGAAGAAGCAATGCTTCACAATCATAAGGTATAATGGACAAAAGCCATGCAAGAAGAAATGCAATCCTCGCACGAGCATCATACGTATGATCTTGTTGAGTTGTTCAAAGGAAGACGAACCTTGAAAAACAAATGGATATATATGCTCAAGGCTGAAAAAAATAACCCAAGCTCAAGGCACAAAACTCGGTTAGTGGTTATGGGGTCCAGTCAACGGAGAGGGATTAATTTTAAAGAAATATTCTCCCCAGTGGTAAAGATGTCATCCATCCGAGTTGTTCTTGGTCTGGCTGCCAGTCTAAATTTAGAAATTTGACTCTTTTATAACCGGGCATGATTTCAAGAATACACTCACAGATTATTGTGTCCTTTTTGAGAGATATGCCAATGGTGATTTTATCATTTTGCTACTTTACGTTGATGATATACTAATCATTAGGTAACCCAAAGGAAATTGTTGCCCTGAAGAAAACATTGAGCAAGTCATTCCCATGAAAGACTTGGGATCAAGAAAGCAAATCCTTATAATGAAAGTAACTTGAGATCGATCCAAGAGCTTGTTATGGCTATCTCAGGAGAGATATATTGAAAAGTTGCTAGAAAGATTCAACATGCATAGAGGCAAGTTTGATAGTGTGCCAATTGCTAAACATTTCAAGCTCAGCATTGAGTAAAGTCCAGCAAGTGAGAAAGAAAAGGTAGAGATGAAAAATGTCCCATATTCATCTGCTGTTGACAGTCTCACGTATGCCATGATATGTACCATACCAGATGTTGCATACGCGTCAGTGTCGTAAGTCTGTTCTTAATGAATCCAGGGAAAGAGCATTGGTTAGTAGTGAAATGGACACTACGATATCTTGGGGGGCATCTAGAAAATCCTTATGCTTTGGCAAAGGAAAACCTGTGTTAGAGGGTTACATAGATGCTCATATGGCCACAGAAATTGATTCCAGAAAGTCGATATCAGGGTACCTGAATACTTTTGCAGGGGGAGCTATATCTTGACAGTCTAAGCTCTAAAAATGTGTGGCTCTATCAATCACTGAAAGCAAATATATTATAGCTATTGAAGCATGTAAGGAGATTCTGTGGATGAAAATTTTCCAACTCGAATTGGGTCATGAGCAAGAAAAATATGTGTTACGATGTGATATCCAGAGTGCTATACATCTAGCCATGAACTTCACATCTCACTCCCGTTGAAAACATATTGATGTTCGCTATCACTGGATACGAGAGGTGTTAGAAGATAAACTCTTACAACTGGAAAAAGTCCATACAAATGAAAATTGATCAGACATGATGACCAAGGTGATACCGACTAAGAAGTTTAAAAAATGCTGCAAAGGTGCTGCTACAGTGCTCCCAGTTAAGTGAAGAAGGGGGAGAATTGATGGGTTCCCTCCATAATTGGTGGGACCCATACATGAATTTAAAAAAAATCACCAAAGTCAAATTCCTACACTGAATTGGATTAGAAGGTGAAGTCTTCTGCTGGATGCTATGCCTAAGCACAGGTGAAGAAAAAATTACCAAGCCATTTAATATTTACACCACATTCTTCTACCATTACAATTAATGGTATTTGAAAAACAAAGATTGTGGTGGACTTTGTGTGGCACTTACAGAGCAAATTGCTAACTTCCTAAGCAGAGCCAAGGATCTTGACTCCATGTAAAATGGGGCCTTCGGAAGATTAACAACGCATCCCAAAAAAATAGAGACATACTAACTAGAAAATTAATACTAGTTACTGAGTGTATACCGCCTAAATTAGGTAAACTAATTCCACCAAAATTTGGTGAGACTAATTTTGTATTCCATCTTGGGATGGTGAGATATTGAGCGTAACCTCTAACTTATTAGTGGAGATAGTCTATAATCCTACTATTTCAAATAGTGGGAGTATTTTTTGGTCCTACAGTCCAATGGTTCTTCCCTTCGTCTTGGAGGGTTTTCGATGTAAAAACTCGTGATTCTCCATATGCTATTCTTTCAAAATTTTTAATACTCATCTTAAAATATACAAAGAGGAAAAAGGGTCTGCTTCCACTAAATTGACTCGACTTTTCACAAAATGTATGCGTATATATATATAT
>JACYFF010019584.1:64631333-64709860 GCA_017589665.1 Selenicereus undatus | reverse complement strand
ATATATATATATATATATGTATGTATGTATACACACACACACACACGCACACACATTGATCGAATCCTACCTAGCTAAGACCTTGACCATGAAGAATCAAGTCCAACACATCCAATAAGAAGGTCCCAAGTGAAGAATATGGCTCACATTTTGCAGGAAGACCAAACAACACCAAACGAGTTAACCGGCCGGAAAATGCCCGGTTTTGTGCACTTGATTTCTTAAGCTAAATTGTGGCTTAAGTCTAATATGTTTGCGTTTTTGGAACCCTCATGATGTTAACTTTAAGGTCCAAGCATTGATTTCAAATCATGCACACAAGAGGATGGGAGATCAAGGTGTCTTTCCAAACCGGTCAGATTGGCTCCAATTCTGCACGGTTAAATGTTTTAGCCTAATTACCGTACTTAAACATGCTATAACCTTGATTTATTTTTTTGGAGGGTTTGTACACACCCTAAGGTTTCTCTCCATGGCCTAAAATCCAAATCATGGTCACTTTTGCGAAGGGAAAACCATGACTGAAAACCAGGTACAATTCTGACCATGAACCCAGTTTAGAGATGTTGGTTGATTTTTCCTCCATCCGTGGGTTTACTTTTCATCAGCTAGAGTGGCATACCAACCAAGGCATGGCACACATACCAAGGGACTCTAGAGAAGAGCAGCCAATGAAAGAAGGGCTACAAGTCGGGGTGTTCCTTGCTGCTCACTGGGCAGCCGAAATAAAGATGTTCCTTGAATGTCGTTGGGTAGCCGAAAAGAGGGAGCAACTTTACGGCTGAGCACATGCAATTTTGCTGCATTTCTAGTTGATTAGGCTTAAGGACAAGCTGATTAAGGCTGTAATGAATATTGTTTTTTGCTTTCCTTATTGTTTTTGATGTACTTAAGCTAGCATTAGCAAACTTAGAAACCGGTTAGTTCTAACCGGGTAGATTAAGCTAATTAACACCTTTCCCCCTTAGGAAGGAAAGGTTTAAGGAGGTGCTAGCTTGCTTGCTTGTTTTCTAGGCTTGTAACAAAAGGGGAACACGACCCCTCACATGAACATAACTTCATTTTCAAAGAGAAAATCGTAGAGAGCATTTCGAAGCTTTCTTTCAAACCTTGGTTGCTTATCTTAGTTTAGGCCGAACTAAGTGGTGTTCAAGTGAGTCCTAGCTTGGATAAAGTGGTGATTATCTGTATCTTAATCAAAGTTAGGGGCCCTAACCATGGGTTTGGTGGTGATTCTGTATCCAAAATCCAAGTTTAGCTCTAACCTAATCTTCAATTTCGGTCATGGGTTTCTTGAGTTCTAGAGAACTTGAAGTTCTTCCCTTGTTTCTACTTGATTATAAACTCATTTCCCTTGAGCTTTACATCATATTTGGTATCAGAGCTGAGTTTCTCCTTAGCTTGGTGTTCAATCCACGCATCGAAATTCATTTCTTCCCCATTTGACAAACACAAAACCAGATTTTGTTCTTTGCTTAAACCGGTTACACCATGAGTGCGAGTGTAAGCCTAGAAGAGAAACTCGATGTTGTTTTGAAGAGTAATCATGAAATTACTTCTTCTAATCAAGAGTTGAACAGTTCAAATGAAGAACTAAGAGCACAGAATGAGTATTTACGTAAGAAGTTGGGACCTTTTCTCAAACAGAAGCAAAAGATGAATGAAGAACCGGTCTATTCTGACCCAAGAGGACAAGAGCAAGTCTTTAGCCATACTCTTGATTCTTCTAGTGATGAAGAACCATGGAGGAGGCCACGGACAGAACCTAGAGTGCAAGCAAACTCTAATAATTTTAGAGTTGAAATTCCAGAATATGAAGGCAAACTAGATCCAGAGGAATTCTTGGATTGGCTATACATGGTGGAGAGGGTATTTGAATACAAGGACATTCCATAAGACAAGAAAGTCAAGTTGGTGGCGTTGAGTATATGTAAGTATGCTTCTTTATGGTGGACTAATTTTTGTGCTAAAAGAGTAAGGGAACATAAAGCTAAAATTAGAACTTGGGAAAAGATGAAAACCAAGTTGAAGGCTAGATTTCTTCGACCCACGTATGTTCAAGATTGCTATTCCCAACTTCATAATCTGAATCAACGCAATCTAAGTGTTGAGGAATGTAGTAGAGAGTTTGAAAAGCTTGTGATTAAATGTGATCTTCAAGAACCCGAAGAGCAAATAATAGTCAGATACTTGGGAGGACTCGAACCTAGGTATTCTAATCTTGTTGAATAACAAGCTTATACTAGTTTTTATGAGGTTTGTGTGCTAGCCCACAAGGTTGAACAACAAAAGAAAGCTAGACAAACCTTTAAACCTTCAAATCTGAAACCCCCAAACCTGAACCAACCCTTTAACAAGGGGAGCTCCCAACCGGTTTCTAAGCTCCTTTCCCTTTTAATCCACAAAGAACCCAAACACCATAAAAGGCCCCAGTACCCCCAAATCGACCTAGCCCCAATCCTATGAGCACTAGAAGGTGTTTTAAGTGCCAAGGACTAGACTATATTACCTCCGAGTGTCCAAACCGAAAGGTAATTACTTTGGCCGAGTGGAAGGCTGTGGATGAACAAGAAAAGGAGGATGACCTAAAAGGTGAAACTAAAGAAGAACATGAGGAGAGTCAAGAGGAGGTTGAAGAAGAATCTGATGAAGGTGAGATGCTAGTTTTCAGAAGAGTCTTAAACGGCCAAAGGAGCACTAAGGACGAACAAAGAGAGAACATCTTTCATACTAGATGCACAGTTCAAGGAAAGGTTTGTTCTTTGATTATTGATGGTGGGAGTTATGCAAATGTAGTTTCTCTGAGCATGATTGAGAAACTAGGCTTGCAAGCTACGGCCCATCCCCATCCATACAACATACAATGGCTAAATCAAAGCAAAGGACTTCAAGTCAACTCATGGTGCCTTATTTCATTGTCCATTGGTAAGAATTATCAAGATCAGCTTTGGTGTGATGTTATTCCTATGGATGCATGTCATGTATTATTGGGTAGACCATGGATGTATGCCCGAAGGGTATCACGTGATGGTTTCTTGAATACCTACTCCTTGTCTAAGGGAGGAAAGAAGATTACCCTAAATCCATTATTACCATCCGAACTCCTAAACAATAAACCCACAAAAGGTCATGAACATTCTGATTGCTTACTCACCTTTGGTGAAACTCTCTTAAAAGCTTCTAATCATGAATTTAAGGCTTTTAAAGAGTGGATCTTGACCCTACAAGATGAACCAGAATCCCCTATGCCAACTCACCCCTTTTTCAAATCACTCATCCAAACATTCTATCACTTATTCCCAGAAGAGATACCTTCGGGTTTACCCCTTAAAAGCGATATCCAACACCACATTGATCTCATTCCTGGTTCTATCCTTCCAAATAAACCAGCTTATAGAATGAACCCAAAGAAAACCATGGAGATCCAAAGGCAAGTGGAGGAATTGATGTCTAAAGGGCTTGTACGTGAGTCCTTAAGCCCTTGTGCCATACTTGCCTTGTTGGTTCCTAATAAGGATGGAAGTCATCGAATTTGTATGGACAGTAGAGCCATAAACAAAATCACTATCAAGTATAGGTATCCCATTCTTAGACTTGAAGATATGCCAGATGAACTACATGGCTCTAAGGTGTTTTCAAAGATTGATCTTCGAAGTGGATACTACCAAATTAGGATAAGAGAGGGAGATGAATAGCAAACTGCATTCAAGACTAAAGGAGGGTTATTTGAATGGCTAGTTATGCCGTTTGGTCTTTCTAATGCTCATAGTACATTCATGAGGCTAATGAATCAAGTATTCAAGCCTTAAATTGGCAAGTTCGTAGTGGTCTACTTTGATGATATTCTAATCTATTCCAAGGACGAGCAAACACATCAAGATCATCTCAACCAGATTATGCATGTCCTTGAACATGAACAGTTTTATGGTAATCTCAAGAAGTGTACCTTTTTCACTCATGAAGTTACATTCTTAGGTTACATTGTTTCTGGAGAAGGTGTCAAGGTAGATGAAGGGAAGATAGAGGCTATTCGGAGTTGGCTTCAACCACAAAGCATACATGATGTTCGAAGCTTCCATGGCTTGGCTTTCTTTTACAGGAGGTTTATTAGAAGTTTTAGCACCATCATGTCCCCTACGACTGAAGTGCTTAAGGGAGCATTATTCCAATGGAATCCTAAACCACAATCTGCCTTTGAAGAAAGAAGATGCTTACTCAAGCACTGGTTCTTGCATTGCCGTGCTTTGAGAAAGTTTTTGAAGTTGAATGTGATGCATCAGGAGTGGGAATTGGTGGAGTTTTAACTCAAGAAGGTAAACCATTAGCCTTCTTTAGCGAAAAACTATGTGACTTGAGAAGGAAATACTCCAATTATGACCAAGAATTCTATGCTATCATTCGGTGTCTAGAGCATTGGAGCCATTACTTGGTGGCTAGTGAGTTTATACTTCATTCTGATCATGAAGCATTGAAGTACATTCAAGGCCAACACAAGCTTAACTCACGCCATGCTAAATGGGTTGAGTTCCTTCAGTCATTCCTCTTCACCATCAAGCACAAGTCAGGAAAGTTAAATCCAGGTGCGGATGCATTATCAAGGAGACATCTCCTTATGTTTCAATTAGATGCTCTTATTCTTGGTTTTGAGCATCTTAAGAGTTCGTATGCTGATGATGAAGACCTTGGGAATCTTTATGCTGCATGTTCAAAGCACCCCAAGGGAGATTTCTTAATCCAAGAGGGTTATCTATTCATGGGAGTACGGTTATGTATTCTTAAGTGTAGCACCCGTGAGCTCCTAGTTAGAGAAGTTCTTGGAGGTTCCTTGGCAAGTAATTTTGGAGAGTCCAAGAGCTTAACCATGTTAAGGGAGCATTATTATTGGCTAGGAATGGAGAAGGATGTTCAAGACGTCTTTAGAAGTTGTGAAATGTTCCAAACTGCCAAAAGTCACACCCTACTTCACAGCTTGTACACCCCACTACCCGTACCACCTCTACCACGGGTGGACGTGAGTATGGACTTCATTTTGGGACTACCTAAGACCCAAAGGGGAAAAGACTCAATATTTGTGGTGGTAGACAGATTTTCAAAGATGGCACATTTTATTCCTTGTAACAAAACCAATAATGCTACACACATTGCCGAGTTATATTTCAAGGAGGTAACAAGATTGCTTGGTATTCCTAAGTCCATTGTTTCTGATAGGGATACAAAGTTCTTAAGTCATTTTTGGATTACCCTTTGGAAGAAACTTGGTACCAAATTGTTATTCAGTACCACTTGTCACCCCCAAACTGATGGTCAAACTGAGGTAACTAATCGGACCTTAGGCACTCTCCTAAGAGCTTTGATTAAACCTCATGCTAAGACTTGGGATTTACTCTTACCACATGCTAAGTTTGCATACATCAAGGCTCCTAGCAAAGCTACTGGTCTTTCACCATTTAAGGTGGTATATGGGATTGATCCTTTAAGTCCCAATGATCTTACTCCACGACCTCAAGACCAAAAGCCCCATGTTGATGCAACAACAAGAGTAAAAGAAATTCAGAAGCTGCATGAATTGGTAAAGGCCAGAATTGAGAAGACCAATGCAGCCAATGAAGCACGAGCCAACAAGCATAAGAGAAAGATTGTTTTTCAGCCAGGAGACTTAGTATGGATCCATTTGAGGAAGGAACGGTTTCCCTCTAAAAGAAAGAATAAACTCGTGCCACGAGCTAAATGTCCATTTGAAGTCTTAGAGAGGATTAATGACAATGCTTATAATGTTGATCTACCTGGTGATTATGAAGTTTCCACCACCTTCAATGTGGCAGATTTGAGCCCCTTCTATCTGGATACTTCCCCACCAGATTTGAGGATCAAATCTTTTCACAAAGGGGATGATGATGGAATCCTACCTAGCCAAGACCTTGACCATGAAGAATCAAGTCCAACACGTCTAAGAACAAGGTCCCAAGTGAGGAAGATGGCTCACTTTTTACAAGAAGACCAAACAGCACCAAATGGGTTAACAGACCATAAAATACCCGGTTTTGTGCACTTGATTTCTTAAGCTACATTGTGGCTTAAGTCTAATATTTTTGCGTTTTTGGAACCCTCATGATGTTAACTTTCAAGTCCAAGCATTGATTTCAAATCATGCACACAAGAGGATGGGAGACCAAGGCGTTTTTCCAAACCGGTCAGATTGGCTCCAGTTCTGCACGGTTAAATGTTTTAGCCTAATTACCCTACTTAAACATGCTATAACCTTGATTTCTTTTCTTGGAGGGTTTGTACACACCCTAAGGTTTCTCCCCATGGCCTAAAATCCAAATCATGGCCACTTTTGCTATGGGAAAACCATGACTGAAAACCGAGTACAATTCTGCCCATGAACCCGATTTAAAGATCCCAGTTGATTTTTCCTCCATCCGTGGGTTTACTCTTCATCAACTAGAGTGGCGCACCAACCAAGGCATGGCACACATACCAAGGTACTCTATAGGAGAGTAACCAATGAAAGAAGGGCTGCAAGTCTGGGTTTTCCTTGCTTCTCATTGGGCAGCCGAAATGAAGATGTTCCTTGAATGCCATTGGACAGCCGAAAAGATGGAGCAACTTTACGGCTGAGCAAATGCAATTTTGCTGCATCTCTAGTTGATTAGGCTTAAGTACAAGCTGATTAAGGTTGTAATGAACATTTGTTTTGCTTTCCTTATTGTGTTTTGTTGAGGGTTTTTTGAGGGGGAATGGAAAATTAAATTAAATAAAAAGGAAAAAAAACCTCAAATACTCGATTGTCAGTCATAGTACTTAAGAGTCGGTCCACAGGGAAGACGTGAGATTTATGGTCATTTAAAGTGATTAAACTAATTAACTTAATGCTATTATGCTAATTTAAAGAAAACATAAGTGCTCAATTTAAACTAAATGATCTCAATCAAACTAAGCCTAAGTTTTTTACTAAATTTCAACATATGAAGGAGATTATGCACTAAGTAGACATAAACAACTATTAAAATCAAAACCTAAAAACTACCTAACCTAACCTGAAATCACCAAAATGTATTAGTAAATAAACTAACCTAAATCAACTCCAAATAGTACGAGTTACGAAACCAGGGGACAACGGTAGAATTCAGCTAACAATCAACCACTAAGCCAATTGCAACATTCCGCAGCATCGCAAACCAGAGATCAATCAATAAACCAAAACTAGTACCAAGATTTAATCAAACTCAGAACACAAAAGGCAGCAGTAGGAGGGAGAAATGGCACCATAGCAGAGCACGAACAGAACACAGCAACGAAACAGGGGAAGGGAAACAAATCTGAAACAACGACGAACAAAAAGCAGCAGTAGGGAAGGGGGAAGAATTGAAACAGAACCGAAACCAAGAAGGAAATCGAACCAGAATAGGCGAGGAGAAATCGACAGCATGCCCAAATCGAAGCAAAAATCCTCGCAATAACACTGAAAACTGAGTATACCCATTTGAAACTAACGATCCAAACTAACTACATGAATTTAGATGCTCAAAATAACCGAAATTTGGAACCCAAATTCGAAACCCTAACTCGAAAACTTAATTTGAAAACCAAATACAAAACTGAAAAGAAAAGCGAAATTAAACTAAATCTAAACCTAAAAACGGAATTTAAACCTAATCTTACTCCTAAAATCTACCTAAAATACCTAAAACTCGAACTCGAACCCCTTCAATGGTGTCCTCTTCCTTGCTTTATAGCCGGCCTCCTTCGTTTCTCGACGCTTCGATTCGAATGGAATGCGTGGATGGCTAAGATGAGGCCAGCAAAGGGGTGTACGTGGCTTGTGGAGATGAGACCCAGCGAGGGGTGGTGTGCTGGTGGTTGGATGGGTTTCGAAGTGGAGGGTCGAAACTGTGGGCAGAGGGTGGTTTCGGTTTCTGGGTTTCGTGGGAACGGTGGGCGGGGTGGTTTTGGGGTGAGAGAATAGGGTAGAGAGAAAGATGGGGGTTCTGGGTTGGAGTGAAGGTGGACGCGGTTGAGATGGGGATGGGAGGAAGCGAGGGTTTGGGGGGGTTCGAACTAGTTGAAGCAGGAGTCGGGGAGAGAGAAAGAAGCAAAGGAAGAAGCTGAGGAGAGAGAAAATGAAGGGGAGGGGGTTTTTTTAAGAGTAAAACCGGTTCATGCGAACCGGCCAGTCCGGTTCAACTGGACCGGTCTGGTTTTTTTTCATTTTTCTCATCATTTGTTTTGCCCAGTTTTTTCGTGGAATTTGGCCCGGTTCTTCAACCTCCGACATTTCCTATATTTTTCTCACTTTTTCCGCCATTTAAGCCCTTTTTCCGCATTTATTCAAAATCTGCAAAATAAAATAATCTCCTATTAAAACCTTAAAAATATTATTAAAACGAGCATAAAATAGGTGTAAAAGTACCTTAAAAATAACACATTTTTAGCTCAAACAAATACTCCCACACCAAGATTTTGTTCGTCTTCGAGTCAAATAAACTAAGCTAACTAAAAGAAAATGAAAATAAAATAAAAGCAAATCCTAACTCACTGTCGTAGGAATCACGATTGCATTTAGCGTATGCAACAAGCCCTTTAAACCCCTTGGACTCCTAAGTGGACGAGTGAGGTCTCGTGAGGGTTTCAAAGTGAAAATACCCACAAAATTATTCAAAAAGAAAAGAAAATCTTTTTGGGTTTTTCTCAAAACTGATATGTACAGAACTCGGGAAACATATGCACAACTCCTAGTCAGCTAAATCACCCATGTACTCAATCATTGACTTGTATATACATAAAATGTACTTCAAAGCCCTCTACCTCTAAATGACATCAAAACACTGATTTTTCACCCCATTGAACATCAAGATTTTGCATCCATCCCGGTGTTTGTGTGCAAGTGTATCATCATCATAGGACTCAGATTTACCAGAATAGACTCAATCCCACTTAGTTGACATAACTACATTATTATAATGACTTTAGAAGCAAGCTTTCCCAGTAGCAATATTGCCTCAAAGGGTAACACCCAATAGCACGTGTCTCAAAGGGTAATGCCCAGTAGCGCATGCCTCAAAGGGATACTTGTCATTCCAAATTTTATTCTTTTTCTTTATTTATAATACAATTTTTTTCAATTTTTTTTTCCCAAAGTAATCATGTCATAAGCTAGTGGGAGAATCATTCATGGAAATCAAAGACCCAAAGATAATGATGAAAGAATAAATAAAGACTGGATAACACAACCTTTAATGAACAACTGGGTTAGAATTAGAGCTTAGACTATCATATTCGAAGTTAAAGACTTATCACGCACATCCAATTAATATACAAACTAACAACTAAAGCACAGGGGATTCAAACTAATAAGAAAAAGTACACACATCCCCAAAAAAGAACAAAAATCTTAAAAAAAATTTGAAAAATGGCACCTCACTCCCACACCAAAACTTCACAATGTCCTCATTGGGAGAATTAAGGCGCTAAAAAGCAAGTCCATAACTAAACAACCGGAAAACCTAGAATATATACAACTAGAACACCACCAAAAACATAAAACCAAAAACAAAATAAAACCAAAATGAAAAAGAAAAAGCAAAACTAAAATCAAAGAAACACACAAAAAGTGAAAAACAAACCACAACCCTAAAAACTAAAGAAAAGAAGACAAAAAATCAAAATCAGAACAAAAATCAAAACCAAACCAAACACACACATATATTTACAAAAGCAAAACTAAACAAAAATCAAAGACCTACTAAATTGCAAACTAAACAAAAAGAAATCTAAAGCAAAATAAAGGAAAAGAAAAACAAAAATGAAACAAAAATGAAAATAAGATGAAAATAAAAAAAGGAAAATAAAAATGAAAGTAGAATGAAATAAACAAAAATGAAATAAACAAAAATAATGAAAATAAAATGAAATAAAAAGGAAAAACTAAAACATGCTAAGCTAAAGAAACAACGTATTTACAACTAACACATATTCACAAAATCCTAATATATACAACTAAGTACAAAAAGGAGGAAAAGAAAAGAAGGGTGGAACGATCATACCAGGTTGGATACAGGTTGTAACCAAACTATAAAGCTTATGGAGCATCAGCCACTCCATATTAAACTGAAAAATGCTACTCAAATCAAAACTCGTTAGAGCACACAACAGCTTATCAAACAAGGATGCCCAACTCTCAATAGCGTAGGAACTATAAAAAACAGAGAGTTGGAACCAGATTGAGTACATCCATATAGCGAGGAAAGCACAAGTAAGGGCCCGTTTCAACTTATCAAACTGTTGGGCCCACTAAGGAATGAAATGAATATACTCAAAATAAGCCAGAAGTGAGGTCATGGGCTTAGCAATTATGTCAGCATGAACGAGCAATTTAGGCCAAAGAGAGGATGCAAATTTCACAAGTCTGGTAATATCAAAAGGCACAAGAGTCTGCTCTAAAATAATGTTCTCAGTAACAATGATCTCAGACTCAACAGATTCAGACTTGCCAGATTCAAAAAGGAAGTCACTCTCGATGGAATTAAAAGAAAATGACTCATAATCAGCATGAAAACCATCATCAGAATTTCCATGGATACCAAACTCACCAGAAAAAGATTCATACTCTACAAGCAGAATATTATCATCAAAGTCAAACATAGTGAGTTCCGGTATCTCATCATGCAACTCCTGTGAAACATCTTTCGAATCATTCGAATCATGAAACTCTACTGTAGGTATCATGCTAATTTCTAACTCACTATCAGAATCAGATTGTTCATCAGTGACATTTTCAGGTGAGCTAGTACAGGGTGCAAGATCTGATGATAGAGACTTAGGGAGGTCACTTTCTTGTTCTAAGCTAGGCAAACACATATTTTCATTCAAATCAAGCCTAGTAGAATAGGAAGGTGCAAAATCATTAGTAAGACTAACTGTAGGTTCAGGAGATCCTAACCTAGAGTCAGGCTCACTATAAGTCTTTCTATTTTGATTAAAACACTGAGAATATTCAGCAATTCTCAATTTCATGGTCTCTATAAATTGATCAGTCATATCATCAATTTTGATCATTTGATCAGTCATATCATCAATTTTCTTTTCAAGTCTTGCACAGGTAGCACGATAAGGACACATAGAAACATCATGATAAGGAGATTCACAACAATCACACAGCACAGGAGGCATATAAGAATAAGATGAGTCATATGAGTTTAGAAAATGATCTAGGGGGGAAGGATTAGCATAAAAAGCACACTCATCGGAAGTTGGGTATCCAGAAAACTGATTAGCTTGTTCAAACTCGTAAGTATCCCAACCTAATTTTTCAAAAAAATCCCAAACTTCATCTTGAATTTTAGATAACAATCCTAGCAAACCCCCTGGGCACATGGACTCAACATGACCACGAAATTCAGAATTTATACCCAAAACAATGACCTCACAAATTTCCCATTTTTGAAATGTTTGAGGCAATTGAGCACGATAATCATTAAGTCGCGATAAATAGCTCTAAAAGGGTTCATGCTCATATTGTGGGAAACTGAAAACTGGCATTTTGAAAAAAAAAATTAAAAGTTTTTAAAGTTTTTCAATTTTTTTGGATTTTTGGTTTTTCACTTTTTTTTGGGTTTCTGAAATTTCTAAATTTTTTTGTGGTTTTTGGAATTTTCTAATCTTTTTGAATTTTTAAGCATTTTTCATTTTTTTTTGGATTTTTGAAAGTTTTTCAAATGTTTTTGGATTTTTGGTTTTTTTCGAAACACTAACAAGGAAACGATAAAAATCGATTTGAAACTAAAGTTACGAAACAACTAAACAAAACATGAATATTAACTAAACAAACTAAGCAAATCAATGCAAAAGCAACCAAAAAATAAAAACATGACCAAATCTCATACCGTTTTCCCCGGCAACGGCGCCAAAATTGTTGAGGGTTTTTTTGAGGGGGAATGGAAAATTAAATTAAAGAAAAAGGAAAAGAAAACCTCAAATACTCGATTGTCAATCGTAGTACTCAAGGGTCGGTCCACAGGGAAGACATGAGATTTATGGTCATTCAAAGTGATTAAACAAATTAACTTAATGCTAATTATGCTAATTTAAAGAAAACATAAGTGCTCAATTTAAACTAAATGATCTCAATCAAACGAAGCCTAAGTTTTTGACTAAATTTTAGCATATAAAGGAGATTATGCATTAACTAGACATAAATAGCTATTAAAATCAAAACCTAAAAACTACCTAACCTAACATGAAATCACCAAAATGTATTAGTAAATAAACTAACCTAAATCAACTCCAAATAGTACGAGTTATTAAACCAGGGGACAACAGTAGAATTCAGCTAACAATCAACCACTAAGCCAATTACAACATTCAGCAGCATCCCAAACCAAAGATCAATCGATAAACCAAAAGTAGTACCAAGATTCAATCAAACTCAGAACACAAAAGGCAGCAGTAGGAGGGGAGAAACGGCACCATAGCAGAGCACGAACTGAACACAACAACGAAACAGGGGAAGGGAAACAAATATGAAACAACGACGAACAAAAAGCCGCAGCAGGGAAGGGGGAAGAATTGAAACAGAACCGAAAGCAAGAAGGAAATCGAACCAGAACAGGCGAGGAGAAATCGACAGCATGCCCAAATCGAAGCAAAAGTCTTTGCAATAACATTGAAAATTGAGTATACCTATTCAAAACTAACGATTCAAACTAACTACATGAATTTAGATGCTCAAAATAACCGAAATTTGGAACTCAAATTCGAAACCCTAACTCGAAAACTTAATCTGAAAACCAAATACGAAACTGAAAAGAAAAGCGAAATTAAACTAAATCTAAACCTAAAAACGGAATTTAAACCTAATCTTACTGCTAAAATCTACCTAAAATACCTAAAACTCGAACTCGAACCCCTTCAATGGCGTCCTCTTCCTTGCTTTATACCCGACCTCCTTCGTCTCTCGACGCTTCAATTCGAATGGCATGCGTGGATGGCTAAGATGAAGGCCAGCAAAGGAGTGTACATGGCTTGTGGAGATGAGACCCAGCGAGGGGTGGTGTGCTGGTGGTTGGATGTGTTTCGAAGTGGAGGGTCGAAACTATGGGTAGAGGGTGGTTTCGGTTTCTGGGTTTCGTGGGAACGGTGGGCTGGGGTGGTTTTGGGGTGAGAGAACGGGGTAGAGAGAGAGATGGGGGTTCTGGGTTGGAGTGAAGGTGAACGGGGTTGAGATGGGGATGCGAGGAAGCGAGGGTTTGGGGGGGGTTCGAACTGGTTGAAGCAGGAGTCGGGGAGAGAGAAAGAAGCAAAGGAAGAAGTTGAGGAGAGAGAAAATGAAGGGGAGGGGGTTTTTTTAAGAGTAAAACCGGTTCATGCGAACCGGCCGGTCCGGTTCAACTGGACCGGTCTGGTTTTTTTTTCATTTTTCTCTTCTTTTTTTTGCCCGGTTTGTTTTCTGGAATTTGGCTCGGTTCTTCAACCTCCGACATTTCCTCTATTTTTCTCACTTTTTCCACCATTTAAGCCCTTTTTCCGCATTTATTCAAAATCTGCAAAATAAAATAATCTCCTATTAAAACCATGCAAATATTATTAAAACGAGCATAAAACAGGTGTAAAACTACCTTAAAAATAACACATTTTTAGCTCAAACAGTTTTGGATGTACTTAAGCTAGCATTAGCAAAGTTAGTAACCGATTAGTTCTAACCGGGTACATTAAGCTAATTAACACCTTTCCCCCTTAGGAAGGAAAGGTTTTGGGACGTGCTAGCTTGCTCGCTTGTTTACTAGGCTTATAACAAAAGGGGAACACGGCCCCTCACATGAACATAACTTCATTTTCAAAGAGAAAACCGTAGAGAGCATTTCGAAGCTTTCTTTCAAACCTTGCTTGCTTATCTTAGTTTAGGGCGAACTAAGTGGTGTTCAAGTGAGTCCTAACTTTGATTAAGTGGTGATTATTTGTATCTTAATCAAAGTTAGGGGCCCTAACCTTGGTTTTAGTGGTGATTCTGTATCCCAAATCCAAGTTTAGCTCTATCCTAATCATCAATTGCAGTCACGAGTTTCTTGAGTTCTAGAGAACCCGAAGCTCTTGCCTTGTTTCTACTTGATTGTAAACTCATTTCCCTTAAGCTTTACATCACACACACACACACACACACACACACACACACATATAATTAGAGACAAGAACTCGTGCGTCACATTTGGAAAAAATACTAGTTTGTTATCGAAACTGAATCTGGGGAGCACCAACCAATGTGCGCGCAGTACTATAATATAGATTTCACTGCGACGGTGTGAGCATAATATTGGTTGGTCCGCTCCTAACTAATAAACCGACCATATCCTAAAACCGATCAAAGTAGGCAGAAATGCCAGTTTTTGCTACTTGGTTATCCGTCAAAGTTTTCTCTAGATGAAATATCTTGAATTGAGCAGTTAGGACAGTATATTCGATTAAATTGCTCGCTCTTTACTTCTTCTAAGGCATAGAAGTTTGGGGAACGAATAATAAAATGATCTTATCCCACGGGAGATTCTAATTTCTTATACTTTTATAATGGAATTATCATGTCTAAGTTGGCCTTTGTCTCATTCCAGCAAAACTCTTTGGGTTTGTGTTGAGGGATTTTCAGGGTCGTGGAAAATTAAATTAAAGAAAAGAAACCTCAAATACCCGATTGTCAGTCGTACTTGTTTGAGGGTCGGTCCACAGGGAAGATGTTTAGATTATGGTCATTTAAACAAAGTGATTAAACTAATTAACTAAACTAAATGGGATTACTTAAAGCAATCTAACAACCTAATTCAACTAAACGATCAACCAAACTACTAAATCAACTGATTGCTTTTAACTGAGAATTTAAACGAACTGATTAACTAAGTAAACTAGACATAGGCTAAACCTTATGTCAATTAACCAACCTAGACCAAACTAAGCTTGAATTAAGCATGATTTAGAACCTCGCTACTAACCACATTATTCCGAAATACTAACCCTAAGCAACATCATGTTCATTAACCACCAACTAATCCTAATACTAACTACCAAGTCATCCAGAAGCACAAATTGCTAAAGCTTGTAATCACATAAGAGAACAAAACAAAGAAGGAAGCAGCAGTGAAAGATGAGCAATGATAGTGAGCAAATCCAGAAAAACATAAACTCAGTCATAAGTTGAAATGAATAATACCTAAATCAGAACACTCAAACCCAAAGCCAAAATCAGGTAGAGGGGATTCACAATCCAGAACTTAAGATAATCAAGCTTAGCATAACTGAATGCAATCAAACCTGCTCTAGTCTGAAACAGGGGAAAGCATAGCAACAGGATGGTAGCAGCTTACAACTCGAATCAAATTCAGCAAATTCAAAGCCAGACACTGCAACCCTTGCTCACAATTCAACCAAACTAAACTGATTCTACTAATCTCGGCCAACACACGCAGATTAAAACCCAACGAAAACAGTGGAATTTCGAACTGGATAGAACCCTGCAACTCGAAAACAAAACTTGAAATTAAAACCTGAAATTAATTTTAGAAACATGAACAAAATCAAACCTCGAATTAAGCGTGAAATGGATTTTATAGAATCGAATCAAACAATTGAAAATAGAACAAACCCTAATTCTGAAATTCGAAGTAAAGTCGAAAATGAAAACGAAATTTAACTAAACCTAAAACGGAATTAAACAGAAATTAAACCTAAACTAGCCTAAATCGCTAACCTAAATTACCTAGAAAACTACCTAAATTACCTAAAAACTCGAACCCCCCAGGAGTGGCGTCGCCTCCTTGCTTTATGCCCGACCTCCTTCGTCTCTCGACCGTCGATTTATTGGTGTGCGTGGACGGTGGAAGAAGGTGGTGACGATGCTGGTGTCGTGGCGTGTGCAGCGTGAATGAAGGGTGGTGGGAAGGGGATGAATAGGACGAAGTCGAAACCGTGGGTGGGGTTTCTGGTTTCGAGTTTCTGTGGGCTGAGTGGTTTTGGAAGGGATAAGGGAGAGAGGGAGATGAGAGAAGACGAGGTAGAGAGAGAGAGAGAGAGAAGCGAGATGGCAGAGATAGGTGAGGATGAAGGGTCGAGGGTTTTGGGGATGGAAACGGGTTCTGGGTCTGGGGTCTGAGGGTCGAAGAGGAAAAGAGGGCATGAAAGAGAAGGCAGAAGGGGAGGGGGGTAATACTGAACCGGTTCAGCTGAACCGGCCGGTCCAGTTTTCCTGGACCGGTTTGGTTTCTTTCTTTTTCTTTTGCTACCTAGACCAGTTTTCTTGGAATTTTGGACCGGTTTTTGAATTCCCGTCATTTTCCCCATTTTTCTCGCATTTTTCTGCCATTTTCAGCCCTTTTTCCACATTTATTAAAAATCTGCAAAATAAAATAAAATCAATTAAAAACCTAAAAAACTATTATTAAAACGAGCATAAAACCGGTGAAAAAGTACCTTAAAAATAGATCATTTTTGGTTCAAACAGTTTGTGGCCTTAGAAAGCAATGAGCAATAAAATCTCAATGCTAGGTTTATGAAAAGTTACTGACGTCGAACCGAACACCCCCCAAAAAAAAACATGACAGTTCATTCATCGATGGGATCGTTCATCCTTGCTAAGTTGCGAAGGCTTTACATGTCAAACTTGTTGAAATCCATTACTAGCGTACAAAAGCTTCATGCAATTACACAAAAGTTCTATCAGCAAATGCAAACCATTATGTATGGGTAAAGCCTTGCCTTGTTCATAGATTATGCTTTTGGAACAAGGCTCCAGAGATTTTACTAGCTAATATGCTCTGATAAATTCTTGTCCTTTAACGAAAGCTACACGGAATCTAGCACAAGTTTAGTCAGCAGATCATTATATATACCCCCCTGGTCCGAGGACCAAGAAGACCATATCCGATTAAACACCACATACCTACAAACTGTATCGAGTATCTCAGAAAAAGAAGATGGATTTGCGTCGCAAACGTGGAGGTTTGCTGTTGTCCTTTTCCCGAACATCAAAAGCCCCTGCAAGTGCGCAGAACTTGAGCACAGTGAGGCAGAACCTGCCAACGCCCTCTCTGGTCGACCACAAAGACATGAAAGCTCTGTCAACGACGGACATTTTTTTCCTTGTACCTGAATGCAACAGCAGCTCAGTCAATGAGCTTGACCGCTAATTTAGCACCCTAGACGATGAATGTATCAACATGAAAGCTACAATCTACATATCTTCTGTTCGTGAAAGGCTTAGGGTTGAGAGGATCAACTCCGAAAGGAGAACTTGATTGCATACTTTGTCATTCAGTGAGCACTTAGTTCTGCACTTCAGCAAGATGATTGATCAGACTTCCAGAGTTTAATCTTTTATTCTGCTTGGATAATCAGCAGATGGTTGCCCTGTGAACTTTATATTGGGCTTCGTATCTTATTGCTTACATTTTGCGAGGGCCCTTAGGTACCTTGTTGTAATCTGTAATCATGTTTATAATATCAGTTTCGTTCTGCTGATAAGTTTTATGGCTTGTCCTACCCTTTGCTTTTTTAATTTATCTTCATATTAGGTTTCTTATATTGTCCTTCTCTCAAAAGGAAAAGTGAAAATTAGCCGGAGATGAATTTGTCCAATAATTTCTGTGTCCTAGGTGGCTATTGTACCATCTTGCATAGTTGAACCAATTAAATCAGACCAACGCCAACAAACTATTCAATTGGAGTCTATCCAAGGACAGAACATAGGGGAGTCAGATGCGTCTATACTATTGACTCGCAAGGTCATTTCTATTGGACCATTGCTACAAGGAGTTCTCATTATCCCTATGATTTACATGCAAGGTCTAAGCGATCTGAAGTCCACATCAGACTAGATTTTTGTGCCAAGTTAACTGCATTCCCATTTAAATTATGGAAGCAATAGTGTTCGTGGAAATATTACTCAAACTTGGCCATGCGTCATTGTGTGATGCCAACAAATATCATTACAAAGGAACTCCTTATTTTTAAAATTTTTACCAGGATGAGTTATCAAGTACCCATACCTATTTCAGAGTATCAACTGCCTAATATGGGTACGTGATGTGAAATTAAAGAGTCCTCATAACTTAGGTTCCTCGTACGTATAAGGTAGACCTCAAATTCAAGAGAGCTTCCTACTTCACAACAATCTAAACAGATGATGGTTTAGTGAGACCTTACTACCCAAAACAAAAAAAGAGAAAAAAACAAAAAGAAATTCAAGAGTATGGTCACGTTTATGTGTGTGCAAAGATTAAAAGAATACTAAGGTGGATTCAATAAAACATACCAACAAGGTTCTTAAGTCACCAAAACATGTATAAAATTCTGTTGATAGACAAAGAAATTCAAAGCCCTTCGTCAATCTGCATATGATATGTTCCTGTCATTCCGTGTTATTTTGGTTCTCAAGGTTATAGTGCAATTGGGTTTGTTACAATGTTCCTTTCTTCTTTCTTGTTGATATAGATAACCTAATCCTCAATATATGAAGACTCTAATTCTAAATTTGCGAGGTTGACTACATGGAAAATGACTAAAAGATCCTTGTTCTCTATAACCACTCCTCCCATCTATGATGAATTCATGATCTTTCTGCGAGGATTGCACTCTTCTTTCTGAAAACTTAGGCAAATTATAAACAAGTAGATGGAAATAAATAAAATGACATTTACATCAATCTAGGATGCCATTGCCTTCGAGATACCAACATGATGATGCAATCTGCTTCATAAGATTCCCCACCTCAACAAAATAATGCACACAAAAAGCAGAATCATTGCCTTTTTGCACACCTCCACGGTGCTTTGTTTTCTGTTGGACACTTTAAAGCAAAAAAAGCGAAGAAGATGGAAGATATTATGCTCAGATGCTTTGTTGGGGATAAACCATATTTGCTCAGTTCAATAAAGTAATATCGTTGGCAATGTAGCCTAAAAATCAATGTAAGATAAAAGCCTATAAAAGTTATCTAGATATTAGTTTAAACTTTTTATTGATTTGGTTTTCTGACATGGTATTAAAACCTTTCTAATTGAGAGAACTTGAGCCTATTGTCAGCACTATTCATGTTGAGAGACGAACTTATGTGGCATCCAAGGAAACAAACTTTTATGTTTTAGGGACACACTAGAGAGTAATATAGAAGGATTTTTGCTCTCCAACCCCTGTTCAAACTTATTAAATTGCAATTGCTAGAAGTTTCGGATCAGAAGTGTTAGGAAATGTAAATATGTATGTATTGGATTTTGAAGAATTTTTGGATGCAAAATTGCCCGAACCTTATCGCTTGCAAGATGTAAGCCCACGAACTGGTGCTACTAGAGTCACCGTCTATGCTTCACACTCAAAACCCAAGCCCTGGTCGGATGGTTAGGCTTATGTGAGAGAACAGGGAGTATTAGATTACTAAGGACGTGTTACTGCTTAAGATAATTCAACCCATGAATCACCAACCCTTTTATAGAGGCACATAGCCACAGAATGTAATCTTGCAAATCAATGTCTCATAAAGGCTGACTAATACATAATTAAACCTCTATTGTAACAGCCAAATCAATCCATGATTATGGCCATTAAGTTTGCGATCGTTACCAGCCAACAGCTCCCCCTCGGTCACAAAGACCATGAAGCTCATACCTCCCAACCAATGACATCCCTCACACATCATACTGGGAATTGAGCGTGTGATCAAAAATAAAATCAATAGTGCTACATCAAGTCACCATCTAACTGACATAACACTTTCAGCAAACATCAATACCCCAAATCATTCAAATAAATCACCAATGGCATACACTATCCCTTTATGCCTGATGTATCAATTGATTATATACCAAATATAATCACCCGGCCTTGATATGGTGATGGAGAAATGATTCTTCCTTACACAATTAAAATAATCCATCTTAGCATGACTGCATTCCTAATGTGCTCCGCCGGATCGTATACATCTTGGCCGTTGGATAACACATTAAGGTAGCAACATCAAGCTTTGACTTTATATTATAACTCTAAGTCAAGGAGTATCGCTAATGACGGTCACATAGTGATAAGGAAAGGGAACTCACTTATCACTCGTCAAATAGGTCAACTTTCAGCACACACAGTATGATAATGTGCCATGGCATAACTCCCCCAAAACTGGGCATGTCACTCTTCTATGCCATGCGAATCACAGGCTTGGCCTTTACCTAAAAAACCAACCTGAGCTACTAGACCAACATACCCAATGTTAATCTTAGTACTCAAGATTCGGCTATAAGGCTTCGATATGAAAATTTATTTCATATTCGACTCCCCCTGAGTCTTATCTTAAACCTACTAAGGCAACTATATTTCCCATTCATACAATGGCAGTATGAATAATCAATATTACACACCTAGTGCCAATATGATTCAGTCTCATCCTGCCTGCTACTCAAGCTTTAGGGTGATTGCTTGTGTGACTAGGCCAATCAGAAGCCTGGTGACATAACAATGTTCCTTATAATGTACTTGTATATTTATGAACATTTGAAAAAGCCACATCATTCTTTATTTCATAAATATTTAATACAAGTAATAGCATGTCCATCATATACTTAGATACACTTAAAAACTAAGTCATACGAAGACCTAAGCTCATCACATGAGCTTCAAAAGCGTCTCTAGGAATAGGCTTAGTTAAAGGATCTACTATCATCCTACTTGTATATACATACTTAATGGCAATCTCTTTCTCTTTTATGGCGTTTCGTACAAAATGATAAAGCCTAAATGATAAAGCCTCATAATATGATTAGTCTTCATGTGAAACTTTGGATCTCTTACAAATTGGATTGCAACAGTATTATCACATAACATTTCTATAGGATCATTAACCCCAAGAGTGAGATCTAGATCCTGTAGAAAACTCCTTAGCCATATTACCTCTTGAGTCGCAAGATAGCAAGCAACATACTCTGCTTCCATAGTCGAAAGTGCTATGCAGTCTTGTTTCTTACTCCAACAAGATATCGCTACCCCACCTAGGGTGAACACATATCCTGAGATAGGCCTAGATTCGTCTAGATTAGCACCCCAATCAGCATCTGTATATCCTCTCAACTTTATATCTCCACCTTGGTAGCAAAGGACTAGGTCACTCGTACCACGTAGGTAACGAAAGATCCTTTTGACTGCTTGTCAGTGTGCAGGCCCTGGGTTGCTTTGGTAACAACGTACCAAACCAACTGCAAAGCAAATGTCTGGCCGTGTACACAACATGGCATACATTAGACTTCCAACTACAGTAGCATAACGAACATTGTTCATTCTCGCCTTCTCTTTGTCTATCTTAGGATGCTAGTTGAGACTTAAGGTTAAACCCTTCTCAACTAGAGTGCCCACGGGTTTAGAATAATGAATTCAAAAACATTCTAAGATTTTGTTAATATATGTTTCTTGGCTCAAACCAAGAAGCTTCTTAGAATGGTTTCTATTTATCTCTACGCATAGGACATATATGGCCTCACCCATGTCCTCCATATCGAAGACGGAGGACAACCACTGGTTAGTGGTTTGGATCATCTTTATGTTGTTTCCAGCCAGTAGTATGTCATCAACATACAAAGTAAGAAACATAATCCTCTTTGTAGTTTTCTTGAAATACACGCAATGATCTTCAGAAACCATGTTTAAGCCAAAAGAAATAATGGCATCATGGAATCTGAAATAGCACGCTCTGTAAGACTGCTTGAGACCATAAATGGACCTTTTAAGACGACAAACTTTGTCCTCTTGCCCTTTCGATGCGAAACCAATAGGTTGATCCATGTAGATCTCTTCTTCAAGGTTTCCATTAAGTAAAGCAGTCTTTACGTCCATTTAGGACAACTCTAAATCCAAATGGGCAACCAGGGCCAAAAGTAGGCGAATAGAGGCAATTCTCACTGCTGGAGAAAAAGTCTCTTCATAGTCTACCCCTTTAATTTGGGTAAACCCCTTCGCCACCAAACGGGCCTTAAACTTATCAATTGATCCATCTGCCTGATGTTTTATCTTGAAAACCCACTTGTTTCCAATTGAATTATCTCGGGGAGGAAGATCAACAAGTTTCCAAACCTTATGTCTTGCCATAGAGTCCATTTCATCCCTCATAGCTTCCATCCACTCTCTATGGCTTGGTGAACCAATGGCCTCCTGAAAAGAGGTAGGCTCTTCGATTTCTAAAGGAGTGCAGAGGAATATCTCCTCTTCCATTGAAAATATCGTCGAGGTATTCTTCCACGCTCACTCCTTCAGAGCATAGGACCTCTGTTGGTTCGACCTTCTGAGGTATTCCTCCCCCTATCTATAAGAGGTATAGAATCCTCAACTCAGAGAGAATCATTGTCATTATCCTGAACAAGTGGACTAACATCGTGTTCATGTTCATGTTCATGTACTGGAGAAAGAGGACGAACCTCATTCTCAGGTTGATTCTCTTGGGCAACCAACAACTCATCATATCTTCCAGACAACGGAAGAGTACTATCCTCGGTGGCACGGTGAGTGTTTAAATCCTCCCCCTCACTGAGAGATAGTTGTTCATCTAGCGGTAACTCACACAACGTTGTGTCCTGTTTGATTTCACCGATGCTTAGGAACTCATCCTCAAGGAACTCAACCTTACGTGAATCCACTTCTGTCATACCACCATTATGGTGTTCACCATACATAACATATCCCTTAGAATGTTCGGGATATCGAATGAATATCATTTTAGTGACCCTTGGACCAAGCTTCCTATGTTTGTGAGTTGAGTTGTGCACATAACCAGCCGAACCCCATGGGCGTAAATGTTTCAAGGAGGACTTTCTACCATGTCATAACTCATGTGGGGTAGCGGATACACTCTTACTAGGCACACGGTTAAGGATGTAAACTATTGTAAGCAGTGCATGCCCCCAAAAACTAATTAGGAGGTTGGCGTGTGCCATCATTGACCTGAACATGTCAAGCAATGTTCGATTCCTACGCTCTACCACACCGTTTTGTTGTGGAGTGCCAGGAATCATGAGTTGTCTTCGTATACCCTTTTCCTCATATAAATACTTTGGACATATGTGCAAGGTATTCACGACCACGATCAATTCGAAGAGTCTTAACTCTCTGATATAATTGGGTCTCAACCTCAGCTACAAAAGGTTTGAACACATCAGGTGCTTTATAGCGATGTGATAATAGGTATACATACCCATATCTTGAATAATCATCTATGAAGGTGAGGAAATACAAAGCCCCATGACGTGCTTTCACATTCATGGGTCCATAAATATCGAAGTCGATAAGCTATAAAGAGCTTGACGCCCTTGAAGCCTTACCAAAAGGCTTCGCGGTCACTTTGCCAGCTAGACACGACTCACACCTAGGCTACTTAACCTTTGTGAGTGGGTCTAAAAGACCTTCTTTAGCTGGCCTACTCATCCTGTTTTGGCCAATATGACCAAGCCTAGCATGCCATTTAATAGATTCAGAATCAGAATCAAAACTTGAGGCAGAAGCAGAAGGAGAATTATTATAACAACTGTCCAAATTAAATACAAGAAAATCATTCTTTAAAGTTGCGTGGCCAAACACATTGCCACCATACATAATGTTTAAACCATCTAGACAAGAACTAAAACCAAAATCTGATTTCATTAAAGAAATTAAAGACAAAAGACAGACTCACTTCCCGGCTGCGTAGAGGGCATAAAAAAGAAGTACTAATTTCCTCCTTGCAAGATGAGCTGGAACGTTCCAACACCTAGAAGTCATCTTCGATGTCGTTAACCAACATGACAGTTTGTGAACCAAACGGATACCGGTGGAAATCCACAAACCCACCTATGGCCCGAACTATGTGCTTGCTTGCTCCCGTATCTACAATCTAATAAATGGGAGCATACATATAATTCAAGAGAACAAGTAGAAGAAGGTACCTTCTTCAGCTCAACACAATCCTGAGCGTAGTGACCTTTCTTTCCAGAATTACAGCACTTCACACGTGCTATATTGATCCCTTCATTGCCTTTGGCCTTCTGTTTCTGGGCAATCCCAACGTTTGGCCTACCATTCTGAGGGGGGTGATAACCCTTCTTGGCCTGTCGAGCTCAGTAATTCTTGTTGCCTTTGGGCCTATTTCGCTTCGTAACAAAAGCCAAAGGAGAAGTGCCTAACATTTTCAGGCGTTCTTCTTCCATTTCAATGTCGCTTTGGACCTCAACAAAGGTCTTGATATGTTCAGAATGTGTCAAGACAGTCTTAACATGATTCTAATGCTGAGATTCCACAGGGACAGCCCGAATCACATTTAGGACTTGCTCCCCCTCATAAATTTCCTTACCAGCAGCCTTGAGATCAAGAATTATGCCACTCATAATTCATAAATGCTCAGTCATGGTACGATTGGAATCCATTTTGTAATGTATCCATTTGAGTTGCAAGGTACGAAGCCTTGTCTTGGATGTTTGACCACAAAGGATTTTGAGTTGGTCCCACATGTCCTTAGCTGTGGGACACAACTCAAATTGTCCAATAAGGTCGTTGTGCATGAAATACAACATAGTAAATCATGCCCTTTGATCCTTATTGTACCAGTCTTGATAGGCTTATAAGCTTTCTTGATATTGCACAGAAGAAGTATCAATGCACTTGCCATCTTTATTCGTGTTAGATGGCGGAAACTTGACTACCGTCAAATGTTCCAGCAGGTCCCCCTCATTTAGAAGATACTGAATCTTCCGTTTCCATATGTCATAGTTAGACCCATCTAACTTCTGATTAGTGAAAAGCTCATTAATCATTGCACTGTTACCTGCCACATCTACGAGTTCATATTAAAAGATGGACATAAGGCACATGTTTTCTTAAGTAATTAAACTATTAAAGTTTCATCGTTCATGTAATATGATCGAAAATTTCACTAAGCTCATAATCATCTCATATAATCATGGATTAGAAAATTTAAATAACTTAATTACAACAATATTTCCATAAAAAAAATATTCACATGGATTACAATTAAAAATGTTAAACTAATTAACATTTATTTAAATATCACATAGATATTTAATTGCACTGTATGTAAAACTAATTTACAAAATGGCTATTTTTACAACTCATACGTATTCATGTATTCATATAATCTTAATTGCAATATCTTTAACATATAATAACATATAAAACGAATTTATATGTTTTGAGCATGTTATTACTAACATCTGAACATAAAACATATTAATGCATTCAAAATCAAGACTCATTTGAAAATTTAATTTAGGAATGCATAATCTTGCACATATTTATTTAACATAATAACATATAAAGCGAATTTATATGAGCATATGATATTAAACATTTGAACATTAAACATATTAATGTTATAATTAAAAATTAAAACTAATTCAAAATTACAATTCAACACAAGAAACAACAATATTAAAATTGGGTTACCAAAAAAAAAAAAACTTTAGCTAAACATGGGTTACTCAAACCCTAACTTAACCTAGGTTACTCAAACCCTTTGTGACACCCCTGCCCCTCTTTCTTCTTTTATGACTTGCCCTCCTAGAAGTAAGAATCACTTAATAAAAGCCTCTACTTTTCCTCTCAACCGAAGGCTCTTAGTTCTCTCTTCTTGAAGGAAGCTTGTGCCTCCATGGAAGAACCTTACCATCTCTCTCTCCCACGAAGGCATCTTCTGCCTGCATTTTAGTTTGCCTTGCTGTCGCCACATCTCGACCAATCCCTGATTTCTCCTCGGTTCATCTTGGTTTGAGAGTCGACTGAGTCAAGCAAGACTCTCGGATATCTAGGCGGCCATGACTGTCCCTGAGTTTGAGAGTAGGCACAGAGACCGCCAACACCACCACAAACCTAGATGATGATGAAAACCACCAGCAACCGCCGTCTAAACAAGCCCCATAAACTTAGTCTTCAAATCTATTGGCCAAATACCACCTTCATGGCGTAGATCGGCCACCGACGAAGCAGCAGGGGCCTCTTACGTGCATAACGCACCACCTCCTGACGGCGCGTGACCTACACGTGCGGTCGCGGGCCGTTGCCTTGAGGTGTTTTGTGCCAATAATGATAGATCGGTGGTAAGTGAGAGCATTGGAGGAAGAAAACGACCATGTGATGTTTTCGTTGACGGCGCGTGACCCACACGCGCCACCCCTCTTTGCGGTTTCTGATGGGTTTAGGTAATTCCTTCCAAACCCCCTTTTTTTGTGCTCGGGTCAGTCGGGGAGGGGGGTTGTCATTTATCAAGTTTGATTTTGCTTTTGAATCTATGATCTTGATGAAAATGACAATGGGGGGATGGGTAGGGTCTCAGTTGGTTAAGTCTGGACGAGAAAATTATCATGTCATAATCTAGCATTTGGATGATACGTTTCACACAGAAATTGGTTTCATCATGATTGTTATTTTAAAGTATATCATTCTATATGATAAGCATGAAATTTATAACCTTGATTTGCATAATTTTAGAGTGAGAACATTATGCTTTTCTGTTTATCAAGTTTCACACAGAAACTTTATGCATACAGTTATGACTGATTAGCATAAATGACATTTTTACAAAAATAGCATGCTAAATTATGGCCCAGATGTATATTTCTGATTTCTGTTTATGCATAATCATATGATTTTGAATTTTAAACGAGGCATATTCATGTTCACAGATTATAATCCATATGTTCGAGGCTATAATCTTAACGGGCTGGCTCTGATACCACTATTGGATTTTGAAGAAAACCTGGATGCGGAATTGCCCGGACCTTATCACCTACAAGATGTGTGCCCACGAACTGGTGCTACTAGAGTCACCGTCTATGCTTCACACTCAAAACCCAAGCCTTGGTCAGATGGTTAGGCTTATGTGAAAGAACGGGGAGTATTAGATTACTAGGGATGTGTTACTGCCTAGGATAATTCAACCCATGAATCACCCACCCTTTTATAGTGGCACATAGACACAAAATGTAATCTTCCAAATCAACATGTCATAAAGGTTGATTAATACATAATTAAACCTCTATTCTAACAGCCAAATCAATCGATGATTATGGCCATTAAGTTTGTGACCGTTACCGGCCAACAGTATGTAAACCACTCAGTGTGATTTGATTTTATTTTCTCCTTGATTGTAGGCCCTGTAGTTATTTCCTTCTAGAATCAGGATCACTCTACTTATGTATATACCTGTTCTATGTACTCCCATTCAGATATAAAAAAAGTCTTCTACAATATTTATATCCACTTTGATAGTGTTAGAGCCTTATTATTAAAAAAAAGAGAGGTGCCAAAAGGACAAAAAGAAAAAGAGAAAAAATCTCCTTCACCTTTGCCAATCTTCATTTGTTCTAGAAAGACAGAGAAAACCTCCTTCACCTTTGCCCATCTCCTTAGTTTCATAGAACTTCATTTGTTTTTTCCCACTTCCCTTGTTCCTTTATTCCGTTGTTTGAAAATCAAAACCTTGTCCAAATTCATTCATTATTCATCAAATCGTTGATTATTCAACAAATCACACAGATTCCGTCATAATTTTCTCTATTCGAAGCAAGATTTAGTTGTTGCAGTTTCTGCAGTTCCCCTTTTGGCTTCTACAAATCTTCTCCTCCAGTTCTGTCTGGGCTCTCACCTACGCATTGGTTAGATTTCTAGGGCTTGTCTATTGCATTACTGTCTATTTGCTTATAATTAGACATGGAAAAATTAGATGTCGATCAACCTATTATGACCATTCGTGATGCTTTGAATTATCCAATCTGGTCTCAAGAAATGTCAAGTTTCCTAAAAGGTCAAAAACTATGGCATTATCACTGGAGAAGTTTCTAAGCCAACAAAACAGACAAGTGAGAAAGATGAACAATTTTTGGACCGTCTTGGGGATTAGGAAAGTAAGAGTCATCAAATTCTTACTTAGATTCGTAACGCATCAATCTCATCTTTCAAAATTCAATTTGCTCGCATTGAAATTGCTAAGGATGTTTGGGATTTATTGGCCAAACGTTATTCAACTACTAATATTATACATTAGTACCAGCTCCATGAAAAGCTTCACAGCATAAGACAATTGTCTGGTCAACCTATCAATGAATTCTTATCTTAAATGTATGCAATATGGGATCAATTAGTCATAGCTGAACCAACTTGGGAAAATGCCAAGGATGCTGAAAAATACATTGAGTTTCATGGAAATTTGCGAGTCTTACATTTCTTAATGGTTCTCACTCCTGAAAATGAGACTATTCGTGCATCAATCCTGCATCGACAATCTTTACTCTCACTTGAAAGTGTAGTTTCTGAATTACTATCTGAAGAAATTTGTCTTAGTATCTTGAAGAGTCAACCTATCCACTCAAACGTGGACAGAAATGATGTTTTGGCAACTGCATCTAATTCACCAAAAATCTTAGAAGACATGTAACTGTTGTAAGAAACCTGACCATGTTATATCAGAATGCAGGAAGCTAAAATACAAGAATAGCAACGGTTCAGGAGCACAATCTAATGGTCCAATCCACAACCGTTCATATCACACTACGGGCGCAGTTACAGGTGACCTATCTCCAGGCTTCTCCCTAAGCGACATTGAGTTAATCCTCAAACAACTTAATGGAAATTCTACTACATCTACCTCTAATGTGGCTGTTGATGCCTCCACCTCTTCCGCACTTTCAATCACTCCAGGTACTTCACACTCTTAGTTTTTTGGCTCTGGTGCTGCAATCATATGATATCTGAACCTGGTATGTTTACAATAGACATAAGTCCTGTGTAAGCATCTCCTGTTCACACTACTAATAATTCAAAGTTGAATGTCAGTCATATTGGTGATATTTCAACTGCCAATTTAGCTGTTTCTGATGCATTCCTGGTTCCTGAACTCACATTGAATCTTATATCTATTGGGCAATTATGTGAGGTTGGCTATGAGGTAAACTTTTCATATCATAGGTGTGTTGTACAGGATGCTCAAATAGGATAGATAATTGGGACCAGCCGTAAAGTTGGTCGTTTGTTCAAACTTGTCTCTTTAATTGTGCTGCCTAGAGCTGCTACTTGTTGTGGTTATGTGATTTTACCAGAAACATGGCATTCTTGACTTGGTCATATCTCCTGTTCCAGATTACACCCTTTGGCTTCTAGTGGAGTTTTAGGTCATTTGGATGCTAATAAAGTTGATTGTCAATCTTGTCAGTTAGCAAAATTTCATGCTTTGCCCTTTAATAATAATGATTCTATTTCTTAAGCACCATTTGACCTTGTGTATTATGATATTTGGGGACTAGCTCCGAATGCTACTATAAGAGGATCACTCTACTTTGTTATATTTGTGGATGACGTTTCTCGATATACTTGGATTTATCTTATTAAAAATCGATATGAGTTGCCACACAAATTCGCTATCACTTTACTTCCATGGTTTGCACTCAATTCTCTGCCACAATTAAGGCGTTTCGGTCAGACAATGCACAAGAATATAAAGAGACAAATTTTTTAAAATTTCTTGCTAAGAATGGCATGGTAGCACAACGTTCCTGTCCCGGGACATCACAAAGAAATGGTCGTGCAGAGAGAAAACATCGTCACATTCTTGAAATTGTACGTGCTCTCCTTATATTAGTGACTTGCCTAGAATCTTTTTGGGGTGAAGCTGCTCTTACTGCGGTATATACTATTAATCGTATTCTTTACCTGTGATTGGGAATAAATCTCCTCATGAATTCTTGAATGGATTTACCCCCTTTTATGATCTACTTTGAGTTTTTGGTTATGCTTGTTTTGTGATGCTGCAACCCCATGAATGCACAAAGTTAGAGCCTTGAGCTTGGTTGTGTTGCTTCCTTAGAAATGGTATTAAACATAAAGGGTGTTCCTATCTCCAAGAGGCTTTGAATCTCTTGTCATGTTGTGTTTTGGGAGTATAAGATGTTCTCTTCACTCTCTGCCTTCCAACTTTCAATAATTGAATTATCTTGTTTCACGGACATTGGCATTAATCTATTTCTTGATGATTAGAAGTTTCAAGACATGTCATCTCTCAAGTTACCGGAGGCCTCTGCATCTATAGAAGTATCTACAACAGACACTCAGACTGACCTTGTTGATGATATATCCAAAGACCTAATAACTTCACATAATTGTATGAGCACTTCAGCAGACTCACCTGCAAGCCCGTAATTACGTTGTTCCATTATTGCTGTTGTTCAGGAACCTCAAACATTTAGAGAAGCCCAAAGTGATCCCAACTAGCAGCAAGCAGTGCAAGAAGAACTTGCAGCATTAAACAAGACACATACCTAGGATATAGTGGATCTTCCAACTGATAAAATGGCTATAGATTGCAAGCGGGTGTATAAAACGAAGACATAGTCTGATGGCTCCATTGAAAGGTATAAAGCTCGACTTGTTGCACAGGTGTATCATCCAGGATATGGGATTGACTACGAAGAAATGTTTGCCCTAGTAGCGTGACTTACCTCAGTAAGGAGTTTATTAGCTATTGTTGTTGCGAAACATTTGTAGCTCTTCCAAATGGATGTAAAGAATGCCTTCATTAATGGAGATCTTCCAGAAGAGGTATACATGAAGCCTCCACCTAAATACGATTACCCACTGAACAAAGTTTGTCATCTTCGGAAAGCATTATATGGGTTAAAATAGGCTCCACAAGCTTAGTTTTCCAAATTCAGATCTACTGTTCATCACTTTGGTTTTTAGTCCATCCCTCATGATAATGTCCTCTTCATTTGATCTACAAGCGAGGGTTATGTCATCCTACTACTTTATGTTGATGACATGATTATTATAGGGGACGAGTGCTAAGGGATATAAGATCTGAAAAATTCTCTTTGCCGAGAATTTGAAATGAAAGACTTGGGCCAACTTAAATATATCATGGGGTTAGAAGTCACTTCTATCTGACATGGTTATTTTCAATCACAAGCAAAACATAGCAGTGATCTCATTTCGCATGCCGGGTTAACTAACAACAAAGTAGCTCCATCTCCTATGGAAATTATTCCAAAATTCTCATCCACAGATGGCACACCCTTGAAAGATGTTACATTACATCGGCAACTGGTTAGAAGCGTTGTCTATCTCACTGTCACAAGACCTGACATCCCATACGCTATCCATTTCGCATCCCATACGTTGTCGTAAGTCAATTTATGGCTGCTCCCCGCACTAACCATTATGCAGCTGTACTTAGGATCCTACGCTATGTCAAGGGAGCTCTCTTCCATGGATTGGCTTTCCCTTATAATTCTTCATTAGAGCTTAAAGCTTATTCAGAGTCAGGTTGGGCTGGAGATCCAACAGATCGTTGTTCTACTACAGGGCATTGTTTCTTTTTGGGTGATTGTCTAATCTCGTGGTGCAGTAAGAAACAAAATGTGCTTGCCTGTTTCGGCACTGAAGCTAAATAGAGCTCTTGCGGATACCCCCTCATTATTAGTTTGCCTGCATTGGTTACTTGCAGATTTGGGTGTACGCCAATAGAAGCCAACCATAATTTGTTGTGACAATCGAAGTGCTATTCAAATAGCTCGCACAGATGTCTTTCATGAGAGAACTAAGCACATAGAACTCGATTGCCACATCATTACACAACATCTTTTATAGAAGAATTTGTCTCTTGCTTCAGTTTCTTTTGATGAGCAGGCAACCGACATCTTTACCAAGTCCCTTTTGCCTAGATGTTTTAAACATTTGGTCTCAGAACTCAATATGACTTATGTGTCATTGTACTGAGTTTGAGGGCGGATGTTAGGAAATGTAAATATGTATGTAAATCACTCAGTGTGATTTGATTTTATTCTCCTTCATTGTAGGCCCTATAATTATTTTCGTCTAAAATTAGGATCACTCTACATGTATATATACTTGTTTCATGTACTCCCATTCAGATATACAAAAAGTCTCTATAGTATTTGCTTCAACTTTCAAGAAGGATGCTACAACTAAATGTCTCACTAAATGTTCTCTACTGCTTTTGTCACGGAGTTTGAAATCTCTAGTACATGCTACGTAGGAATTGGTTGTCTCTTCTTGAAAGCACCAGAATACCCCCAAGCTTCCCATTGAGGGATGGTTCCTAGACTATTTGGTTCAGTTTGATATGGTTTGACCTTCTTTACAAATTTAACCTGAGCCCAAAAGCCAAGCTTAGCTTTAGATAGGCTCTTGCCATCCATCTGTGGTAGAGAGCTTTTGGCTGTGACACAGAGAGGTTGATAGTCTCACTTGTGGACGCTGTATATATAAGACTCATAGGATTTATTCAGTGGCTAAGACTTTGTTCTTACCCTTTTGACAATCACGTCTCTGTCTTGTATATCTTTCCACATTAAGTTGAAACCTACGATAGTTGCCTAAAAATGAGTAAACAAGATAAGTATAACACATAATATATATCTTGTGGGAGTGATGACAATGTAAACCCTAGTGGTACAACGCCATGGTGATTTTACCTCTACGGGTCGACCTAGTAGAACTAACTTGTATCTGATTATTTGTCATAAAATATATGGAATCAGGTATAATCAACCCAAGATAAGGCACATATTAAGATGGACTTCAATCAACGTTGACCAAAATTAGCCCAAACTTAATTAAGATTAATATTTGCTGCATTTTTTCAGTGTGCTTTTGAAATACTTAAATACTACTTGAGGTTGAGGCTCCGTCTAACCAAGTTTGAAATTAACTCGACCTAGACTACCACTTACTTTGTCGGTCAGTACATCCATTATGCTATTTTTCAGTGGTTGCTTTAGGTCTTCACAAGATTTTCCTGTTATTAGTTGTTTTGTTTCTAGTTAAAGAGTGTCAGTTTTGGTTTTTCAGCGGGTTTGCATGTCTAGAGTCATGGCTAACTGGTTGCTAAAAATCATGTCCATGGTCTTTTCTTATAAAAATTACACAAAAGTACTTTTAGTTTTGTGTAAATTATTTTAAGGACCATCTATTTTTAAAACTAATTATAAGATATTTTAACTTATGAGGTAGCTAACAGAAATTGCCCTCAAATTTATGCAAACTATTTTCATGTCCAATTCTACTATTTTAATTCACATATAATTCCCATAACTTTTCACATGTGCATATTTTATCCAAATCCTTAAAAACTTACTTTCAAAAATTTTAATTTGTGCATGTGTAATTTCTCATATAACTACTACTCAGGTTTCTCTTTCGATTAGTATCAAAGCCACGTTACCAAAAATTACAAAGTTAATTAATCGTTAATCAATCTAATTAATTGACTATGTGTAATGCTTGAATCGTAATCTACTTGTCCTGCTCTGAATTAATTGTGTATTCACCCGAAAGAACCACTTTAATAGCAACACAATTAAATTATATCACAGATGTAATTTTAGAATTAAAAGCAGAATTGGAGAAAATTAAGATTGAGATTAAGGAGAAAAGAAAGCAATTGCCTGTAATCCATCTTTTTTTAATTAATGAAATAAGACATAGTGGAAACTATCATTTAGGTAATAGTACTCCATTTCATCATACATATCCTTTGAAAAACCCAAAAAAATAAAAATCAATTTCTTTTGGAAGATATAAAAATAAAAAAAGAAGTAGGAGAAAAAATGACTGAAAAATCATCTGAGAAGGCAGAGAAAGAAGAAGAGGATGGAATATAGGGACTATAATCTTAAGGAATTGCAAAAGATGTTTGATAAAGAACAAAACCCATAAGAATTAAACAAAATCATGGGTACAATAGTTGAAAAACAAGATGTATTATCTTATGATAATGAAGAGACAAGTAATGTCCAATTAGAAGAAGAAATTTATCAACAGATTAATCTAATTAAACTAGAGCATCTTAATGTTGTTCCTTCGGAACAAATTAGGGGGAAACTAGATAAAAAATATGATAAAATGTATTTGACAATGAGATAAGTGAGATTGGAGAAGAACTCAATATAGATGAAATCAAGTCGAATCTAGTTAATAATCTATATAAATATATTTAAAATTGAGTGACTCCATATGGTTTTGTCAAGTGTTTAAGCTTTAATGGTTAGGTATTAACTATACGTAGGTCATTTTGACTTTTAGCTTGCATGTAATTCTTTTTTTTCTTTATATATATACTCCGAAAGACCTTTCATTCTTCTACGTAATCAATTACTAGGAAATTTGAAAAGCGACATATTTATAAACCTTAAAAAAATTAGCAAATACAAAAAGCTCAGTAATGAAAGCAACATCTTATGTTAAATGTTTGTAATTCTTAGTATTGGCATATTGTCTAGCTTGACAGTTGAATCGCAAGGGCAATAGTTCTAGTGTTGTTCCTACACCTGAAGAATTTAATGAATCTCCTTGAAGAAATACCCATTTTATGAGACTTAAATATGTTCCAGCAAGACATACAACCAACTTCTCCTTTGGGTTCATCCCAATGAAAGACACATCATTTGAAGAAATTAGCCTTACCCCAACTAGCAAAGCGGGTTACATCTTAAATATTGATAGAGCTCGTAATATAGAAAAAATATTTGAGCATTGAAAAAAGGGTATGAATAGTGTCTTGAATTTGAATACTACATGGTTCGCTAGAAATTTCCCAAACTATATCGAACATAGTTTTTTTTTTGGCACTATAACTGACAGGTATGATTTATTAGATGAAAAAGGGAAAATATATTAAAAATGATGGAAACACCAACTGCTATGTTCAAAAAATTATGTAAGAAAATTGAAATTGAACTTATTGGTGCGAAAATTGATTCTAAAGAAAAGGCTAGACAGTGGCAAAGAAAAATTAATAACATAAAACTTTAGAAATGAGATATCTGGGAAATCGCATGCTTAATTTAGTCAATATTATTACAAAATTAAGCATAATGAAACCAATCTTGGTATATCTTGGGACAACTTGCCATATCTAATAAATTCTATAATTAATAAAAAACTACATTACATGGCTTCAAAAAGCAAACGTCATCGATACCCTTGGTACAAGAATCTTTTATTTAAGAAAATGAGTGAATGAACAATGTCCTCAAATTCAAAAAGAAAAGAAAATTAAGGAACAATATCTAACTTGTTGTGATAATCCTCACTAATAGGGGAGAAATGAGTCTGAAAAGAGAAGAAAAAAATATATACAAGAAAAATAGCTTTAACAAGCAAAGGAGAGAAAAATATAAAAGAAATTATTATAACAAACTGAGTCATAAAAAATGAATTTTTTTTAAGAAAGCTATTTATTACCCTACCATGAAAAACAACTATAAGTGTTAGGCATGTAGAGAAGTATGTTATTATGCAAATGAATGAAAAAATAGGAAGAAATAACAAGCTCATTGAGACTTTGGGTAGTCTATATTATTTTGAGTTTAGCGAAGAAAAAACACTAGATCTAGCCATGAAAAACAACAAGAGAATTGTTGAGATTGTGCTGGAGAATGAATATGAAGAAACCAGTCATGTGATGGAAAGTAGCTTAATTAGTCTTGACAATCTTCAAGGGGAAGAATTTATTGTAGATAATGAGAATAAAAATGTCGAAGGAGATTGGGCACTTCCTATAATTCAGAAAGATATGATCTATAAAAAATTCATGTTTCAATTTTGAAGTAAGTATGTATGTGAAATGATGGAACAAGATTTAAAAATAAAAGATTGTGAGTATGACATGGGAGAAGTTAATCTCATTAATTAGGAAAACATTTTGAAGCATAACAAAGAGTGAAAGTACAGGTACATCTATGTTGGAAGAGTCCAAGTTCAAATGACTCCATCACAATATTATGAGAAAGATATTGATCTTTATGCATTGCTCTATGATATCAGACATAGCAAGTTTAATGATAAAATTATCATAGGAATTAAGACCACTTTATGTAATGGATCAGTACGATTCAATTGTCGGCCTATAGGTTATGTAAGCCTAAAAGATGAATTTGTGGAAAACTTCATATCCTTTAAGATAAAAATGGTTGGGATGGATATGAAAAGAGGAGGTCATCCAGTAAGAATAATTTAGAAAATAATCTACAAATTAGATAATACTATAGATCCAAAGACTAAGACAACAATGTTTGAGGGAGAAAAAAATTGAAAGTCCTACTATCATGCAAAAAATTCGAAGGATAAAATCCAATCCATAGGAGATAAAATTCGATAGGTCTGGGATGTCTAGTTTTACCAATCCTATGAAAATCAAGAAGAAAAATTTAATAAAAATTGATAAGAACGGTAAATTTCCATTAAACCAATTATTAAGAAGCATGAGTACAAGATTAGAATGTAGAGAAGATCTTTAATACCTAAAAGGAGCTTAAAGACAATTAGTATGAGTAGAATGAGTTTGGAATCCGTAAGATACAGTGTAGACCGAAGTATGAGTCTAGGTAGAAAAGTCATAGGGTATAAAATGAGAAATGTTAGTGAACCATGAGGATGAATTACTCAAAATTATGACTATGGAGATATACTATGGAGCCACCAATACAAATCCTAAAGGCATCTATATCGTAATAAATGTATATTTAGAGACATATAATAGACATGAATTATGTGCCCACATCTATAGTGGTTGTTCTATCTGTTTTGAAAAAAAGATATTTATTTTCTGAATTTTTGTGTGAAAAGGCCAATAGTTTTTTATAGGTAAAGATAGCTAACAATAGCATAAGAAGTCATAACAAAGTCATAGAAGGGTTATCCATAGAAATAGGAGGAGTCCAATGCATGATACTGGTTTTATGGGCTACTAATCAACCCTTTAATGTTATGATTATTGAAAAAAAATTTTAAATGCCATATTCTCTATGCATACATACCATAAACCAAATAATATTCATTATAAATGGTTACTCAATTTATATTGACAAATTAAATAAGGCTTACACTTATGAAAAGATTGAGCTTATACGCAGCTACCATGGTGAGAAGGTAATACTTGCACCTGCACAACATGAGATAACATAAACAATTTCACTACTTGAGTTATCTATTAAAAAATAGGTTACTGAAAAACAAGAGCAATTATGCAAGGAACTCAACGTTGATAATCCTCTCAAATTTTAGAACAAAGATAAGACCTTTGCAAAGAATACTTTGGTAAATGCCAATACTATTACCCAAGTCAAACAAATGGTGTATACACAGTAGGATATCTAAGAATTTGATAAACAAATCAAAGAACTTCTAGATAAAGGATTAATCAGAAATAGAAAAGGTCCTCACACCAGTCCCGCTTTCATGGTAAGAAAACATGCTAAAGAAAAAAAAGAAAAAAAATGGTAATCAACTATAAACCGTTTAACGATGATACTATCTTTAATGGTTATTATATTCCTAACAAAACAAATCTTTTCAATAGAATTCAAGGAGCATCTTAGTTCTCGAAAATGGATTACAAAAGTAAATACTAGCAGATGAATTCAAGGAGCATCTTAGTTCTCGAAAATGGATTACAAAAGTAAATACTAGCAGATAAAAATCGATAAAGAAAGCATTTCTTTAACTATTTTTAGTACCCTTGAAAGACATCTTGAGGGGATAGTAATGACATTTGGTCTTAAAAATACCCCCTCAAATATTTGAAAGAAGAATGGATAATGTCTTCAAAAACCTTAATCACTATTGTCTAGTTTACATCGACGATATATTTGTCTTTCCCAAAACCATAGAATAGCACAAAGATGATGTTCTTGCTACCACCCAAAGATGTATTGATCATGGCATTATCATTGGTCAAAATAAACATATTTATACTAAACAAGAAATCAAGTTGTTAGGCCTAGATATAAAAGCTGGATAAATTATCCTACAAAATCACATTCTAGAAAAATAGAAAATTTCTTGGAAAGATTGAAGATATGAAATAATTAGAATGGTTTCTTGGATGTCTTGCCTATGCTTCAGATTTCATTAAAGATGTAGCTAAATTGAGAAGGCCATTGCAGTAGAAACTCAAGATATAAGTAAGTTGGACATGGACCCTTAGTGATTCAAAGATTATTTAAAACTTCAAAAAAATGTGTAAAAATTTTCTTGTTTTTAATTTACCTAATGAAGGAGATGATTTAATTCTTGAGACAGATACTAACAATTTGCCTGGAGTGTAGTATTGAAAATCAAAGAAGGAGAAAAACTTTGTAAATATTGCAGCATAAGTTTTAATAAAACATAATACGACTACCTATTTAACTCAAAAATCATACAATTTTATCCCCCTTAACCTATGAATTTATGCTCAAAATAATTATAAGTTAGAATTTTTATTTGTGCTTTGTTTATTTTGTAGAAAAAGTTAGAAAACATAAAAGATTATTGGAAAATGAGTTTTTTGGCCATGAAATAAGGATTGAAGCAACAACCCAAGAATCTGCCCAACCTTTTTCTCATCCATCAACAAAAAAAAGGAAAATTAATTTGAAAATAAAAACCCAACCCACATGCAAGGCAGGTAATGTCTTTCCCCCTCCCCATTAGTTCATCTTCTCTCTCCTCACTCACTTGAAAAAGCCAAGAGAAACCTAACACCCCACCTGTTTCTCTCGCCTCCATATCCCTCCTTTTTCCGAGCCACGCCCACAACTCCACACCCTGCTTCCTCTCATTCTTTCTCGTTCAGCCCACCAGAATCAACCATTTTTCTCCTCTTTATTCTCACACCTCCTTCAACATCATCCAATAGTTACAAGATGGAATGAGCAGTGCACGATTCGGTGGTTACAAGAGAGTAAGAATTTGATGGTTTGTATAGTTGGACAAACGAGATACATGGAGCTATCACAAGATTTTGTGGGAGTTAGAAGGTTGATTAGGGCTGTAAATTTTTGTATAAACAAGGGTTGTGGGAGAAGCTGAGGGGGGACTTAGTAGCTAGCATCAATGCAGAAGCTTTACTTTAATTGTAATTAGTTCTCCATTAGTTTTCATTCCTCTGTTTCAGATTCTAGCAGTCTTGGGCTCCTCTCCATTTATTGGGTTTGGGAGTTTGAGAAGCCATTATTTCGAGCTTTGAGTGGTTAGTAGTAGTTTCCTTCACCATGTTATGTGCTTTTACTGAGAATTTGGCTACTGCTTGAGTCAATTGGTAGAATTTTGGTCCAATTTTCAGTCATTTGGTTGCTCTGTTTCATCATCTTTTTTGTGTCATGTTTTCTTTTCATGAATAGTCGTTGCTCTGGTGCATCCTCTGTTAAGCCTTTGTTGAAACTGATTTAAGCTATTTTAGTTTATTTTTTCCTTTTGCTTTTGCTTCGTTCAATGCTCCTTTGTGCTTTCTATGTTTCTCCTTTTTGTTTTGGTAGATGCTTTTGCAGTAATGTTTGATGGTGTTGGACTTTTGGACTTCACTTTTGCCAACCAAGTCATTGAATTGCCAACACTATTGTTAACTGATTCTTTTGCCATCTCATAACAAATTGCTTCATTGGAGGTAGACTTAGATCAAGAGTTAGATTTAATATGTTTTATCCTAATTTATTGCTTTTAATTTTATTTTATTTTTTTACTACAAAGGTGTGTGCTTCTAGGTAGTAGGTCCAATTTATCTCATAAATTATGTTTGTTTTATTTCTATTCATTTGAGTTAGCTTGACTAGTGTAGGTTTAATTTTGGTTCATTATTTTGGGTCTTATTTAGTTGATTAATTATTATTAGTTTAGCTAATTAAGTGGTTAAATTTAGTACTGCCATCTTCGTGGGATAACTCGTATTTTCCGGACTACACTACAAATTAGACACCGTGCGCTTGTGGCTACTCATTTTATATCAACAAGTTTGTGGCATCGTTGCCAGTTTGTAAGTATTCAATCGACCACTTTTTTTTACTTTGCTATTTTTGTCGAGATGTGTGTCTTTAATTAGTTTTGTACTTCATTTTATTTATTATTAGTCCTTATTTATTATTTATTCTCTTTCTTGATTAGTTTTTCCTTAGATCGTTGTTATTGATTTTCTTTCTTGTAAAAAAAAAGGACCAAAAATACGATTGTGGGTGTGGGACTTGCATAATTGATTGGGTTAGGGAACCTAAAAAGAAGAAGACTCATTAGGATTGAACCGGAGCCTGAACTTGAACTTGAAAAAATACCTGGACAATAAAGAACTGAAAAGGCCTTGAATGAGATCTTTTACCCTCCTCGTTCGGCCTTACCTTTATGTTTTAATCTAATCTGCCCTGCCCTAGGTACTATTGTAAACCTAAAACTAGAATCACATTATATTCAGATGCTTTCTAAATTCACTTGACTTGAAGATGATTATTTATTTTTAAGTGAATTTGAAAAAGTATGTAATATGATACATTTTCAAAATGTGCATATTGATGTGGTTAAACTGAGATTCATTCCTTTTGTGTTAAACGGTAATGCCAAGAGATGGATTTCTAGTTTGCCTGCTAACTCTATTTCTAATTGGAATGACTCCATTAAAGTCTTTCTGCGAAAATATTTTCCTAATGGCAAAACCGTTCAACTAAGGAATGAAATAAATCAGTTTATTTAGTTTGATAAGGAACCTTTTTGGAGGTACATGGAAAGATTTAAGAACTTGTTAGCCCAGTGTCCCCACCATGGTCTTGAACAGTGGCATTTGTGTCAAATTATGTATGAGAGTCCGGACCAACAAACTAAGACTATGCTAGAGTCTATGTGTCAAGGTGGATGCTTATCCAAGGGTCCTACCACAAGTTCAGAATTCTTAGAAGACTTAGCTGAAAAGACAGTGCAGTGGGAGACCACTAGAGATGATAGTTTAACTTCTAAAATCGCCAGTGCTAAGGGGGATATGTATGCAATGTCAGATTTGAGTCATATAGAGTCCGGGTTTAAACTGTTACAGAACCAGTTAAAGGGATTGACCATTCGATCACCTCATGTTTTTCAAAGTGCTACTATTAAATGTTCTCACCTTCAATCCCCAGATCATACCTTGACTGCTTGTCCCTTATACACTCACCAATTATCGATTGAAACTAAGCAAGTGAACATGACCTACCACAGGCCAAGAAATGACCCTTTCACACCAACCAACATTCCAGGGTGGTGGAATCACCCGAACTTTTCTTCGACCTAGGGTCAGAACTCAGGAGGTCTTAGCACACAAATTAGAATGTTCTGTAGAAACACTTCTGTCCAACCCTACCAAGGCCACCAAGGGGTGCTAGGGCTTCTCTTCCTATTACCCACACCCAATCACCTCCTAGCTATAATGAGATTGATAAAAGATTTACAATCTAAATAGATCACAAAATAGCCTAGAAAAGGTAATGAGGACCACGGTTAAACAATTGTCTCTTCTAGTCACAGCCAATAGGGAGAAGGGAACATTTCCTACTTAGATAGAACCCAACCCGAATGTAGGTCCATCTTCTATGCACCCACCAACTCATACTAATGTGAAAAGGGTTTAATAGATCATAACCTGGAAAACCTTATGGATGTTCCTGTTCATCTTTCTCCATCTCTATCTTCACCATCTCCTCCTGAGAATAATTCTGCTTTTAGGGATGCTACTGATGGCACCTCAATTGACCCTTCCCCTTCTTGACCTACTAACTTAGTTAAACCTAGGGAGACTAAGCAAGAAGAGTCCAAGAAGGTGGATGACACATCTTAACCTTTGACTGTTGAGCAGGTTTATAAACCCGCTACACCATTTCCAAGTAGGCCCAGGAACAAGAAGGACCAGACCCATGTTGATAAGATTAGAGAGACCTTCTCTTAAGTCACAATCAACATTCCTCTTCTAGAGGCTATCCAACAGATGCCTCCCTATGCCAAATTTTTGAAAGAGTTATGCACTACTAAGAGAACGATTAATGTCCCAAAGAACGCTTTCTTAGCCTCTAACGTGAGCTCCATCATCTCACTCCAAATCCCAGCTAAGTACAAAGATCCCGGTTGCCTTACCATTTCGATAGTCATAGGGGACCAAACCATCCATAGAGCATTGTTGGATTTAGAGGCTAGTGTCAACTTGCTTCCATACTCGGTCTATAAGAAGCTAGGATTGGGAGAGTTAAAATGCACTAGAACGATTGTCTAGTTAGCGGATCGCTCCACTAGAGCCCCTAGGGGCTTAGTCGAGGATGTTTTCATTAACATGAGTGAGTTCATATATCCTATGGATTTTTTTGTTTTAGAAACGGAGTCTGTTGCTAACCTTGAGACCCAAATACCTGTCATTCTTGGTCGACCTTTCTTAGCTACTTCAAATGCCTTGATTAATTACATGAATGGTATGCTGAAGTTGTCTTTTGGAAACATGACTGTTGGGTTGAATATTTTCAATCTGCAAAGACAACCTGCTCTTTTTTATGATAGTGATAGTGTTAATTGGCTAGATATGTGTGCTTGTGATGACTCATATGCTGTTGGTTTGATTGAAAATGATATGTGTGATGAGATTGATTGCCTCTCCCCTGATTCTTCCAACTCCCTTTCTTTTGCACATACTCTCGATCCCACAGTAGAGTTGAAACCTATACCTGATTGCCTTACGTATGTCTTTTTGGGTCCCAATGACACTTTTCCTATGATTATTGCATCTGACCTGATTGAGGACCAAGAGGATAAATTGTTGACAGTATGTAGGGAACACAAAAAGGCTATAGGGTGGACCTTAGGTGACATTAAAGATATTAGCCCCTCTGTTGTGCAACATAGAATTCATGTTGAGGAGAATGCTAAACCTTATAGAGACTACCAAAGACATCTGAACCCTACCCTGCAAGAAGTCATAAAAAAAAGAGGTCATTAAGTGGTTAGATCACAGGATAATCTACCCAATTTCTGATAGTAAGTGGGTCAGCCAAGTTTAAGTCGTTCCTAAGAAGATCGGTATTACTGTGATTAGGAATGATAAGAATGAGTTACTGCCTACTAGAGTCCAGTCAGGGTGGCGTGTATGTATTGACTATAAGAAACTAATTAAATGCAGCCACTAAAAAAGGCCACTTCCTTCACCTTTTATAGACTAGATGCTTGAGAGGTTAGCTGGACATAGTTACTACTCCTTTTTGGATGGGTATTCTAGCTACACCCAAATCTCCATAGCACTTGAGGACCAAGACAAGACCAGTTTCACATACCCATTTGCTACTTTCGTCTTTAGAAGAATGTCGTTTGGTCTTTGTATGCTCCTGCCACTTTCAAACGTTGCACGATTTCTGTATTTTCTTACACGATCAAGCAATGCATTGAGGTATTTATGAATGATTTTTCTATATTTGGTTCCGCTTTTGATCACTATTTGGCTTATCTATCAAGAGTTTTGCAAAGATGCTCGAAGAAGAATTTGACTCTGAGTTGGGAAAAATGCCATTTCATGGTAAAGAAGGGAATTGCTTTAGTGCATGTAATTTCACATGATGTGATTGAAGTTGATAAAGAAAAATTGATTTGATTGCTAATCTTCCCCCTCCCACTTGTGTTAAAGATGTAAATTCATTTTTAGAACATGCAGGATTTTATTGACGGTTTATTAGGATTTCAGCAAAATTGTTAAGCCTTTGACGAACCTTTTAGCCAAAGATGTGCCTTTTCACTTATCTGATGAGTGTTTAAAGGCATTTAATAGGGTGAAGGAAGCCTTGACTTATGCCCCTATTTTACACCCTTCCATCTGGGGAGAGCCCTTTGAGCCGATGTGTGATGCTTCTGATTATGCTAGAGCAGTTGTCTTAGGACAACGTGCAGATAGGAAACCTCATGTCATATATTATGCGATTCACACTTTGAATGAGGCCTAGTTGAACTATACTATGACTGAAAAAGAGTTTTTGGCAGTTGTGTTTGGTTTTGAAAAAACTTCGGCCCTACTTGAATGGATCCCATGTGATAGTTCATACTGACCATGCTGCACTAAAGCATCTCTTAGACAAGAAGGATGCAAAACTTAGATTGCTTAGGTGGATTTTACTCTTACAAGAATTTGATTGTGAGATTCGGGTAGAAAGGGTTCTGAGAGCCTGGTTGTGGACCACTTATCTTAGATCATTTTGCAAAAGGAGAGTGAGTCCCCTATATATGAGTGCTTCACTCACGAGTAGCTACTTATGATTCAAGCTGAACCATGGTATGCTCACATTGTTAATTACCTTGTGATTGGTGAGATACCCCTAGGTTGGAGTAAGGATGATAGGACCGATTATTTGACCTGTTGAAAATTTTCTATTGGGATGACCCGTACTTGTTTAAACATTATTCTGACTAGATTTTTCAGAGTTGTATCCTTGATAATGTGATTATAAGTGTCCTTTTCTTTTGCCATGAGCAAGCTTTTGGGGGGAATTTTAGTAGGAGGAAAACAGTTGCCAAAGTCCTCCAGTGCGGTTTGTATTGGCCTACCTTGTTCAAAGATGCCCACTTGTAGTATAAAAGCTGCCCTAAGTGTCAACAGTTTGCGAAAATCAGTAGGAGAGATATGATGCCCCTAGACCTGATTATTGTTGCTAATATCCTTGATGTGTAGGGGATTGATTCTATGGGACCATTTCCTTGTTCTTTTGGGAATGAACATATTCTCCTTATTATAGACTATGTGCTTAAATGGGTGGAGGTTGTGCCGACCAGGACAATTGAGGCTACAGTCGTTGTCAACTTCCTTAGGGAAAATATTTTCTCCAGATATGGCATGCCCAGGGCTGTTATTAGTGACCGGGGTACTCATTTCGACAATAGTTCTTTTGATGCATTGTTTAAAAGGAACTCAATCATTCATCGTTTAGCCACCGCCTATCATCCACAAACTAGCGGCCAGGTAGAGGTTTCTAATTGGCAAATTAAGCAGATTCTAGAAAGGATTGTGAGTCAAAATTGTAAGGACTGGGCAGATAAGCTCATTGATGCTCTCTGGGCCTATAGGATAGCTTTTAAGACCCCTTTAGGTATGTTACCTTTTAGGGTTGTATTTGGTAAGTCTTGTTATCTTCCTATAGAGCTTGAGCATCGGGCTATAAAGACTTTGAACGTTAACTTAGAGGCGGCTAAGGTAAAAATGAAGTTACAGTTGAGTGAGTCGGAAGAGATCAAAGCTGAGGCCTATGAGAACTCTAGGATGCATAAGGAGACAACAAAATTGTTCCATGATAGGTATATTCACAGGAAAGAGTCCTTCCTAGGTAAGAAGGTTTTGCTTTATGACTCCAGACTACACCTTTTTCCAGGTAAGTTGAGATCTCGTTGGACTGGTCCTTTTATTATTTCTCATGTTTTTCCACATGGTGCTATAGAGATACAGGGTCCCACGAGAGGTACGTATTTCAAGGTGAATGAACAAAGGTTGAAACCATTTTCTGGAGCTTGCTATAGAGGAGAGAGAAATAGAATGTCTGATGCTCTACTGCTACGCCCTCTAATTAAGCTTATTTCACTATTTACAATTGCTATTTTAATTCCCTCAATTACAACTAATAAACCCAATGATTGGGGTGTTACCGCCATCCAAAAGGACCAGGCTTGAAGCATGCGTACTAGAAATAACATAGTTAGGTATAGCTTCAACCATACGCATTCATATATGATCAAACCATATACAGTCAATTGTTAACCAACTTAAGATTTATACACCATAGTAAACACATGTAACCTTGTAATCTACACCTCTGTCTACTGAAGATTTCAAAATACAGCTCCAAAATGTGCAAGTACTAAGTTACTCTTGATCCATCCGGATTTCCTTGCTCAACTTATTTTTTTCAACCGGTTTGCTAGCATGAGGGCAATTCACTAAGCATTTGCCTAAAACAAAACATGAAAAACATTTCGAGCTGAGAGCCGAAGCTCAGCACATGCATTCCTGTATTGTTGAAAGATCTCTGTACAAATTGGTTGGGCGTATGCTTTGCAATTCATTTTAAGCTAAAACAGTGAATGAGATGAATGTAAACTACAATTGCTAGTTATTATTTGTTAGTGAACCCCCATGATGTTGTTACGATCTATAGATAGGTGTACACTTGCCCAGCCTATTGGAGGATGTTGGAATTTCCGCAAGCGTAGGGTTTAACGTCGTAGTACTAACGGGTGTCGTCCTCAGGGATGGACTGTGAAATTAGGCTATAAGTTGTATACGCTAACCCAATATCAAAATTAAATCAAATTAAGTTGAGCTAACTATCAAATAGTTATGTTAAACATGAAACTAAACTATTAAGCAATTAAATTCAGCACTAATCACTAACTAGTTTAGCAAAATGAAGTCATTACCAACGAAAGCAACACCAAACTGCAAATAAGGTGAGCTACCAACACTTAGCCGCAATTGTTTCTGCAACTCAGAAAACAAAACAGAGGATGACGACGTTGAGAGAAGAGATATCGAGCAAAGCAAACTCAAGGCCTTGAATCCAGCATGTCAATCACCCACCAATCGAATCCAACTCTTGAAATTCCACATAAGCCTTGCAGATACTACTCAGAATTAATAAATTCCAACCAAATTACACAAATTCAAAGGCTCAAATATGAATCTAAAAATTGAAATCGAAAACAAGAAATCAAATTAAACCCCAAAATTCCAACTCGAATTAAACTTTGAAATTCGAACTCAGATGCATTCCTAGTTGAACGTATATCTAACTGAAGCATAAACGAAAACCTAAAAAAAAAAACTCCTCTCTCCCCTGCTTCGACCTCCATTAAAGCCCTCTTGAAGAACCAATTCGTTGCCCCCACATAATTGCTTCCATTACTCCTCCAAAACTGATGGATTGATGATAAAAATTGAATGAGGAGAGAGAGGAAGAGGAGGAGTGCGGTTATGGTGGAGGAAGAAGAAGGCGAAAGGCCCCTATTCTGTTTCTGTGACTTTTGGTTTGCTGGCCAACACAAAGAAGGAGAAGGAACGATGGGGGAAGAAAGCTGGGAAGGCACACACGTGACTCAGGCGTGCAGTCTTAAGTGAAAGCAGGCCACAACAAGAGCTGGGCCAACCCAAACTTGGAACAAAAACAACGAAAAGCAAAGAGGCTCCTAGAGCCGGTCTGGGTCTCGGTTCTGCTGGGCCAGCTTCATTCTTTTCCCTTCTCTTGGTCCAAGCTCCAATGCATTTTATTCATTTCTTTCAATTTTTCAATCCCTACAAAATAAATAAAAATAATATTAAAATCGCAAATTAATAATTTATTTTGAGCAAATATTAGGTAATAAAAGGTATAAAAATGTAATAATTTCAGTCTGAACAAATACCCCCACACCTAAATTTTGCTCGTCCTCGAGGAAAACAAAACTAAAAATCCTAGAAAAAGAAAACAAAATCTGTAACAGAAAACAGAAAGTCGAAAATCTTTTGTTTTTTTTTTTAGGAAAATTAATATGTACAAAATTGGGAACAGATATGCGCATTCTAATCAACTAAATCACCCATGTAACAAAGATATCAGCCTGCATACAAACATACGGTACACATCAAAGCTCCCGTACCCCAAATACGACATTGAAGCACTAATGTTGCATCCCACTTATACACTAAAGCTTTGAATCCTTCCCTGTGCAAGAGTACCATCATCCCAAGGTTTAGGTTTCCAAAATCAAACTCAATCCCACTTAATTCACACAAATTACACTCAGTAGTAACATTGGAAGCAAGCTTTCCCAGTAGCAATATTGCCTCAAAGGGTAACACCCAGTAGCGCATGCCTCAAAGGGTTGCTTTGTCATTCCAAATTTTATTTCATTTTTGTTTTCGTTTTTTTTTTTCGTTTTTTTTTTCAAAAACAAGTGGGAGAGTCGATAATGAAAAACGAAAACCTTAAGACAATGAATATGATATAAATAAGGATTGGATTGCACAACGATAATGAACAAATGGGTTAGAATTAGAGCCAAAAACACCACACCAAGGACAGAGACCTAACATGCACATCATGCGTATATACAAGCTATCTATCAATGTACAGAGGATTTATGCTAATCAAAATAGTACAAAAGTTCCCCAAAAACAAAACAAAATCTTTTTGGAGTTTTTTTTTTTTGGTCGAAATTGAAAGTTCCCCACCCCCACACCTATTCCGAGCAATGCCCTCATTGGGAGTAGGAAGAAACATAAAATCACAAAATAAAGACACAAAGAACCAACATATATACTAAAGAAAAGAAAAAGGGAAAAAGAGAAAAGGATAAAAGAGAGAAGGGATGAAAAGAAGTTCTTAGCAAACCAAGGCGGGTGCTAGGTACACCCGAGCTATCATCTCAACACATCACTGAGTAGGACTCGGCTCGCGGAGTATCAGACACTCCACATCTTCCTTACTAGGCAACTCCATAAATTGCTTCAATCGGTGGCCATTTACCTTAAAAGTAGCACCACTGTCTGAGTCCTGAATCTTGACTGCACCATAGGGAAAAATACGTGAGACAATGTAAGGACCAGTCCATCGGGACCTTAACTTCCCTGGAAACAAATGGAGCCTAGAGTCATACAAGAGCACTTTCATGCCTAGGGCAAACTCTTTCCGAAGGATACGCCTATCATGAAACAACTTAGCCCTTTCTTTGTAAGAACGGGCACTCTCATAAGCCTCAGCTCTAATCTCATCAAGCTCATTCAGTTGCAGTCTACGCTCCTCACCAACCGCAGTCAAGTCATAGTTTAGTTTCTTAATGGCCCACCAAGCTCTATGCTCTAGTTCTACAGGAAGATGACAAGGCTTAACATAAACAACCCTATAAGGTGACATACCCAAGGGAGTTTTAAAAGCTGTCCTATAAGCCCAAAGAGCATCTACGAGTTTGTCAACCCAATCCTTTCTATTTCGACTCACTGTCTTTTCAAGAATCTGCTTAATCTGTCGATTAGACACCTCAACCTGACCACTGGTTTGGGGATGATAGGGGGTAGCAAGCCGATGGACAATTGAATACCTCTTCAGTAAGGCATCAAAGGACCTATTATTGAAATGGGTGCCCTGATCACTAATAATAGCACGGGGCATGCCAAATCTAGCAAAGATGTTCTCCCTCAAGAACTTCACAACAACTTTAGCATCATTAGTCTTAGAAGGGATGACTTCAACCCATTTAGACACATAGTCCACAGCTAGCAAAATATACTCATTCCCAAAAGATGATGGAAATGGTCCCATAAAGTCTAAACCCCACACATCAAAAATCTCCACCACAATGATCGGGTTCAGTGGCATCATATCCTGCCTGCTTATTCGACCCAACTGCTGGCACCTAGGGCAACTCTTACAGTACTCAAAAGCATCCCTAAATAGAGTAGGCCAGTAGAAACCACATTGAAGAACTTTGGCTGCAGTCTTCCTCCCACTAAAATGCCCCCCACATGCTTGATCATGACAGAAAGAAAGCACACTTCTCACTTCATGGTCGGGAATACACCTCCTAAACAATTGGTCAGAACAATATTTAAACAAATAAGGGTCATCCCAAACAAAGAACTTCACAAGGTGAAAGAACCTATCCCTATCATTCTTGGTCCAACACTCAGGGATCCTACCAGCAACCAGGTAATTCACAATATCAGCATACCAAGGATCAGAGTGAACGGCATATAACTGCTTATCAGGGAAGCATTCCGAAACAGTAGACTCACTATCTCTATCATAAAGAATCCTAGACAAATGATCAGCTACAAGGTTTTCAGAACCTTTCTTATCTCTAATCTCACAGTCAAACTCTTGTAACAACAATATCCATCTAACAAGTCTAGGCTTAGCATCCTTCTTAGAAAGAAGATGCTTAAGAGCAGAGTGATCAGTATAGACAATTACATGAGAACCAATCAGATATGGTCTAAACTTCTCAAACCCAAAAATCATAGCCAAAATTTCTTTCTCAGTCACAGTATAGTTCAATTGGGCATCATTCAAAGTGTGACTAGCATAATAAATCACATGGGGTTTCTTATCAACACGTTGCCCTAAAACTACCCCAACAGCATAATCAGAAGCATCACACATCAATTCAAATGATTCTCCCCAGATGGGAGGATGAAGAACTGGAGCAGAAGTTAAGGCCTTCTTAAGCTTAGAAAATGCCTCAAGGCAGTCATCAGAAAAATGAAAAGACACATCTTTAGCTAACAAGTTGGACAAGGGCTTTGCAATTTTACTAAAGTCTTTAATGAATCGACGATAGAAGCCTGCATGTCTAAGAAAAGACCTTACTTCTTTCACACAGGTGGGAGGGGGAAGATTAACAATCAAATCAGTCTTAGCCTTATCAACCTCAATTCCATCTTTAGAAATAATATGGCCTAAGGCTATTCCCTTCCTAACCATAAAATGGCATTTCTCCCAATTCAGAGTCAAATTTTTCTCCCTACACCTTTCCAACACTTTTATCAGATTAGACAAACAGTCATCAAAGGAAGACCCAAACTCAGAAAAGTCATCCATGAAAATTTCCATGCAAAATTCAACTAAATCTGAGAAAATAGAAATCATGCAACGCTGAAAAGTAGCAGGGGCATTGCACAGTCCAAAAGGCATACGTCTAAAGGCATAAGTTCCAAAGGGACTGGTGAAAGTAGTCTTCTCCTGATCCTCAAGAGCAATAGAGATCTGGGTATAGCCAGAGTATCCATCTAAAAAGCAATAGAAGGAATGTCCAGCCAACCTCTCTGACATCTGGTCCAAGAAAGGAAGGGGAAAGTGGTCTTTCCTAGTGGCAGCATTCAATTTTCTATAATCTATGCAAACACGCCACCCAGATTGCACTCGAGTAGGAACTAACTCATTCTTGTCATTCCTAATCACGGTGATCCCGGTCTTCTTAGGAACAACTTGAACGGGGCTAACCCACTCACTATCAGAAATGGGATAGATAATCCCATGGTCTAACCACTTCAGCACTTCATTCCTAACTACTTCCTGAAGAGTAGGGTTCAAACGCCTTTGACGGTCACGGTAGGGCTTAGCATTGTCCTCTAGATGAATCATATGTTGCACAATAGAAGGACTAATGCCCTTAATATCCCCTAAGGTCCAACCCAAAGCTTCCTTGTTCTCTCTAAGTAGGGCAATCAACTTGGTCTCTTGGTCCCCGTCTAGGTCAGAAGCAATAATAACAGGCAAAGATTCATTGGGGCCTAGAAATGCATACTTAAGAGAATCCGGAAGGGGTTTCAGTTCAAGAGCAGGAGGGGAAACAGTTTCAGAAGCAGATTTAAAAGCAGCAGTGAACAAACAATCAGCAGCAGAGCATAAGTCATCAAACTCAAAAACATCATACTCAGACTCATCATTCACAAGAAAGGACTCATACTCAAAAGCAAATACATCATCACAAGCATCATAAAGAATAGAATCCTCTATCCATTGAAGACTAGAGAACTTCATATCATCAAAACCAGAACGCTGTCTTTGTAGATTAAAAATATTAAGCTCTATGGTCATGTTACCAAAAGACAGTCTCATCATACCATTTCTGCAATTAATGAGGGCATTGGCAGTGGCCAAGAAAGGACGCCCTAAAATCATAGGGACTTGACTAGCTAGGTTAGACACTATTTCAGTCTCAATCACAACAAAGTCCACAGGGTAAATGAATTCACCCACTCGAATCAACACATCCTCAACTATCCCCCTAGGCAATCTGGTCGACCTGTCAGCTAATTTAAGAACCATCTTGGTAGGTTTTAGCTCACCTAACCCTAGCCTCTCATACTCAGTAAAGGGAATCAAGTTGACACTGGCCGCCCCTAAATCAAGCAATGCTCTATGAATAAGCTGGTCCCCTATAACTATAGAAATAGTAGGGCAACCAGGGTCCTTATACTTCACTGGGATCTGATGAGATAAAATAGAACTAGCTCCAGAGGCTAAGAAAGCCTTCCTAGGGACATTGGTAGCTCTCTTGGTTGTGCACAGATCCTTTAAAAACCTAGCATATGGAGGCATTTGCTGAATAGCATCGAGTAAGGGAATGTTGATTTTGACTTGAGAGAAGGTCTCTCTCATCTTCTCAACATGAGCTTGGTCTTTTTTCTTAAGCCTATGGGGAAAAGGAGGCAAAGGAATTTGGACTTTCTCAGAGGAAGAAGGAGAACAAGAAGAAGAAGGATCCTTAGAAGGAGAAGGGTCAACAGACTTAGAGGAGTCTTTCTTTTTAAGCTCCTCTTCCTCAGACAGTGACTCAATAAGAGGGTGAGAATCAGAATCATTGGGGACACCATCAGTAGCATCCCCTAAATTACTGGATGATCCAGCCTCTGGAGGTGAAGAAGATAAAGAAGATCTCTCAAAGAATTGGTGAGGATACCTGTAGGGCTCATTAGGATTTCTAACCTGGTTGTCAATCTCTCGACCAGAACGGAGAGATATCACTGCATTCACTTTCCTCACAGGCTCATTAGAGTTACCAGAAGAAGAAGAGTGACCCTTAGGGTTCACCTCAGGCTGACTTGGAAAAGTACCTCGCTCCCTAGAAGATGATGCTAATTGAGAAAACTGTTCAGTCATCATTCGCTCCATATTAGGATTAATCATTCTCTCCACATTATTATTAATTCTCCTCTCCATTTTATCAATATCACTGTAACCAAGAGGAGGTTGAACTTGAGCCACAGGAGGTGGAGGTCTAGGTGCATTAGGTACACCTTGAAAAGCTGGTCTATGAAAAGAGCTAGAAGGGTGAGAGACAGACTGGGAGTTAGGAACCACAGCATTTGGTCCATTACTCCAAGAGAAGTTAGGGTGATTTCTCCACCCTGGATAGTAAAAAGGAGAGAAAGGGTCATTCTTAGGTCTCTGGAAGGCCATACTTGCTTGCTCTTGCCCAGTTGCTAACTGGTGAGCAAAGTAGGGACAAGCACTTAATGAATGATCTAAGGCCTGACAATGAGAGCAAGACACTGAAGAAGTCTGAGATAACTGAGTCATTTGTGGAGTCAAACCTTTCAACATGTTCTCTAGAGTAGCAATCTTAGACTCTAAGTGACTCACATCAGAGAAAGAATGTAACCCACCCCTAGTAATCCTATAACTTAAGCTGTCATCCCGAGCGGTTTCCCACTGCATGGTTTTCTCAGCTAAGTCCTCTAAAAATTCCCAAGCATCCGTGGCGCTCTTAGAAAGAAAGCCACCCTGACACATAGATTCTACCATGGTTCTAGTTTATTGGTCCAGTCCTTCATAAACAATTTGACACAAATGCGCCTGGTCTAAATCATGATGGGGACACTGAGACAACAAATTCTTGAACCTATCAAAATATTTCCAAAATGATTCCCTATCTAGTTGCACAAATTGATTAATCTCATTCCTTAACTTAACAGTCTTGGCATTAGGAAAATATTTTCTTAAGAACAATTTTACAAAATCATTCCAAGAGGTTACAGAATTAGCAGCCAAGCCATACATCAAACGTTTAGCAGAATCTTTCAAAGCAAAAGGAATTAATTTCATACGCACAACATCAATGGGAATATTAGGAAAATGCATCATAGAACAAACTTCCTCGAATTCCTTCAAAAACAAATAAGCATCTTCTAAGCCAGTGAATTTAGGGAGCATCTGAGTATAGTGAGGTCTTAATTCGAAGGTCACATTGGGTCCAAGGTCAGGTATAATGAAGAAAGATGGCAAAGCAGTCCTAGGTGGATAAAAGATATCACTCAAAGGTCTTTCTTGTGCCATTTCTTCAAGCTTGGGTTCTGGTTCGGGTTCTAAGTCATGGTCGGGTTCACTCCAAAAAAGTCTATGATTTTCAGGATTCCTAACTCAACAAGTCATATAAATCTAACACCCTCACCTCAAAGTTCTGTTTTTGGTTTTTTTTTTTTCTGAAAATCACAAATCAACAAAATGAATAACTAAAACTAAAAACACTATTAAAACAGAAAATGAACAAAACAGAAAACAAAAACACAAACACCAAGAAACTAAAAGAAAATAAGAAATAAAACTACACCTAAACACCGTAATTCTAAGAATAAAATTAAAACAGAAAATAAAACTCCTAAAATCAGAACTAAATATACAGAAAAGTCCACACAATCATAAAGGACATAAATATAATTTTTCCTAATTTTTTTCTGGCCCTGAATAGTGCAGAAAAATGCAAACAGAATATGAATTCTAAAATTCACAGAAAAATCTAAACAGCTCCAAAAATTCCAGACAAATTCACACACACTCTAAAAATCATGCTGAATCTTGGAAAAATATCAAAATGGCAGAAATCACACCAGAAAAGTCCCAGAAAATGCAAACAGAATGCGAAAATTGGTGAAAAATCTGCACTGTCAATGTTTCCGGATTAGTTCAACCTTAAATTTTTCACTGCACATAACCCAAAACGATTAGAACTGTTTTTTTTTTTTCAGCAATGAATAGCATCTAAAGATTGGAAATAAACTAATCTTAACAAAAACAAAAATTGAAATCAAAATATAAACTAAAGTCAAAAATAAAACTAAACTAAATTAGTAAAACAAAAATTATGACGCAACTAAAACTAAAAACGAAAACAACTCTAACGACTCTAATAATTGAACTACGATTCGATATAACCAAATTTCACAAATGCATCCCCAGCAACGGCGCCAAAAACTTGTTGGCATTTCCGCAAGCATACGGTTTAACGTCGTAGTACTAACGGGTGTCGTCCTCAGGGATGAACTGTGAAATTAGGCTATAAGTTGTATACGCTAACCCAATATCAAAATTAAGTCAAATTAAGTTGAGCTAACTATCAAATAGTTATGTTAAACATGAAACTAAACTATTAAGCAATTAAATTCAGCACTAATCACTAACTGGTTTAGCAAAAAGAAGTCATTACCAACGAAAGCAACACCAAACAGCAAATAAGGTGAGCTACCAACACTTAGCCGCAATTGTTTCTGCAATTCAGAAAACAAAACAGGGGATGACGACGTTGAGAGAAGAGATATCAAGCAAAGCAAACTCAAGGCCTTGAATCCAGCATGTCAATCACCCACCAATCGAATCCAACTCTTGAAATTCCACATAAGCCTTGCAGATACTACTCAGAATTAATAAATTCCAACCAAATTACACAAATTCAAAGGCTCAAATATGAATCTAAAAATTGAAATCGAAAACAAGAAATCAAATTAAACCCCAAAATTCCAACTCGAATTAAACTCTAAAATTCGAACTCAGATGCATTCCTAGTTGAATGTATATCTAACTGAAGCTTAAACTAAAACCTAAAAAAAAAAACTCCTATCTCCCCTGCTTCGACCTCCATTAAAGCCCTCTTGAAGAACCAATTCATTGCCCCCACATAATTGCTTCCATTACTCCTCCAAAACTGATGGATTGATGATAAAAATTGAATGAGGAGAGAGAAGAAGAGGAGGAGTGCGGTTATGGTGGAGGAAGAAGAAGGCGAAATGCCCCTGTTCTGTTTCTGTGACTTTTGGTTTGCTGGCCAACACAAAGAAGGAGAAGGAACGATCGGGGAAGAAAGCTGGGAAGGCACACACGTGACTGAGGCGTGCAGTCTTAAGTGAAAGCAGGCCACAACAAGAGCTAGGCCAACCCAAACTTGGAACAAAAACAAGGAAAAGCAAAGAGGCTCCTAGAGCCGGTCTGGGCCTCGGTTCTGCTGGGCCAGCTTCATTCTTTTCCCTTCTCTTGGTCCAAGCTCCAATGCATTTTATTCATTTCTTTCAATTTTTCAATCCCTACAAAATAAATAAAAATAATATTAAAATCGCAAATTAATAATTTATTTCGAGCAAATATTAGGTAATAAAAGGTATAAAAATGTAATAATTTCAGTCTGAACAGAGGACCTGGCCTGAATCCGCATGGCTAACTAAAGGGCAATGCCCTGTAACTGATAACTGATGGGGTCACTTATTATGTACAACTCACTTATTGAACTGATTCATTGATGTACTTACCAAAACATTATAATTTTGATAAACACATGTTGATTTATAAAGATACTGGCAATGAACATACTTGAAGTCCTTAAAATGCAATCTCACTTGATAATACTTATGCACATTGCGAAACGATAGACCAGGCCCCGTTTCTGGTTAAGAAATGTAGTTACAGGTTAATACAGTTAGTAAATAACTTTCACTCCCATAATTTGTAACTTTATGAAAATTGATTAATAAAAAGGGCATCCACAATTCAAACAATTCAATATAAGATAAGTTATTCGAAAATGATTTTGAAAAATACATAAGTAAGGGTCATTGAACTCGAAGTAAACCAAATTGAAGCAAAATAGACCAAAATGAAATAATTGAGGTGATAACGAAAGGACTTTAATGGATATAAATGGAATATGGGTTTTTGATGTTTCTAAAATGAATAATACAAGGTTTAATGGCAAGAGGGGTGTTGTGGGGTTCATGAAAGCTCACATAACCCTAGTTTGGCCTGATAAACACCGATCTTGAGTAATTACTGTCCCCACTTCTCAAATTTCATTCTCACGCCCATGTAACTCAATTTTCCAACCCATGTGAGCTTTTATACATGACCAAAGTTGTTGAACTCACAAAACTTTGTAATTTCTTTGCAATATCGATAATTATACAGAAAATCCCGATAATATTTCCAAATGTCGTGATTTCTTTCTTCCCTCATATTACCATTTGAAAGTATACCATTTGAAGGTATACTTTAGCAAATCCACATCTTTCATCCCCAACCTCCAATTGAGCTATAAAACCCCAATATGAAAAGGTTAAGAAGTCCCACAACTTCATCCATAGTATGAAACCCAATTACCACAACACGGCCCCTAAAATTGAGCTGAAACACAATTGCGCACAACTTAGGTCTGTCCTATGCAGTCTTAGCAAAATCGCCATAACGTTTTCCACACAACTTGGAATGAAGTGATTCAAAAGGAATTTGAAAGATAACTCACGGATCTATCTACCCACCAAAAATCACAATTTTTTGATAAACCAAATAGTACCAGTTTAATCTCAAAGAGACCCCTGTTTTGGTTATGTTCACAGCCCTACTGTTCTTGTTTCCCCCCTTCTCTCCATATAATCCCCTTCTAAAATCACTCCCTAAAATCAGTAAACAATACTTTGTTCTTATCATCATCTTACATAACCATGTTACTTCAGCATACTCCATAATTATCTTTATATATTCTTCAATTTTTCTCTTTCCAAAAACACTCAAAATACATCCATAATCACACTTATTTGCACATATGAGCTAAATAACCAATTGTAATCCATTTGAGAACTTTTCCATAATTCAATCCTTTATGCTAACTCACCTCAAGTTATTTTCCAAGTAAAACAGCATATCCAAGATTCATTTTACATCAAAGTATAAACAAAGAACATGCCTGATGCCAAGAATAATTCAAACCATGCATAATCGCCAAAACCCTAACTTATGATCAACTTATTTTTGCACTTAAACTCATCCAAAATCAACATAAACATCAACTAACACTTATTTCTATCAAAATAACATGATCCATGATTAAATCCAACATAAACCAAAGCCAACCAAGATTAAGTTAGGGTGTATACCTCACTTGGTGATCAAAGAGAGATATGGAGATGGCGCTTGATGTGGGGGGCGTTTGGGTGGTGGCTGGAGGGCGGCTTGCTGGTGGCGGCAAGGTGGCTGGAAGGTGGAAGATTAGCCAAGGAGGGGGGGATGCCATGAATGAAGAGGAAGAATGAGAAGAGTAGGTTGCTTTGCTTTTTGTCATTACTAGCTTGACTTTTGTTGATAAGTTTCGCTGATTTTATCCAATCAAAAAGTGGCTTTTTGCTAATGCTAATTAGGCATAATGATGATAATCAACTTAATTTAATTGCAGCAAAATTTTTGGGCCACAATTTGAGCCCAAAATTAATCAAACTGCAATTCGAGCCTAAATGAATTGGGCCAAATTTAATGAATTTGGGCCCAAAGTTTTGCATGGTTAAAAATTAAAATTTTGTGACATTATGAAAAATAATTTATCACCTAATCATATTTACTGGGAGCCCAAAATGAATTCTCCCAAACGAGATGTTTAAATGAGATAAATAAATGTGAAAAATTAATAACATGGATTAACTAGATAAATAACCATGATTTAGGGTCGGCCTATTACATCTATGAACTTGAGTACAGAGACTGATGATGCGGAGATTAGCTTGGATGCTTTCGGCATTCAACCTGCTATTATTGTTCCATTGTATAAATCTTGTTTGTTACATATTTTCCTCTTATTTTCCTTTCTTTGATTTTTTTCTTGCTTATGTTGTGCTTCATTGTAATACTTTTGCATGTAATAGAGACATTGCATTGTTTAATTGTAAGCATGAGGCCCTTTGCAGATTTTATTTTATTATTATTTTTTAAAAAAAAACCCCAAAAAATGTTTTCTTTCTCCTTTTTGTTTTATTTTTGGGGATTGTGCACAATTTTAACTGGCTTGATCCCTTATAGCTTAATATTAGCTTGTACATAGATACGATGTACATCATAAAAATTTAATCCTAAGGGTGACATTGCTCTAACCTCATTTCTCCATTATAATTGTGAATCCAATCCTTATTATGTATATCACCATTGTCTTAGAGTCTTAGGCATCCATAATTGACTCTCCCACTTGTCTTTGTACAGTTGTTTTTGCTTTTGCTCTGAATTTACATTAAAAAAAAAGAGTCATAAAGTTGGGAATGACAACTACCCTTTGAGGCATGTGCTACTGGGTACTACCCTTTGAGGCAATATTGCTACCGGGTAAAATTGCTTCCCATATCATTGAGTCGATAAGTTAGTTATGTGGGATTAAGTCAAACTATGGTTAGCCTAACTCTTAAGGTGATGGTACACTCACACACCACACACTAGGGTGGATACATTGTGATGCTGGTTTGTGGGGTGAAAAATTGGAGTGTAGATGCTATCCATGAGGACTTAAAGTTTTGAAATGTACATCTTATTCATATACAGACTAATACCTTAGTTTTAAGGGTGAAATTTCTGGTCGGAATGAGTATATTGTTTTCCCCTTGTACATGTACATAAAGCTTGAAAAAAGAAAGCCCACAAAGATTTTATTATTATTTGTTCTGTCTTTTTCTTTCTCTTCATTTGTTTTTTCATTTTAAGATTTTGTGGGTACATCATCTGCAGACCCTCATGAGACTTTACTCGTCAATTAGGGAAAACCTAGGGGTTTAAAGGGCTTCTTGCATGTGCTACCTGCAACCGTTATTCTTGCGAAAGTGAGTTAGGATTTTCTTTTTCTTATTTTTCGTTTCTTTTTTAGGTAGTTTAGTTGATTTACTCAAGGACGAGCAAAAGCTTCGAGTAGGGGTATTTGTTTAGCTCAAAAATCATACAATTTTATCCACTTAACTTATGATTTTGTGCTCAAAATAATTGTTAGTTAGAATTTTTATTTGTGTTTTGTTTATTTTGCCAACAAAGTCAAAAAACATAGAGAGATTGAGGGAAAATGAAATTTTGGGCCCTCAAATAAGGATTGAAGCAACAACCCAAGAATCAGCACAACCTTTTTTTTATCCATCAAGAAAAAAAAGCAAAATTAATTTGAAAATAAAAACCCAGCCCACGTGCAAGGCAGGTAACCTCTTTCCTCCTCCCCCTTAGTTCATCTTCTCTCTGTCTACTCACCCGAAAAAGCCTAGAGAAACCTGATACACCCCTGTTTCTCTCTCTTCCATATCCCTCCTTTTTCTCAGTCAAGCCCACAACTCCACAACCTGCTTCCACTCGTTCTTTTTCGTTCAGCCCACTCGAATCCCCCATTTTCTCCTCTTTAATCTCACACCTCCTTCAACCTCATCCAACCATTGTAAGATGGAGTGAGCAGTGCAGGATGGAGTGGTTACAAGAGAGCAAGAATTTGATGGTGTGTATAGCTAGACAAGCAAGATACATGGAGCTATCACCAAATTTTGTGGGAGTTAGGAGGTTGTTTAAGGCTGTAAATTTTTGTATAAATACGGGTTGTGGGGGAAGCTAAACTGGGGGACTTAGTAGCTAGCACCAATTCGGAAGCTTTAGTTCAATTGCAATTAGTTCTCCATTACTTTTCATTCGTCTGTTTCAGATTCTAACAGTCTTGGGCTCCTCTCCATTTTTTTGGTTTGGGAGTTTGAGAAGCCATTGTTTGGAGCTTTAAGTAGTTAGTGGCAGTTTCCTTCACCCTGTTCTGTGGTTTTGTTGAGAATTTGGCTATTGGTTGAGTCAATTGGTAGAATTTTGGTCCAATTTTCAATCATTTGGTTGCTCTATTTCATCATCTTTTTCGTGCTCTGTTTTCTTTTCATGAATAGTCACTACTCAGGTGCATCCTTTGTTAGGCCTTTGCTGAAACTAATTTAAGCTATTTTAATTTATTTTTCCGTTTTGCTTGTCCTTCGGTCAATGCGCCTTTATCCTTTCCGTCTTTCTTCTTTTTTTGGTAGATGCTTTTGCAGTAATGTCTGACGGTCTTGGACTTCTGGACTTCACTTTTGCCTGCCATGTCATTTAATTGCCAATACTATTGTTGACTAATTCTTTTGTGATCTCATAACAAGTTGCTTTATTGGAGGTAGACTTAGATCAATAGTCAGAATTAATTTGTTTTATCCTAATTTATTGTTTTTAATTTTTTTTGTGCCCTTTGTGTTTAGTTTTTAGTTATATTTTGTGGGTTTAGTTGCTATTAGTCGTGTAGTTAATTAAGAGACAAAATTTGATTATACCATTTCCCTGGGAACGGCGCCGAAAGCTTGCTGATGTCAAAAATAGTCGCAAGCGCACAGTGTCCAACTTGTAGTATGATCCAGCAAATATGGGTGGTTCCCACGGAGATGGTATAATCAAATTTTGTTGGTTAATTAACTACACTACTAATAGCAACTAAACCCACTAAATATAACTAAAAACTAAATTGATACGTATACTTCCTATAAAATAATATGTGGACCAAGTATTAAAAAAAACAAAGTGACATTACTTATGCATGAATGAGCAAAGCTAAACAAAACCACGTTTTTTATGGCCAAACAAAACAAGGGGCACTTCATCTAGCTTTTGCATTAAAAAAACAATAAAAACAAATGAATAACTTGAAGACTCAAGCTAGATGACAAATAATGAAGAAGAAGGCTAAAGTAAAGAAGACAACTCTACTGCTTTTGCAATTAGAATAATGCTGAAAAATTCATGGATTAGACCCAAAGGCTACAAAGTAGTCAAATAAAGAAATGCAAGAAGGGCGGTATATGGGAACAAAGCAAAGCCAAATAAATTAAAATAAATTAAATTAAACAAAATGAAAAGATGCACAATAGAGACTCGTACACTTGCTCTGTATCAAAAAGGTGAATTAACAAAAACACCAAGAGAAGAAGGAAAAAATAAATTTAAAAAAATTAACATTAAATGCCAAATGAATGAAAAGTGAGCTCATGTACAGTGAAATGAAGGTAATAGAACAGAGCGCGAAATGAAAAAAATAGCGGGTTCAATACGAACAGAGAATAGGGCTCAATAATCAGAAAGATGGATATACCAAATTTAATTCGAACTCTTGCGAAATTTCACAGCAAAGATATAAACATAAATCAAGAGCAACCCCAAATGGAGAAGAAGATGGACTCAAACTCCATTCTGATAAATTCAAAACTGCAAGATTACAACCTCAAAATTGAAACAAAGTCTGTGAGACTCAGAACAAAGGATCGAAAAGGGAACAAAGGAAAGCTTGAGACTACAATTGAAGATTGATGCTGAACTGATGCCATTAGCTTTCCCCACAATCCTATTTATACAAAAATTTACAGCCCTAATCAACCTCCTAACTCCCATAAAATCTGGTGACTCCTCCTAGTTTCTTTGCTACTCATAGTTCGTTTGAGTTTGAGCCTCCAATGCGTTCAAGCTTGGCGAAAAATCAGGGATATGCTTACTGGGTCTTGTTAGATGGAGATAGTGGGTACCTGAAAAATCTAGGTTGTGAAGATTTGGTGGTTGAGGCTTGTGGTGTTCAAAGAGAGAGAGTGAGAAAGCATGAACATGGTGAAGTTGAAGAATTGAAGAAAGGGAAGGGGGATTTTAGGTGTCTGGGGATTGAGAGAGAGGGGAGAGAAAACAAAATGGGGGGTTATGAGGCATGTGCCCAGCACATGCGGGGAAATTTGGGTTTTTTTAATTTATTTTCTGATGGTAAAAGGAAAAAACTAAATATGAGGTGGGTTGGATTGTAGTTTTGTTGGGTTGTAGTTTCAACTTCCCTTCCCAGCCTAATTTATCACTTTCTTCAATTTTTTTTTGATTTTTCTGCAAACATAAACAAAACCAAAATAAAAATTCTAAAATAATAATGATTTTGACCCAAAGTCCTAAGCTTAGAAGTATAAAATTACATGATCTTTTGATCAACACTATCCCACGATGGAAAAAGAAATCCTTACAGTTACAAGGGGAATGGAAAAATTCTTAATCTTTTTTGGCCAAAGATATTTTCTTATTCAAACTGATTATAGAAAAATATTTAGTTTTGTGAAAAACAATTTATCAAATATACAAGCGCATGAACACTCTTGCATTAGCAATTATGGCTTAATGAATGTTCTTTCTCCCTTGAACGCATAAGGGGATTGAATAATTCTCAGGCATATAGTATAACTCATGATGTTGCCAATGGTGATCATCAGAGCACAATTCTTGCCGGCAACAGAGGAAATCCAAAATGAAATGCCCTTACTGCTAGAACGGGTTTCTCGTTCTAGTAGAGTCCTCATGGATATTTTTGGAATTCCATACAAGAAGTAGATCACGCTTTGGTATGCTATTTTCTACCTATCTAATAGTACAAAGATTAAGCCTTTTAGAGTTACAAATTAATTATTTAAGGTGTCCTCATGGTATTAAAGAAAAAATAAGTTCCAATTTTTAAGAAAAGTGGTTTAACGACTGGCATGTAGCTTGCAGCGACTACTATCACAATTATTTCTATGATATTTGGGAGTCATGGAATGCTATGATTTTCTTCCCTGATAGATCTCGGTGGTGTTGAATTCCCAACAAATTCAATCTCTCTAGATGGCCCTATCATGAAAGCATGGGAACATGGAATGGTTGCCTAACTCATGGAAATCCCATATCCAAAGTTCCCATTCCTCTAAAGACTAACGAAGTTTTAATAGTGTATGTTTAAAAGGATCCATTGGATTCTTACATCTCCTGGTAGTCAAACAAAAATTCCGTATAATAGAAGTCTCTATGTCGAGGTACATTGCATAGTAATTGAGTATGAAAACAGAAAGGCCAAACCAACCCATTATCTTATTTATTTAGTTGGCTTAGACGATCCCAATTATCAATGATAAGAATGGTTTCCAGACCAACAAGAGGTAGTTAGTGGTTTTGCTTTAGCAAGAGCCATAGTTTTTACAATATGTATCATCAAATGCAGGCATTAATTGAGGACGAAAAAACACTAATGCATTGCGGGAATACTACTTTCATTTACCATAATGATTTCAGCAAATATATAATGGCAGAAGGAGCCACTTGAGAAGATGTTGTTGATTATATCGTTTACATTGGAGCTGAAAAGTTCCTATCAAAGAAAGAATCTTAATGAATTATTTGAAAAATGAGAACCAGAGCATCTTCAACTTGACAAAGATTTTAATGATTATCTGCATAATGATGGGCTGGAAGATATTACTGGAAATGAAGGCATGCAGAATCTCAACATGGATGGCTAGTCTTGTTATTAAGTGCTCTAAAAAGTTTTTGCACCATTATTGTGTTACTTTATCAAGTGTTAAGTCAATGAAATAATGCAGTCTACTATAACCATGTGAGAGTAGCTATAGTCATGTGAAAATAATAGTGTATGTACTGTAGCTATTAGGGCATCCTATGTAGTCCATCTTCTCTATAAAAGGAGAGGCTGAGTGCTAAGAAAGGACACGACCATTTGAGCATACTTGCGCAAAAGAGAAGTTGGATATCTCCATTTCTGTCTGAACAAATATCTTTAATGATCTTAGTAGCATAAGTCCCTCTTGAATCCTTTCATTGTAATATTTCCACTTTTAAGCTTTCTATAAAAGAAGTTTATTAGTAGAGAACGTTTTCCAATCGAACCTTATGTGTTAAATATTATAATTTGTTGATTAGAGTCTCATTATCCTTTAAATGTGGGAACTAGTGACTACGATCTAAGGTAGGAAACAAAGCAGATCTATGTTGTGCCTGATCTAAGGGAGGTATGGTTGAGATTAGAAATGTCTATAAACTGAAAGTTAGAGAAATTCTAGAATCTAGCGCTGACTAACTTTCGGTAATGGTCAAAACTCTTTAATGAAGCTTGATTATTTTGCTACTCAAGGTAGGCCTATAATCATAGGAAATAAAATATTTATGATATAAGTAAAGATTGAGGTAATTAATACTATTAAAGTCATTATAAGAAGTTAAATCATTTAAAATAAGCATATTTACTAAAAAAGCCCAAAAAATGGCAAAATAACTAAAAGCACCCCATTTAGGCCAAAGTTGAAATTTTTTTAAACTTTTGGACCAAAAAAATAAGAAAAGGACCTAAGAATCTATTGTCCAAAAACATAAGGTGTCATAAAATTAGTTTCAAAAAGACAGGGGCCTAAAAGTATTTGTCCTAAGATATGGGCACCTAAAAGTTGTAAATTGCCTTTTCTGTTTTGTAAAGCTATTCAAATATAGATTGTTGGATGAAAAAGCAATTCCCTTTACTGTATTATGAAATATTCATTCTCTTTCCTTCTCTTCTATTTTCCACATTTTAATTTTTCAGGGTGGTATCAAAGCCCTCTTCTTAAGCCATATGTGACAAAAAAAAAATAGTTAGAAAGATGAATTCTAATGCTAATCTTTTACTGACAACTCCACCTAATCTTGATGGGGAATACTACCAGCTTTGGAAAGTGAGAATGGAGATATACCTGGAGTTGGGAAAATGTGGAAGAGGATTATAAAATTGGTCCATTTCCTAGCAATTCCTCCATGACCCATATTAAAAGCAACACGGAGAAAAGAACCAGGAAGTCAATGGCCAAAGTTTTTATTTGCTACTATTTCAACAACCATTTTCGTAAGAGTTATGTCACTTAAAACAACGAAGATGTTTGGGATTTTGTCAAAGCTGAATATGCTCGAGATGAGAGTGTTAGACTATGGAAGTGCTGAAGTTGATTAGGGAATTTGAGACACAAAGGATGAAAGATTCTGAGACAATTAAAGACTACTCCCACAAGTGGCTACGAAGTGCCAATAAGGTAAGGTTATTGGGCACTAAATTTACTAATTCTCAAATTGTAAAAAAGATTTGTGTAACCGCGCTTGACTTTTGCGAAGCTTCGATAAGTGCCTTAGGGAGTACAAAGGATCTGTCTAAGGCTACTTTGGTAGAGTTGTTTCTTGCCTTGCATGTTCAAGACAAACAAAGAAATGACATAAAATGTGGTCATAAAAGGATCTTTGTCAGTCAAGCAGCAAAATGCATGAAAGGGCTAGAAAGTTTAAAAAAAAAATCAAGCACTAAGCAGCTAAGAAAAATTAACATTTTGGTACCTCCAGTTTTGGTGCCTGAATTATTTTACTAGGAAATGAAAAAGTGAACGTTTTGGCCCCTCCAGGTTTTGGGAAAATAACTTTCTGGTCCTTTTTATTATTATTTTGGCCCGAAACTTCTAGAACTTTTAAAGTTTGGCCCGAATGGGGTGCTTTTAGCAATTTTGCTATTTTTAGGGTCTTTTTATGAAATACGCTTGTTTTGAATGATTTAACTTCTTATAATGACTTTGCTAGTACTAGTTATCATAGTCTACTACTTATATCATAAATACTATATTTCAATGATTATAGGCCGACCATGTTTAGCAAAATAATAAAGCTTAATTAGAGAGTTGTGGCCATTACCTAAACTTAGTCGGCGCTGGCTCCTAACGTTCTTCTAGTTTCCAGTTTATAGAGATTCCTAATTTGAACCACACCTTTCTTAGAGTAGGCATATCATAGATCTATTTTGTTTCCTACCACAGACTGTAGTCACTAATTAAGTTTTATATTTTAAAGGATAGTGAGACTTTAATCAAGAAATCATAATATTTAAGGTGTAAGGTTCGATTGAACAACGTTCTCCACTAGGAAACTTCTTTCATTGAAAGCCTGAAAGTGGAAATATTATAGTGGAAAGATTAAAGAGGGATTAAAGCTACTAAGATCTTCAGAGATACTTGGTCATAGAGAAGTAGAGAATCCTGACTTCTCTTTGCTCAAATATTCTCAAATGGTCGTGTCCTTTTATAAAGGAGATGGATTACACAGGATGCCCTAAAGGCTACACTACGCATTGATAGTTTCACATGGCTACAGTAGACATCATTATTTTACTTACCATACATCGGATAAAATAGTACAATAATGGTACAATCACTTTTCAGGGCCTTTAATTGCTAACAAGACTAGTCATCCATGTTGAGATTCTACGTACCTTCATATCTAATAATGTGTTCCAGTCCATCATTATCCATACAATCATCAAAATCTTCATCAAGTTGAAGATACTTTGGATCACATTTTTCAAATAACTCATGAAGATATTTCTTTCCTTTTTCTCGTAAGAATTTTCCACCTCCAACATCAAAGAGATAATCAAAGACATCTTTTGAAGTAGCTCCCTTTACCTTCATATACTTGTTAAACTCATTATGATAAATGAAAGTAGTGTTCCCACAATGCATTAGTGTTCTTCCATATTCAATGTATGCCAACATTTGATGATAAATGTTATAAAAATCGATGGATCATGCTAAAGCAGCTTCATTAACTAACTCTTGTCAGTCTGGAAACCATTCTTGCTATCGATCATTGGCATCATCTAAATCAATTATTTGAACAACATAATTGGCTACTTTGGTTTTTCCATTTGCATGCTCAATTATTGCACAATGTACCTCTACATATAGGAATCTACTGTATGGAGTTTTTATTGGATATTCAAGAGATATAAGATTCCAATGGATCATTCTAAACATGCATTGTTCGCATTTAGTTAGTCTTAAGAAAAATGGGCACTTCGAATATGGGATTTTCATGAGGTAAACTACCATTCTATATTCCCATGCTTTCATGACGGGGTCATCAAAAGAGATTCAATTTGCTAGAAAACTAACACGACTAGCTCCAGATTAATCAGGAAAGTACATTATAGTACTCTATGATTTCTACATGTCATAGGAATAATCATGATAGTATTCGGTGCAGGCTGCATATCACTTGTTCAACCACTTTTCTTGGACATGAGAACATATTTTTTGTTGGATATCATAAAGACATCTTAAGTAGTTAATTTGTAACTCTAGAAGGCTAAATCTTTGAGCTATTAGATAGGCAGAAGATAGCATACCAAAATGTAATCTACTTTTTGTATGGAATTCCAAAATTTCCATAAGGATTTTATTAGCACGAGAAACCTGTTCTAGAAGTAATGGCATTTCATTTTGAATTTCCTTCTTTTCCTGCAGGGGTTCTGCTTTGATGATCACCATTGGTGAGTTCACGAGTTGAACTGTCTACCAGAGTATTCTTCGATCCTTCTATATGTTTAGTAGAGAAAGAAAACTAGTTAAGCCATAATTACTAATGCAGAAGTTGCCCTTGTGCTTGCATATGTGATAAATTCTTTTTCATTAAACCAAGTATTCCTTTGCAATCAGTTCGAATAACTAAAGGTTTTGGGGCTTAAAAGATTAAGAACTTTCAATTCCCCTTATGACAACCAGGATTTCTTTTTCCATAATGGGCTAGTTGTATTGTGCTTTATCAAAACTTCCACTGCAGTATTTGCAGAGTTTTTCTCCTTCTTTGGTTTTGAGTGCCACACTCCAATACTCATTACTGGCATCTATCTCAAGAATTAAATCATATCCTTCTTTAGGCAAATTAAGAATAGGAAGATATATACACATCTTTTTGATGTTCTGAACAATCTTTGAATCGCTAGGGGTCAATTTCTAACTTACTTCTTTCTTGAGTTTCTATTGTAATGGTTTTCTCAATTTAGCTAAATCTTTAATAAAATACAATGCATAGATACGACATGCAAGAAACCTTTCGAGTTGCTTCTTATCTTCAATTTTTTCAGGAAATTTTTCTATTTTTTGTAGAATTTGCTTTTGTAGGATGATTTGTCCAGCTTCTACCTCTAGATCATTGAACTTAATTTCCATTTCAGTAGAAATACATTTTTTTTTTACCAAGGATAACACCATGATCAGTACATCTTTGGGTGACAGCTAGGACATCATCTTTGTATTCTTCTATGGTCTTGGAAAACACAAGGATATAATCCATGTAAACTAAACACCAGTAATTAAGATCTTTAAAGTTGTTATCCATTCTTCTTTGGAATATTTGAGGTGCATTTTATAGACCAAATGTGATTACTATCCATTCGTAGTGTCATTGAGGGGCACTAAAAGCAGTTAAAGGAATGCTTTCTTCATCCATTTTAATTTGCTAGTATCCGCTTTTGTAATCCATTTTCAAGAATCAAGAGGATCCATGAATTGTATTAAAAAGGACTATTTTGTTAGATATAATAACCATCAAAGACAATATTATCATTAAACTTTTTGTAATTGATCACCATTCTAGTCTTTCCTCTTTTTGATTTAGCATGATTTCTTACCGTGAAAGCAGGACTAGTGTAACGACTTTTGCTATTCCAGATTAGTCCAGATCTAGAAGTTCTTTGATTTGTTTATCAAAACCTTTGGATATCTTGGTGTGTATACACCACTTGTTTCAATTCGATAATACTGTTGGGATTTAATAAAGTAATCTTTACAAGTGTCTTATCGTTTTTCCAAAATTTTAGAGGATTATCATAGTAGAGTTCTTTGCATAATTGCTATTTTTGTTCTGCAATGTTTTCTTTAGTAGAGAACTCAAGTAGTGAGATTGTTAGTGCTATCTCGCGTTGTGCAGGCATTAGCTTCTCATCACACTGGCTGTGTGCAAACTCAATCTTCTGATGGGTGCATGTCTGACTTAATTTTTCAATAGGAACTGAGTGACAATTAACTATAAATATTATTTCATTTTTGGTATGTGTACATGGAGAATATAATCTATGAAAATTATTTCCAATAATCATACCACGAGAGGGTTGACCAATTGCCCATAGGATAGGGATAATGTATTTGATTCCTCCTATTTCTACATATAACCCTTCTATGGCTTAGTTATAGCTCACCACACTCTTATTTGCAATCCTTACTTATGAAGGAATCTTGAATTTTTTCCATATAAATTTTAGAAATAAAGATATTTTTCCAAACCATACAGAACAACCACTATCTTTATAGGCACAAAATGGATATTTATTATATCCCTCTAAACATATATTTATTGGGATGTAGATGCTATTAGGATCTATATTGGTAACTTCATAGCATATCTCTATCGTCATATTTTTGACTAAAGCATTTTAGTGGATTGGTTCACTAACAGTTCTTGTTTTGTACCTGATGACTATTCCATCTAGACTCATACTTCGGTTAACATTATGTCTTGCGGGTTCAAAGCTCATTCTACCCATTTTACTGGTCATACTAATTGTATCATCTTTCAGACTCATATAATATCTAGGTTGATTATGCTTGATATCACAGAGTAAGGCATAGAGATCAATATCTTTGCATAATATTTTAATGGAGTGGTTTGCACTTGGATACTTCCAACATGGATATACCTATACTTTCTATCTCTGTTATGTCGCATACATACTTACTATTCAATTGAACGACGGATTTTTTTATAGATCATGTCTTTCTGAATTATGAGAATGACCCAATCTCCATTGACTTCTTTGTTCTCATTGTCTACAACGAACGCTTCTCCTTCGAGATCACCGAGAATAATTGAGCTACTTGCCATTGAATGACTAGTTCGGTTGTAATCACATTCGTCATTTTCATCTTTTATAACCATTCCCGTCTTATTTTTCTGGGCTAGATCTAGTGATGCTTCCTCGCTTAGCTTGAAATAATCTAGACTATCCAAAGTTTCAACAAGTTTATTATTCTTCCTATTTTTGAATTCATTTGCATTATGACCTACTTTTCTACATGCCCAACACATACAATTGTTTTTCCGACTGGGCAATAAGCGACTTTCCTAAAAAATCTTCGCTTTTTAGTGCTTGGTTTGTTATAATATTTTCTTTTATGTTTCTCTCCCCTTTGCTTGTTAAAGCTCTTTTTCTTACAAAATTCTTTTTCTTCTCCTTCCAAGTCCCTTTCCTTATTGGTGAGGAAAATCCCAAGAAGTTAAAATCCGTTTCTTAATTTTCTTTTGCTTTTGGATATCAAGACACTGATCATTAACCCATTTTCTTAAATAAGAGATTCTTGAACGAAGGACATCAATGACATCTACTTGCTCAAGCCATGCAATGTACTTTTCATTAATTATGAAATTTATCGAATATGGAAATTTGTCGTAAAACATAGCTAGATTGGTTTCATTTTTCTTAATTTTGTAATAATATTGACTAAATTCTACAATATAATTTTTCAGGTACCTCATATCCCATAATTCTATGCTATTAATCTTTCTTTGCCATTCTCTTGCTTTTTCTTCAGAACCTACTTTAGCCCTGATGAATTAAGTTTTAATTTACTTATATAGATTTTTGAACATTGTCGCTGGTGTTTCCATCATTCATAATGCACTCATAACCTTCTCATTTAATGAATCATACCAGTCAGCTATAGTGCTAGAAAAACTATGTTCGATACAGTTTAGGAAATTTACAGCAATGCATGTCGTATTTATGTTTAGGACACTATTCATGCCTCTTTTTCAATGTTCAAATATTTCTTCTCTATTACGAACTCTATCGAAGTTTAACATGTGCCCTGTTTGGTTAACCTGGATAAGACCAATCTCTTCGAAGGTTGTAGTTTTCCATGGGATAAACCCAATGGGCAAATTGGTTGTAGGTCCTGCTAGAACATACCTAGGTCTCATAAAATGAATATTTCTTTTAGAAGGTTCACCAAATTCTTCAGGCTTATAAACAACATTGTTAACTAGGTCCCAATTTCACATAAGTCAAGGTCTTCTCCAATCTAATTAATTTGATCGTCAATACCATTTTACCATGGTTTTTATCCAGCTTATTTCTAACTTCGTCAAAAGGTATAACATTAAGATCTTCTAGTTTAATTAGGTTCATCTACTGATATATTTCTTCTTCTAATTGGACATTCTTATTTTCTTCATTATCATTAGATAATATTTCTTGTTTATCAACTATTGCGCCCATAAATTTTGTTTAATTCTTACGGGTTATGTTCTTTCTCAAACATATTCTATAGTTCTTTAAGATTATACTACTTATACTCCATCTTCTTTTTCTTTCTCTATCTTTCAGATGATTTTTTAGTTTATTTTTCTCCTACTTCTTTTTTGATTCTTATATCATATAAAGGAAATAAATTTTTGTTTTTTTGGTTTTGACATGGATATTTATGCTGAAATGGGGTACTAATACTTAGATCGTATTTTCCACAATGTCTAACTTCGTTGATTAAAGAAAGATGGATTACTGACAATTGCTTCTTCAACTCCTTAACTTCAGTCTTAGTTTTTCTTAATTCGACATTTAATTCCAAAACTATATCAGTGATATAGTTTTATTGATGTGCTATTGAAGTGATTACTTCTGGTGAGTGAATAACATGTGAATAATTAGAAGCAGGGCAAGTAGATGATGATTGAAGCATTAAATATATTTAATTAGTTTAATTAATTATAAATTATCTTAATTATTTTTGTTCATATGACTATGATATCATATTAAAGAGGGCTCCGAGCAGTACTAGTGAGTAGAATATCACATGCACAAATTTAAAATTTTCAAAAGTAAGTTTTTAAGGATTGGAGTCAAATTAGCAAATATGAAAAGTTTTAGGTATTTTATAAAAAGTTCAATAGTGATTTATCCCCCAAAGGTTTATTAGACAATAACACAATGGTCTTGACAGTTAACTTCTAGAAAAAATGGCCCTGCAAATTAATACACAAAACTTCGATGCTCCCAAATGTAAATTACCCAACAGCTAAAATTGGGTATTTTGCACTAACCCCTCCTGAGGTTAGAGTTGTTTAATATTACGACCTCGATATTTTCAGGTTTAATTTTACCACCCTTAAACTTTGAGTGATGTATGACTAAAACATTACTTCAATGAATATGTGAAGAATACAAAGTGATTGACTAATTTATCTCTCTTTTAATGATACTAGGATAAACACCTTCTCTTTTGAGTGGCTAAGCAATGAGCGATAGCAAGGTAGGGAGGCATATAGAGTGAAACTCAAAGTGAGGATGGGATATAGTGATTATTACCCGTCCTTTCAGTATGCAGAGAGAGAGAGAGAGAGAGAGAGAGAGAGAGAGAGAGAGAGAGAGAGTATGGCAACAAAATTATAAGAGGTATAAATTGGTCACTCGCTTCCCATTCCCTACATACATTCATCGGAGTTATGTTTTAATAATAAAATACAAAAAATTCAAGGGTGATAAACTTTAACCTTAGAATATCTAGAATGTAAACTTGAAGGGGCAGTCAGTGCAAATTACCTAGTGAAACTTTGATGAGCAACCAAGCCTATAGCACGGGTAGAAACCCAAAGAAACGTTACACACAAATGTCAACATTGTGGCAAAAGGAACATCCACCATTGAAAAGCTGGAGGAGACTAGATGCAAAGTGCAACAAGCACAATCAACTTGGACATGAGCAATTGCAACAACAAAATTCAAAAGTATCAAGCAGATGCTCATGTTTAAGTTGTTGATGAAGATGAAGAAGATCATATTTTCCTGGCACAGTGCTCTCCAAGCAAGACCGCTAGCTGACAATGTTAGGTAAGTAATAGTGGTTGCATAAACCACATGAGGTACAATAAATCTCGTTAAGGAGTTGGATCCCATGTAAGCTACGAAGATCAAAATTCGAGATTGAAGAAATATCTTGGCAAAAGGAAATGAGACTATTGCAATTACAACAAGTTTATTTATAAAAACAATTTCTAATGTTTTCATGTACTTAAAACTGATTAGAATTTATTGATTGTAGGCTAATCACTTGAAAAAGGATTTGAAGTGTTTTTTAAAAATTGGTATTCCCATATCTAGAATTCCATCAGGATTGAGATTTCATGGGTAAAAATGAGCAGTGAAAGCTTCTCATTTGATCCAATAGATAAGCAACATGTAGCCTATCCTACCAAATCTAATGTTATTAAAATCTGGCATAAGAGGTCGGGGTCATCGTCATCTTCATAAGGTATTGAGATTAAGAAAGAAGGAGATAAAAAAAAGGTCTATCATTGGTTGTTGACAATTTGCTGAGTTGTGACACTTTGGTTGCAAATTTGGTAAACTAAATACGAAGGCTTTGTTGAAATCAGCTTCGAGAACCCCTCAAAAATTGTAGTTAATTCACATAGACATTGTAGGACCTTACAAAATGCAACCTTTATAAAGTAGCCTCTACTGCATTCTTTTCAATGATAATATTATGAGAATGGATCGGATGTTTTTCTTAAAGTTTGAGTCAAAGGTGACTAGAGCTTTTTGGAAGTTTAAATTATTGGTGGAAAATTAGGGGGGCTATAAAGATTCAGTTTCTAAGGCCTAATTCCTGGAAGAAGTGGAGCTCGGTAGAATTTAACTTGTTCTTTAAAGAAGTTGGTGTTGAACATCAGCTCTTGACTCCTTATTCCCTATAGCAAAATAGAGTTAGTTAAAGGACAATATATTTTAATTGGGACTGCCAGACATATGTTGCATGAAAAGCATAGCCAAAAACTTTTTGGGGAAAAGCAGCAAACATTGTATTTTTTAATAGAATTGACTTCTTATAAACTTTAGCTTAGCTTTCCTAAAGTGTTTAGTTATACTTGTTTTGTTTATGTCCCACTAGTTAAAAATGACAAACTTGATTAAAAGGAAATTTCAAGCATCTTTGTTGTCTACAGTTCAGTGTTTACCTTATATTGGAAGAATGACTGTCAATAGACATGTACATTCAAAATGACAAGCAATGGAGCATCGGCATAATGAGTTGAAAGATGATCATCTAATGAGAGGTACTAGGCCACTTTTAGACATCTATCAAAGATATAATATGGAAATATATGAATCTGCTGGCTATGAATAAGCTCCCGAAGGCCTACAACAGAAGAAAGTAATTGAGAAGGAGATGTTAATGATTTAGAAAAATGAAACATTGGAGTTAGTTAAAAGGCCTGAAGATAAAGAAGTCATTGGAGTAAAATGAGTGTTCAGGTTAAAGCTTAATGCTGATGGCTCCATCAATAAATACATAGGCAGACTTGTTATCAAAAGGCTATGCATAGATTTGTAGTGTTGATTATTCTAAAATTTTCCTCCTATTAGTAGATTAGGCACCATCAAATTGACGCTAGCAATAGTAGCATAGAATGGCTAGAGCATGTTTTAGTTGGATGTCAACTAAGTGTTTCTAAATGGTGTACTATAGGAGAAAATGTATGTGCCACAACAAGAAGGTTTTGTAAATGCCGGTGAAGAAGACAAAGTCTATCATTTGAAAAAGTCTTCATATGGCCTCACACAAGCTCCAAAGGCATTTTACACCACAATTAATGAATACATTTTGAGCCTTGGCTTTGTCAAAAGCTTATCTGAGTATGCTTTATATGTGAAACATAAAGGCAATGAGTCTCTTAAAGTGTCCCTCTAATTTTTAGGGGTAGGAAATAACTTGAGAATGGTTGATGAAATCAATCAAGAGATGATGCTAGTTTTTTAGATGATAGATTTGGTTGTTATAACATACTTTCCTATTATGGAAGTCAAACAAGCCAAAAATGAAGAGTTAATCTATCAAAAGAAGTGCACAAACAAAATATTGAAGAAACTTGAGATGGAAGAATGCAAAGTTATGAGTACACCCATGAATCAAAAGGAGAAGCTGAGTGAAGATGATAGCTTTGATAAAGTTGCTACAAGTTATTATAGAAGTCTGATTAGATGCCTAATATACCTCATTGAAAAACCACTTGATATTGTATATGCTATAAGTCTGCTATCTTGCTTTACACACTCTGTTAGCCAAATGCATTTAAAAGCTGCCAAAAGTGCTCCAATCTATGTTAAGTGTATTATTGACTATGGTGTCAAATTTGAGAAGTGCCAAGGATTGAGTTGTGTTGGTTCTATGGTAGTAATTACGCTGGATCTGCTAATTATATGAAGAGCACTTTTGGGTACTTTTTGATATAGGTTCTGAAGTCTTCTTGTGGTGCACAAAGAAACAAGAAATTTGTACGCAATCCACTACAGAGGTAGAATTTATAGTAGCAACAACAGCAGAAAATCAAGCTATATGGCTTTAAAAAGTTGATGTGTGATCTTAATGTGGGGGGGGGGGGAAGGATATCACAATAATTTTTGTTGACAATCAAGTTACTATTGCAATTTCAAACAATTGTGAATTTCATGGGAGGGCAAAGAATTTAAAAGTCATGCTCTATTTCTTCAAAGAAGTGTATCAAAAAGGATAACTGGCTTTGATTTATCGTAAAATTAATGAATAGTTTGCATATTTGGTCGCTAAGCCATCTCCACCAAAGGAAGTTTGAGCTTGTAAGGTAGAAGCTAGGAATTTGAGGTCTTTAACGCAAGGAGGAGTGTTTGACGGTTTCTTTAGGATCTTCACATTATTTTTCTATTATTGGTTTGTTTTGTTTGCACTTAAAGAGTCCTAGGTTTTGTAGAAGTGGTTTACTCGCTGTTTAGTTGTTTTGTATGTTTGGAGTCATATGTTAGTGGTTGTTAAAATTTTGGATTTTGATTCTTTTTGTTTTCTTTGGCTATTTAAGTAAAAGTTGCTAATGAAGAAAAGTAACTCCCTTCGCAGTACTTTCTGTAAGGATCCACCTCCTCGGGGGTCTGCCCCCTTACAAATAGTCAGGCTCATGTGCTAGGTACTTTCATGTTTTTGTAGAAATTGCAAATTTATTTTTTTACTTTTATTTTTATTACAGTCCATACATAATTGGGCTGTAGGTTCACAGAAGAATGGGCTTAAGCCTGGCCAGAGAACTATGTTGGGTTCCCTCGGGAGGACCATATATATCTCTCCTGAATTGGGTGCTGGTAGCCTCCTCAGCCTGGCCTAGAATTCGGCTGCAGGCCTGGTCCAATATCACAGGTGGGTTCTTGGCTCATATCAAGTCCCCGATTCTGCTCCAAGCAAATTTGACTACCTAGGTCCCTTTTTGTTTTCCTTTAGTAAGTTGTGGACGAACATATGCCGAATTAAAATAGTAAACAATTAACCTTTAACTAAATAGAGAAGCCAATGAGTTTTAGGAAAGCCTGCAAACCATGGCACCTGTAGAAGCAAACCATATTGATAGGGACATCGACGAGATAAATTGAACCTGCTTTAAAAGGGTATTGGAAAGGCCCTGAGAAATCCTTAGTATTAGGACACATCCTGACTCCTTGGTCTAGAATCGAGGTTTAGGATTTAAGCCCGAAGGTACGGCGATGTGATGGAGTACACCCCATTACCGGCCTTGATTACTGACGACCTCTACAAATCAATACGGGAAACCAAAACTTAATTATACCAACATGCATCCTTGCAACCCATTAGAATCATTCATATAATCATGGAAAAGACTTTTCAAACTTTAGTCTAGTGCAAACAAAATTAAAGTAAATAAATTGTTGCGGGCGGAGAACTACCAAAGACTACATCATTGGTTATTTAGCATCAAAAATTTTAAAACAGAAATAAAGTAGAAGAATAGGAAAAGATAGAGTTTTTGCTCTGAGGATAACCCACCTGATTTACCTAGGAACCCAGTAAAGTGACACCTTTTAAATAGTTAACCTGATTCTCTATCTCTAATGTATGGAGCATTTCTCTCCTTAATTTTGATGCTCTCCTCTCTCTAATTATTTTGATGTATTTTGATGCCTAAAACTTATTTGATGCTTCTGACTCATGCTAATCCATGCCCCCAATCCCCTTGTGGTAGTCCCCTATCTATAGTGTTTGAGGGGATAGTCCAAATCAGTTAAGAAAAAGGAGACCTAATCCTAGTCTGATTGAGGTTAATCTAAATAGGTACACTAATTTAGCTAGGATTCTGACTAATTAATCTTGGTAAACTAATCAGCCTAGAATTCTAGTTAATTAATCCTATTTAGGTAGAAAATAATTGGAGACAGGGATCCCAGTTGAGTTCCTAGCCAGAGGACCTGGCTTGGTTCTTAGAACTAGGAACTCGCCCAAGCTCTTGGGCTGGGTGGCTGTTGACAACCCAAATTGCTTTGGCCTTAACCTTCACGTCTGATCAACGTCTTGAGTGATTTGTTTTTCTTGGAAGCATATTGAGTATAGTTTCTAGCAAGACTAACTGCATAATTTTAAGATGATTGTAGAACAAGATATTAGCAAAACAATTGAACAGGTTTCATTTTTGGGACAAGTCCAAATGTTCAACTTATATCCTTTTCATTACCTATCAGACTTTAGCGCATAATATGTCATTAGAAAGTTTATTGATAAGTGCTTTATATGTACATCTTTTTAGGGCTATTTTCCCTCGTTTTTAGGAGAATTTTAAGCTTAATGATGTTATTTACTCTCCTATTTTTGATTTATCCTTGGGTGTAGTTGTTTGATCTGTTTCGTAGGATTTTTAGTCTTTTAATCCAACATTTTCCTTTTAATGGTTGTAATTTGACCTCCCTCACGGTCATCCATGTTATGCCATGACTGTAGAGCAAATAAAGAGCAAAATTCCAGATCCAATGCAGACCACGGTCAGCCCGTGGTGAACCCCACGGACTGTGGTGTACCAGTAACTGTTGCCCCTTCGTTTTCCCTTGGCTGTATGGCTGAGATCAACTGAAGTTTCCTATAAATAGGAACGTTCTGCAGTGAAGGAAAAAACACACAACACAAACGCAAGAGCATTCTAAGCGAGCAAGTAGTTTAGATTAGATTAGATTAGTTTGTTTTCTCTCAAATTTTGTTCTTTGTTTAGTCTTGAGTGAGTTTTGAGTGTGAAAGTTTTGATCCTGAGGCGGTTCCGTCCTTTGTGAAGGCCATCTCAATTGAGTCCCTTCCACTCAAGATTTCGCCGATCTTTTTCGTTAGTTTATCTTTTATCATGTCTGAGTAGTTTTCTTAGTCTAGGAATTTAGTAGTTTCTGGAATTGTTATTGGATCATGTTTTGATTTCTAAATAATTGTGCTTATTTTCATGATTGGTTTGATTCCGGCCTACGAAGTACTTGATATGTTGTGAGTTGATTTGCGGCCAAAATTTACTTCCACACTTGAAACAATAGAGTGAACATTCGAAAGGCAACATTTGGTTGTTGGACTGCTTGAATAGACATAGCATAACTCCGTCTCGAAAGAGAGATTTATATGTTAGGAGGGCTAGTAAGTACTCGAATATATTAAACTTGGATTAAGTCGAATTAGTTTGAAAGAACGATGT
>JACYFF010019584.1:64609851-64631323 GCA_017589665.1 Selenicereus undatus | reverse complement strand
GCTTAGCATATTCTGACAAGACTAAGCTCGATAGATTACTTTAGTCCTTGAAGAACGATATCTTTATCTATACTACAAGCACTCATGAGCTTGTGGTAGTGTCTGATCGCTTATTCAATTGAAAATATTGATATCTAGACTTAAAATTGTTGTACGACCTAGTGTGAATCTCACCTAGACGCCGACATTGTTAATTTGGGTCTATTTAGGCTTTTTTGTGCTCTATTAACCCTTTGGACTCAAATTCAAGGTATACTCTATTGACCGCTAATTACACAAGTTGGGTTATAATTTTTGTCGTTTTGTAATTAAAAATAAGTTGTCATTTTTAGGCATCTATAGTTACCTCCCACTTTGATCGCACCTGGGTAAGGTGAAAGTAAAACTAATGGTCTTCACTTGTAGTTACTTCTTTGACTGTGATAATGTGGAACCCAAGGCTATCCTCTGAGGGTTTTTGAGACCTAGCACATGCCAACTTTCACCGTGACAATGGTAATGATGTAGAATTCAAGCTTGGACGATGAAGGTCCTGAGACTTAGCCTTCGCCAACTTTCACCATAATGGTGACAGATGTTAGAAATCCAAGCCTGGCCGTTGAGGGTCTTGAGAGTTGATGCCTGCCAACTTTCACGCTGACAGTGGCTGATGATGTAGAAATCCTAGCCTTGTCGTTGAGGGTCCAAAGACCTAGCGCCTGCTAGCTTTGGCCGTGACGGTGGCTTATGTTTTCTGTCCTTGACTTGGTGGATCAGTGGACTTCCTTGTTGCTGGAGTAGTGGACCTTTTTACAGATCTGGTATAATTACCTTTCTATGTTGTTGGGGCAGTAAACCTTTTGCAGGTTACGTCTAATTGTATTCTTGTGCACTAGAGCAGTGAACCTTTGTGCGAATAGGCCTAATTATCTTCCTGCGTCGTTGGAGCAATGGAAGTTGCTACAGGTTAGGCCTAATTATCTTCATGTATCATTAGAGCAACTGACCTTTGTGCGAGCTAGGCATAATTATCTTGTTGTACTGCTGGTGTAGTGGACCTTTTTGCAGGACATACTGACTTATCTTTCTATATCACTAGAACAACTAGCCTTTTAACGGCCCATGGCTAATTATGTTTCGACATCGTTCAAGCAGTGGACCTTTTTGTGGGTTAGGATGACTTACCTTCCCGTATCGCTAGAGCAACGAACTTTTCGCGGCTCAGACGAACTTATCTTCCAGTATTGCTAGAGCAGCAAACCCTTTTGCGAGTCCGGTGAACTTATCTTCCGGTATTCCTTAAGCAACGGACCTTTTGACGGGAAAGGTGAAGTTATCTTCCTATATCGCTGTAGCAGCGAACCTTTTTACTAGTTAGGTGAATTTCATCAACGAAATGTTGGAACTGTCAGTTTCTGCTTCTGACATTGATGAATATGTTCTTAAGCATTCTATTCTTTTCTGCATGTATGCTTTGGCTACTCCTAGACATAGATTGTCCATCCTTTCCATTTTTCTTTGGTTTCTTTCTTTTTTGTAATTTTCAAGAGAAACACTACCATGTGATAGTGGGAACCCGACTGGGTTCATTGACCACCTTTCTTTGCTTTTGCTTTCTTCTTTTCTTTGCATGCTTTGTCTTGTTTATGCTTGTGAATTCCTATGGACACAAAAGTCCCGCTTGGGTCCCCATGGTTGTCTTGGTTGACTATTTTTTCTTCTTTTGCTTGAGTGTTTTGCTTCTTACGGAGATAATATAATCACATGAGGTATGGGGACGCCAGAAGATCTGTGGCCAGATCCCTGAAAACTTGTGGAACTGTAGTCAGATCGCTGTAAACTTAGCGGCGGTTAAGCTTGGACACCTATTAGCTAGACCCTTGTGATCTTAGTGGTGGTTAGGCTAGAAAATCTATTTACCAGACCTCTGTGGGCCTGAAGAACAATCCTTGAGGACTTTATGGCATGAGCTATTGAGATGTTAAACCTTCAAGATTAACCCTTCTTTTTTGGGTTGCTAGAGCGCTGAAGTCATCTTTTTCTGACAGGAAACTGTAGAATATGAAGATGTCCTAGATGTTAAGGCACCCTTTCTATTAAGATATAGAGGATGAGGTGTTCGCTATGGCCAAATCCTCTCGACCTCGAGTACCTTCTGGGGTTTATATCTTAGGCGATGATGCTTGCATAAAACCGCCTTGAGGTTGGAGCCCCCACTTTTACTAAGCCTGATTAAGGCGATGGTCAAAGTATAAATGTCTTTTGTGATAGTTATTAATGTCGTCTTACGAACCATTGATGTATATCCATGGCTAATCAGGGTTGTGCCCTACTTGTAGGGTCGCTGTTGAAGCCTGATTACACACTTTATCAATCCGGGGTTCACAAGTGATCATGGAGGAGGGCACTCTAATAAATAAGCTGAAAGACCAACGCGTTGATATAGGAGCACTTGCTTGCCTGAGTAAGGCTATGAAGATGTAACGATTATGTAGACTCGATTGTGTTGACTATGCAAATATGATTATGCTAACTATGCAGACATGTATATGCCTATTATGCATGCAGGTTTCAAACTAAGTTTGGGGTCCATTGGATAACTCTTGATTAGGTACAAATGATTCATGGGTTAGGCACAGTGACGTTCTAGGGCCTACGATGAGGGGTAAAAAGTTAGGTGACCGTCGAGTATGGATCCATGTCATGGGTCACAAGTTGCCCAGCCTAGCGAATGTTTCTTTCAATGGAAGGAGTATCATCTGATTTTGCATTAAAGTGCTCATGTTCTAAAGAAACCCAATTTCTATTTATTGTAATAGAAGCCCTACATGTGTGAGAACAATGATAGCCAAGGTTGCATTTTGCTACCTTAGTTGGAGTAGCCTCCAATCCAGTAGGGTAAATGTGATCCTTTCCATGTTGGAAAACTACTTTTGTTGGTGCTTTCTAAGGTGGCAACTAGTTTAGCGTAAAGAATATGGTCATCTCCTTACCATGGGCAAGCTCTAGTTGTCTAAGAAAATGTAGGAGAGTCACCCGTCTAGCAGAATGGGTGAGTGCCTATTTAGAAAGGCTAAGAATATAGAATGCATATTTACTCTTGAATTTATAATCATCGTTGAGATCAAGAGTCCTTAATTTTTGAATGAAGGTGAGATTAGAGGCTATGATAATTGAGAAGTAGTGGCAAAGCTGATGAATGGCTTGTCCAAGTTTGAGTCAATTGCTAAAAACCATGGTTTTATTTTCATCTCCTTTTGCCTGGTTCGCTGTTTCAGTTCTCGGTCCAGCTACTCTCTATGCTCTTTTTCTTAGAGACTAAGGGACCTAATTTAGATGTCTCCTAATGGAAAAGAATCTTCATGGTCCAGCCTTAGAGGGGTCACCCATGATTCCACTGTGGAATCGAGCCAGTCGTATTTCAAGAATAAGAACACTCAACTTAAAGGAGGGATGTCTCTAGGAGGACTTCTTAAGGTAGGCTTCTGCGTTATGCTGCCAAGGGAATCGGCATGAAGGCCCAAACAACCCCTATGAAATCCCCAAGAGTTCATGGGTGATGAAGTTATTGTAAATAAGCAATTTCTTTCTTTTCTTATCCTCCTTGTTTTCAAACTCTTATCTCTTTTATCCTCTTTTTTTTTTGGATAGCAACGTTTGGTCCTTCCCTTTTTTTCCTCTGTTTTTAATTGTTGGTTTTAACATTAATGCCACCCATGACAGACATCCACTCCTTGGTTAGGTTAGATGTTATGAAAGGCATAGGCTTATTTGAAGGCTCAAAAGGGTTCCAAGTGAAAATTTATCAGTTTTGACAAAGATATTAATGCAGGTTGCTAAAGAAGGCCTCCTGTCCAAGGCATATCCTTTAAAGTTGGATGACTTATTAAAAGAAGTTATTAATCTTTCGCCTTTTTCAGATAATAGATTGAAATCCATAGCCTTTTTTATTTTGCTCTCTCTCCTTTTGCCTAGCTTGCCTTGTGAGGTTTTCAAGCCAGCCCCTATTTTGTTTTTTATTCTTGCTTTTTTTTAGACTCATTAAAGCACAAAAGCATTCCATAAAGAAAAAAATATGAGAATATGCAAAACACTTATGGAGGAGATGATTTTTTTTAATGAATAAAGGTTACATCATACTTAGATTTATGACAGAGAGGAAATCAAGTTACTCTATGACTCGGCACATTACTTTAGGTTTAGGACACATCACATCTTTTAAAGTCAATAGAACTAAAGGCCTCTTGTACATAGGCATTTTGGTCTTAGATTCAACTATAGATGAGTCCCACTTTTCACTTTGGGGGTCTGGAATAGCTAAAGTGCCTATCATGCTAATTAGGTAGGGTGTAGTCATTGTTAAGTGTTATGAGCAGCTTCAGGTAGGGCAAGGTCCTCTGACTTGCACATACTTTCTAAATTATTCTTGATGGAACAAAAATCCTTAGTATAATGGCCCCTTGCTTGGTGATATTTCCAGTACTAGTTCACGCCTCACTTTTTCATATTTTATGGGTTTTCCGTCTCTAACCTAATTGGTGAGAGGCCGACTATATCTTTAGAAAGCAAGCATTCTAGTGCTTGAGTATACATGATGTCAATAGGCGTGTATTTGGTGTAGTGCTCTAGAGGATGCATCTCCTTGCTGGTGGGTCAATGTCCTTCTTATCCCTATTATCATAGTTACCCTTCCAAGTGTTAGCGACTTTGGTAGATGTTTCCTTAAAAAGGGTTTGGAGTTTAGTGGCCATTAGTGCCATCTTATTCTCACTCTCATAAAGTGTGGCTTGCATGTTTTCAATCATCTTCACTAGTTGAGCCAATTTGTTACCTCTAGCCGTTGGGATGGGTGAAGTGTTGGAATTTGACTTGGATTTTGACTTTCATCAAACTTGTGGAGTTCCCTTAGAGTCTTCTCGAGACAGAAGTCTCATGATTTATGGAAACCTCTCGTATACCTTCTTAGTCTTCCTTATCCTGAGCAAGAAGATGTTGATTTAGAAAGCTGGAATGTTATGAGTGGTCAACCATGCTGGATATAGGCTAAAGGAAATAGTTAATGACTTATAATTGGACGAGAAAGAGACAATGGCTTGGTGGGTTGAAAACAGGTTAAGATGTGAGTTTTAGGTTGAAATCAGGCTTTATCCCAGATTAAGTGCGATGTTAGGCTTAGAAAGCTGACTTATAAGCTCAAGTCAAATAAGTCTTTCTTAAGTGAATCATGGCCTATACCAACCTAAGTATGATTGCGGTTTAGTCTGCCTAAAATGGGTTAGTTATGGCACATGAGTGGATCTAGGTGGACTCATATAGAGATCCTAGATCTAGCAAATATGATGCATGGATCATGAAATTATGCATAGGACAAATGTCTAGGTCTTACTTGGACTTATGCGTTATGAATATGAAGCATGATTGGATGTAACCTAGTGTGGACTAGCATTATAAAGGTCTAATGGACCACATTGTGCAGCTTAGGCCTAGATGGACTCATGGACTATATGTGATGAGGCCTAATGATGCATGACTCTTTGACCTCAAGTATTCTACAACTCAAGTGCTAGGGTGTTATAGTTTAGTAAAGATTTCATTCGCACGAAGGCCAATTATAATATATTGAGTTTTTTCCTTTAAAAGTGCTAAGCAAGCAATTTCAATTAGGATGTTGAATGACGCTATATCCAAATTGGAGAATTCGATCAACTAAAAATATGTACAGATTTGTTTCACTTTGTGAAGTTATGGATCAATGTAATATATCACATACAGGATCTATTATGGGGGATTGAACGGGGTGTAATCGCATTTAGAATTCAATCTTCTTTTAAAATAAACTGAATTGCCTAAAGTAACGAGTCATTCTTTCAAATTTCCTTGTTTAGTCTAAGTTATATTTCTTTGATCGCTAAAGGGGTCCTCTTAACAAGCAAATCTCTTTCAAATATTGCTAGTCGAGTCCTATCTCATTGATCAAATAGCAAGTTTCACCTTTTAGTCCTTCACTTAACTATTTAGAATTAGCAAATGAATTTGGCCAAAATCCAATCACCCCAATTTCATGCACAAGAAATAGAGATGAAATTTTCCAACATCGATACTTGGCTAACAATCCCTAGATTAAGAAAACTACCCACATATGTTTAAATTAAAAAAACTAAATAGAGTTTTGAGAGAAGAAAATTTAGCGCAATTGAAGATCATTCAAGGGTTTCACAACTTCGCAAGGGCTTCAAAACAGCAAGCACTTCTTCAACATTCACACTCAAGACTACTTAAAATCTAAACTAAACTTAGAGATAATGGAAAAGGAGTGGAAAACTAGAGAGAATAGTTCGCTTTCTTTGTTGTGTGCCCTTTCTATGCTGTGAAAATGGCTCTATTTAAAGAGGAACATGATCAACTTTAGCTACACAATGAAGGAAAATGAACAAGCTTACAGTTATGACTTCACCATGGACCGTGCCCTCCACCACTAATAGTCTGTGGTGAGCTCTATGTCAGCAATATTCTGTTCCCTCTTCCATTCCCGAGCATGGTGATTTGGGGGTGTCTGTGGGAGTCAAATCATACTTACTTATGGTGAACTTTGGGGTGAAATGATCCAAAAACTTGCAAAACATAGAAAAGAACCATACTAAAGTGTCAAATCGAAAAAGGAGTATAAATTATAAGATAAAGCACATAATTCTCGCTAAAAATGGAACAAAATGACCTCAAAATAGTTTGCACTTTAAGGACTTATTAAATTCCCCCATGCTTAAACCCTTTCTTGTCCCCAAGCAATCATGAAACTGAGGCTAAAGATATGAATAACCTCCTCAGGAAGACATTAGTAGCAGCATCAATAACCAAATCAACCCAAGAAGTTTAGCTCAAAAGTGATGAAAAAGTTTACAAATAAATAAGAGAAGGGAATTTTTGAAAAGGTTAAGAACCATCAGATCAGAATATTAAAGCAGTTACTCAAATCAACTTGAACAATCATATTGGCATATTACTATAAGTAGAGCCTAGGAGAACCAATAGAACCTCACTTTAGGGATGAGCTACTTATCACTCATTTGTTTAAAATGAAATGTGGTTGTCTCAAAGCTTATTTCGTAGAACCAAATCAACCATAAGGATAATAAGACTCTCTAATTCGTCACCACTAGAGTGCAAAACACACAAGGTGATCATGAGAACTTTTAAGGGTTGTAATGGGGCAAATGGGTAAAGGTAAGGAGGGAACAAACATTTTTTGATTTGTGGAGCTAAAAGCCAAAGACTAAGAGCATCAACTATCATCTCCCAACTAAAACAGACTCCTTAAAATATCAATAACATCCCCAACTGACGTGACAAGAAAAAGTCCCTAAAATATAAAATCAATGCCAAATCCTCTTATTGCATTTTTTCCTTCTTTTTTTATTTTTTTTCCTCTTTTCCGCATATATACATTTTTTTTCTTTATGCACCTTTGGTGTGCTTCATTTTCCTTTCTCTTTCTTTTTTTTACGAGGAGGATAATAGCAAAGAAAACTACACTTTTCCAACACTTTTCTTATAACTCACAAAACATAACCCAATTGACTTTGGGAGGAAAAATAAAGCAGGATTCCGACATCATATCCAACCAAACCACAATATCTATAAAAGGTTATTGTCCACGAACTACTCCCAATTAACTATGAAAACTCTATAGTCTTGGCTAAAAGGGTGAGACTTATGTGTTTGGCTAAAGATAATAATATAGGTTCTCATCAATAAACACGCTAAAGGCTCAAAGGGGTGGCAAGGGATAAATTATTCACAAAAGGGTGGGTATTTGGTCAATGTAGCTCATAAAGTCAAAGAATGCCTCAATCATGTTGCTTAAATGTGCATGCTAAATGTGGTCTTAAATAAGAGTCTAAGCAAGTTCTATGGACTTGAAATCTAGGAAGAGTCACACATGAAAAGAAATATGAGACAAATGAATTAGTCTATTTAAGCTCAAAATGTCATAGGACAAGGCTTATCTAGCTCCTGGAATTTCATATGCCAAAAACTCATGCCAAGAATCATTAAACAAGCAACTCATTTCCAAAGGTCAAAATATGATGCATAGTTCAAAAACACTGAAACAAACATTTTATTCCCAAATGGGCCTAACTAAAAGGGTCAAAATGGGCAAAAGAAAGCGTCTTAGTCTAAAGACTCATCATTGGAGGATTTACAGGCTCTTTTCTTTTTCCTTTATTACTTGGATTTTTTTTTTGGTGGATTTGGTAAGCCTAAAAAGCGACTAAAAACTAAAAAATGTCAAAACAAAACTAAAACGAAGAATGAAACCTAAAACACTAAGCAATCAACTAAAATTCAAACGAAGCCTAAATGTATGACCTAAAAAAACATAAATTTTCACACATCCACAACACACATATATACAACCAAGAAAAACCATAATAACTCCCTCATGCTTGGACAATGCATTGTCCTCGATGCAAGCATAAAACTCTAAAAGCGAAGGGGAGAAGTGGAGGAGAAGAAGGAGGGTGGGTTTGTGAAATGTGTCAGTCTCACAAAGTCTCTAAGCAGGCCCTAAAGTCTTGAAAATATTGGTTCTGGGAGACAATCATCCCACGAATCTCATCATAGCACTCCTAAACAAAGCCCTGGAGTGAGGCATGCTTAGTTTCTACAAAAGCTCATAGAGAAACTTGCTCCACTTGAATTGACTAAAGGGTAGCATGTAACTCAGAATAGTCATGAGACGAGGATGGTTGGGAGGAATTAGAAGTCCTAGAGTGAGGAGGTAGAGGAGGTGGAGCAGGCAGCGCTAACTCTTCATCACTGGCTAAAAAGTAGAGATTGGCCCGATTCAGAAGAGAGGTGCGATCAACATTTGGGAGAGGCATAAGCCGGTTCCTAGGATAAGTCCAACAAATGCGGCCACCATCAACTTTGCAAAATTTCATTTGTTCAAAAGCGGTCAAGTTCAACCAATCTGAACATGCGGCTCTGTCATCAGGGTTCAGTTCAACTCCAACCAACCTAGCAATGGGGGTAATAAGGCTCCCAATGAGAATGCTATGTGCAGAACTAGTGGCTGCACTATACAACTGATTAACCAAGAATGACCCGGAGTCAATCTGGTCACCTTGAAGCATGCTATACTAAAAATATAATTCAAATAGACGAGGCACATTTAAACTATCCTCTTGGGTAAACAAACCACAAGCTAATAACAGCTGGGCCACTCGAATATAGGGGTTTCGAAGAACCGTGCCTTTAGAATTACTAGCATCATAATGATAATCCCCAGAAAGTTGGTGCCAAAAAGCTTTTGGATTGAATTCCTTAGGGACGTGGTGGTATGGGAGGTCCATACTTGGCGAAAAACAAAATATACTATTAAAGGCACTCAAATTAAGATCATAAAACTCCCTATTAAGATAAAAGGAAATGTAGCCCACTTGACATCAAGGGCCACTCTTGTTCTCGACATGCAATGTGCTTAGGAATTCAAGTGTAAAGTCCGGATAGGTGTGGTCCCCAGCTTCTAAACATTGGCGCATCCTACCCGAAGCAAACAACCAACGAATATTATCCAACAATCCCAAATGATTTAACAAATCCTCATTATAATATTGAATAGTTACCACAAGTTTACTACTTAAAAGACTATATCTAGCAATGTGTTTAGGATTAGTTAAACCAAGGGGGTGTGAAATGTTTGCTTGATTTCTCATGGTCGTTGATGTACGGGAGCTTCGGGGAGCTCGTTATGGGTCCTTACTTAAAGTCCTAGCTTCTTATGCGGTTTTTACTTTCTTTTTTAGTTCAATAACGATGTAATGTGGATGGAAAAAAACTTTAAAAATTAAAAAAAACAAGAAAATGGGATGAGAGATGCTAGAAAATGAAATTTGAGGAAAGGGAAGTAAATAGTGAACAAATACAAAAGAAAAATGGAATTTAGAAGAATAAAAGTGAAAAGTGGAGTGTATGAAAGTTGTGGGAGTGGAGATGGCAAAAACAGGCAAGAAAGAAGGCTCAAAAGTAAAAAATAAAGGAAGAAATGGGGTTAAGGTGAAGGAAGGAAGTGACAGGGAAGAAATTTAGTGGATTTTGGTGAAAAATTTAAGGTTTAAGGTGAAGTGGTTATGGAGGTTTTAGAGAGAGAACGGAGAGTCTAGAGAGATAGAGTGTTGAGTTCGAGGAAGAAGATGAAAAGAATTGGGTCAAATGGAGCATTGCAAACCCTTGACTGTGGGCGCGAGGCTCACCACAGACTTTGGTAGTGGCCACGGGTTGTTCATGGTAAGCTCTGGTCCCGAATCTTTTGTGCTTTTCTCTTTTTTTTTGCTTTCCCTTTTTCTTTAGAGCCTTCACAGACCGTGTTAGTGTCCATGGAGGCCCTAAAAACCTCTTATTATGCTCCTTTCTTTTTTTATAGGTTAATTATTTCTAGTGAAGGCTCTAAAGTCCAAAAATAACACAAAATACAATAAAAAGGTACGTATAAAGGAGAACAAAAGGTAAAACAAACACTTGGATTGCCTCCTAAGAAGCACTCGTTTATGGTAAGGAGCTTGACCTTTCTTGTATTTCGCTTCGTGTTCATTGAAAATGTGGGCGTCACTTTTATCACTAACCACGAAATTAAAATCTTTCAACTGAAGGTACCACCTAAGATATTTAGGTTGGGTTCTGCATCATCAAATGACGTCGTAGCGTATCATCAACATACAAGACAAATCGATAGTGGGCTCCATTAGACGGACAACTATCATTGTATTTAATACCAAGATCAAAATCCAAATTGACTCCTTCCATAGGTGGTAAAGAAAGAACTACTTAGATGGCATAGAAGTAGCAAACTCCAACTTAACATAACCTTGGTTAGGATCCTCATTAGAAATTCAATCAGAATCAGAAGGGTCCAAACAACTCCAACCATCCTCCATTTCAATTTCAGGAGAAAAAGGGAGTACAATTGACAGCGAAGAATTGGGGAAAACAACTTTCTCATGCATAAACCAAAATAGCATAACACCCCCTACTTCAAATGTTATCCACCCCCCTTCTACATCAATAATGCAACCATAAGTAGCCAAGAAGGGCCTCCCAAGAATAATTTGGGCATCTTCAGTCTCAGTCATATCAACAATGATAAAATCTTCTAACACCCAAAAATCTCCTATTTTTATGAGCACATCCTCCAATGTGCCCAAATGTCATGTTTTAGAACCATATGCTAATTGGAGTGAAAAGCATGTGGGTCCCAATGGTCCCAAATGAAGCTTATGAAACATAGACTAGGGTATCAAACTAAAACTTGCACCGAGCTCACATAGGGCTTTTTCAATCTTCATTTTTCTTGCGACATAGGGGATGGAAAAGCTACCTAGGTCAGGAAGCTTAAGGGGAAAGACTTTATGAATCTCAAAGCTATCATTTTCTCTAAAAGTCATGGGCTCTCCACCATCATTTTATCTGCTTACTCTCAGTCATAATCACTTCTCTACCTTCCTTAAGTGTTATGTCCTCAGGATCCTCTACCCCAAGGTGACACAGTTACAATGCTCATGGGGGTTAGATTCGGGTTTACTAGGCAGTTTACTTGGAGGTGTAGATGAAGACGCACCTTGTTGAGCTGTTTGAGCTTCTAACATCTTGTTGTGAGTAGTAAGCATATCAACCTTAGAGGCCAATTGCTTAATGTACTCATCCTGGTTTTGTTGAGCCAAAAGCATATTCTCTATTATAGACTCCAAGTTGGATTTTTGAGGTGCTTGTTCAGGATAGAATGGTCTTCGATATCCAGGGGGTGGTCTAAAATTTATTTGGGGCACGAGTTTGGCATTAGGCTTATAAGTGACGTTGGGGTGATTTCTCCAGCTTGGATTATATGTGCTAGAGAAAGGGTCATTTGTTGGTCTAGGGTGATAGTTGTTCACATAATTGACCTGATAACTTACATCTTGGTCAAAAGCACTCCCCACTTAACAATGCACAGTCAAATGATCAACTGATCCACATATATCACATGATGGGGAAGGGGTACTTGAACTAACAGAATTAACATTCAAGTGTTCCAACTTTTGAGACATAGCATCAACTTTAGAAGAAAGCAAAAATAGTATCTAATTCTATCTTACCTCCAACTTGCTTATGTTGGGTTTTTGCAGAAGTCCATTGAAAATTGTTAAGGGTCATCTCTTCTATAAGATTGTGTGCTTCATCTTTAGTTTTGTTCATAAGGATACCTCACGCTACCACATCAATAGTGGACCTTAATGATTGGGTGACTCTATTATAAAATGTCTACACAATCATCCATCTTTCAAGACCATGGTTAGGGAATAATCATAAAAGATCCTTAAATCACTCCCAGGCTTCATAGAGAGTCTCATCTTCCTTTTGAAGAAAGTAGTGATTTGATTCAATAGGCTTGCCGTCTTACTCGGGGGAAAGAACTTAGGAAGAAAGACTTTTGTAAACTCGTCCCATGTCGTTATGCATCATGGAGGCAATGAGTAAAGCCACGCCCTCGTCTTGTACCTAAGCGAAAAGGGAAATAGGTGCAAGCATATGGTATTGGTGGAAACTTCGTTGAGCTTTAACGCATCACATACCTCTAAAACAGACTGAGAGGTGTAAGTTTGGATCTTATAGCAAGGTGCCTCCAAACTGGGACTGTTGTACCATGGATATAAAGGCTAGTTTGAACTCAAAGTTGTTCGCTTCTACGTTTGGCCTAGCGATGCTTGAGAAAATGCCTTAGACTCTCGGGGTAACAAAATCTCGGAGTATCCTTCTTTGGTCACCTCTTATTCCCGCCATTGGTGAATAAACTGCTTGAGCCTTAAGTCTTTACTCTTTCACCTTTAATTTCTTCCTTCTAAAGCAAAAACTCCTTTTGATTTCTAGATCAAATTTAAAAGAAGAGGGACTTCACATATAAAGGAGAAATCGGCAAAATTAGTAACAAAACTACCAACACAAATAAATAATATAAAGAAAACAATAATAAAATGCTTAGTCAATTTTTAAGAGCTAACTCAATATTCACAAATTTGGTCCCCAGCAATGGTGCCAAAAACTTGACCTACTGTGTAAGCACATGGGTGTTGTAGTTTAGTAAAGATGTCATTCCCATGAAGACTAATTGTAATCTACTGAGTTTTGTCCTTTAAAAGTGCTAAGCAAGTAATTTCAATTAAGAGGTTGAATGACACTATATTCGAATTGGAGAATTCAATCAATTAAAAACATCTAGGGATTTGTTTCACCTTGTAAAGATGTGGATCAATGCAATATATCATGCACTAGATCTATTATGGGTGATTGAAAGCGGTACAATTGCATTTAGAATTGAATCATCTTTGGAAAGAAACTAAACTGCCTAAACTATCCAATCACTCTTTCACATTTCCTTGTTTAGTATAAGTTATAGTTCTTTGATCACTAAAGGAGTCCCCATAATAAGCGAATCTCTTTCAACTACTGATAAGTCAGGTCCTATATCATTGATCAAATAGCAAGTTTCACCTTTTAGTCCTTCACTTAATTGTCTAGCATTAGCGAATGAATTTGGCCAAAATCCAATCACAATGATTTCACACACAAGATAGAATTCATCCAATCCTAATCAAAAACAAGTACAACTAATCAGAGATGAAAGATTCCTAGATTGAGAAAACTACTCACACATGTCTAAATTAATAAAACTAAATAGAGTTTTGAGAGTTAGTGCAATTAGAGATCCTTCAAGGGTTTCCTAACATCGCTAGGGCTCCAAAATAACAAGCACTTCTTCAACACTCACACCCAAGACCAGTAAAACTTAGAAAAAATAGAAAAGGAATGAAAAACTAGAGAGAAGAGCTCTCTTTCTTTGTTGTGTGTCCTTTCTCTACTGCAAAAATGGCTCCATTTAAAGAGTAACATGATCAACCTCAGCCACATGATGAAGGAAAACGAAGAGGCTTGCAATTATGGATCCACCATGGACCATGGCCTCCACCACAGACAGTCCATGGTGAGCTTTATCTAGGTAATCTTCTATTCTTTCTTCCCTCCACAGGCATAGTGATTTGGAGGTGTCTGTGGAGAGTAAAATCACAATCAATTGTGGTTTATTTTGGAGTGTAAATTATAACATAAAGCACATAATTCTCCTTAAAAATGGCACAAAACGACCTCAAAATAGTGTACACTTTAAGGACTTATCAGTGACATATACTCTATTTTGTCCCAGAGATAAACTATTAATTCCTCTCTCTCTGTCTCTATGTTGTTTTGTTTTTTTTTTACAGTCCTAGTTGAGATTCTCTCTCTCTTTTTTTTTTTACCAGAACGAGAACTTGTATATTAGTTAGAACCTTTTGGATTTTGGATCAAGAGTCCTATTAGGACTCAATTGGCTTAGAAACCATTTTGGTTCTAATTCAATTCCCTGGATTCCAATTTTACCACAACTAATACTCTAGCCTAGAATTATAATCGTTTTCAAATTCTGGATTAGGAGTTGTGTTAGTACTCAATTGGCCCAAGAGTCGTTCTGATTAAATATCCAATTCCCAAGATTCCTTTTTTGCTCAAAACTAGTACTCTAAACTAGAATTAGAATTCTTTCCCTATTATGGACAAAGAGTCTTGTTAGGACTCAATTGACCTAGAAACCATTTGGTTTATAATCCAATTCCTAGATTGAGTTTTTGTTGATCTGGGCTCTTCTAAGGCTCATAACATCAATGCATACCCTATTACGCTAAAGAAGTTAAATCATACAAAGTCACATTGCATTCTAAATCCCATACATGAGTTTTAACCGAGACATGAGTTCTATATTACAAAGGTTTTAGGTGACGTGTGGAAAGTCCTCTCATGATCCAACGCTCCGTACTCCACCCACAGGGTGCATGGTATGACTAGAACGTTTTGGATGCTTTGTTGTGTCATAGGGACTGGGAAAGTATCTTGTGAGTGGGTGAAGCAATTGCCTGCTTAGTTGGAAGTTTAAATGGACCCACCGAGTGACCAACTACTTTCCTAAGGGGTAAAATAAGGGTTCCGCCTAGAGACGCTATTGTTCCCCAATAGTTACTGTCTTATAATGCAAGTATGCCTAATGTCCCCCGTAGAGTCGCCGCTGTAAGGATCCACCTTCTATCGATAAGATCCCTCACGAATGGTCGAGTTTGTGTGCTAGGTACTTGTATGTTTTTCAAGACATTATATAATTATTTTTTTACTTTTATTTTTATTATAGGTTAGGTAAAACTCGGCTGTGGGTTCACAGGTGAATGGGCCTAGGCCTGGGCCTGGGTAGAGAACCCATTCGCTTTGCCTGGCCAGGATCAGGTACATCTCCCTTGGACTAGGTCCTGGCCGTCTCCTTTGCCTAGCCTAGAATCCGGGTGCAGGCCTGAGGTAAGATCTTGGGTAGGTCCCTAGGTCAAATCAGGTCCGTGATTCGAGTTCAGGCAGATTCTACAACCTAGATCCCAAATGTTTTCCTTTAGCCAACAGTGCATGAACATATGCCAAATCAAAATAGTAAAGAATTAGTCTTTAGCTATACAGAGTTGCCAATGAGTTTTAGGAGAACTTATAAACTATAACACCTTTCAAAGCAGATTATACCAACTGGCACACCAACAAGACAAATTGAAGCCATTTCAAAATGGTTTTGGAGAAGCCCCATGCAATACCTAGTGTAGGGACCCATCTTGACTCCTTGGTCTGAAACCCAAGGTCGAGGGCGAAGGTACGGTGATGTGATGGAGTGCACCTTATCACTACTCGTCATCACTGACGACCTTTACCATCAATACGGGAAATTGAAAATTAATCATATGAACATAAATCTATGTAATCAATTAGAATCATTCATATAATCATGCAAAAGGGTACAAACTTTTGTCTAATGCAAACAAAAGTAAAGTAAATAAATCGCAGTGGATAGGGAACTATCGCCGAAGTACATCTTTCGTAATTTAGCATCACAAATCATAAAATACGAATAGAGTAGAAGAGTAGGGAATGATAGACTGTTTGTGCTCAGAATAACCCATCTGATTTACTTGGGAACCCAATAGAGTGACACCATCTCAATGATTAGCCCAATTCTTAATCTCTAATGTGTGGAGTATTTCTCTCCTCAATTTTGATGCTTTCCTGTCTCTAATTATTTTGACATGTTTTGATGCCTCTACCTTATTTGAAGCCTCTAACTGATGCCTAATCCATGCCCTCAACCCCCTAGGAGTATCCCCTTATTTATAGTGGTTGCGGGGTGTTCAACCTCAAATTATGTCGTTTCATACCCTTTTAGTGTCTAATATTTACTCCAAATGAATGCTTAAATTAGGATTCTAACTATTTTTGTTTATTTTGTAGGAATTGAAAATTTTGGGGAAAAAAAAGGTAATTTGTTCAACGAAGATAAGCTTTGGATAAAACTATGCAAAAGGGGGGGGGGGGGGAGGAACGAGGAAATAACCTTAGGCCCAACACATGCATAACCCAAAGGCTTAGTCGTAGCTCATGCTCACTCTACCCACCTGGAGTCCCCCTTCCTCCCCCCTCTTCTAAAGAACTCCTCCTCCTTCTTCCCTCTCTGTTGCGGACCTCATCTTTGACCCACAGTTCTAGACGAGCGGTGCAGCACCCTTATCTCTTTCTTTTCTCTCCCTAAGATGAGCCTGTCCAAGCATCACTTCCCAGAGCTAACTTCGTTAGCTTAGTTGTGCCTTACCCATTCACCCCCAATCTTTAATTAAATTCTTTTCTTTTTTCTCTTTCCTTCATTAACCTTCATCATCACCATTATTGAAAGCCACATTACTCTCCATCAATCATCATTATTCACTTCATTTCATCAATTTGGCAATTACGGGTTTGGGTTAATTCAAGCTTAATTGTAGCAATCATGTGTAAAGTGGGGGCTTGAGGCTATAATTGGAGCAAGGACGATTGAGAGAAAAAAAATATAGAGTAGATTACTTAAGAGTTTTAATGCTCGTTTCTTCTTTATTTTGGCTTTTTTTCTTCCTAGTTCTAGATTTTAGGGTATCGTTCTCAAAATTAGTGCACTTGAATTGTGGATTTAAATTTCAAATGAAGATTTCAGATTTGGCTTCAGAATGTGTGAGCAATTAGTTTGAATTTCTGCTTTATATCCTTCCCTGTTCTTGGCTCCGGTTCCTTTGAGCAATTTGGTTTGATTTAGTTTCATTCAATTTTATAATTACTTGAAATTAAGTTCTAGTATAATTTTATAATCATCCCTGATGATTGACACCCGTAGGTACCACAATGATAAACCCGTGAGCTTGCAGATTTTACAGTGAGTTTTTGGCCCCATTGTCGGGGATTGAATTTGTCAAATCAGGTTGCGTGTTGAATGGATTCGTAGTTTATCGATTGAGTCCTTTTTATTTCTTTTCATTACTTTTTGATTTCGATTTTTAGTGAGTGTTTATTTTGTTTTTAGTTTAGATTTATTGTGTTTCTTACTTTGTTTAGAGTTTATATTTGATTCTATTTTAGTCAATTTTGTTTGGCTTTTTACTAGTTAATTATCTACTTAGAAAAAGATCAAATTCACAACTTTTAGTGTTGTGAGGTGCAGGTAGGCAGAATTGAAGGAAAAATAAACTGCGCAACCTTTTTTTGGATTTCAAATTCTACTTTGATTTTTCTGGGCTAATCTGGTGCTGATTTTGCTGTTATAATATTTTTGTTCAATTTTTAGTATTTTCAAAGTCCAGGTCAGTTTTTGTGGATTTTTTAAGGAATTTCTAGACTTTTCTATAATTTCTGGAAGTAGTTTTTTGTTTTGAATTTTTTACACTATTTTGGGACTGAAAAAATTGAAAAAAACCATATACCATTTTCGTTATGATTGTGCTAAATGTTTCTGCGTAAATTGGTCTAAATGTGGAGCCTTGACTTTATGTTTATTTTAAATTTTTTTTGCTTTTTGTTGTTAGGCTTTTGATTTATTTTCTTTGTTTGTGTGATTAAAGAAAAATCACAAGAAAATAATGCTCATGATTTTTGTTTGTGCTTATTTTCAGTTTTTTATGTTAGGGTACTTCTTATTATTTAAGTATTTTTGGTCTTTCTTTACCTTTGGTAATATACTTTTATTTTGTTAGTTTATTTTGCTTTGTTAACTTAATTATTTAACTATCTTGTTTTTTGTTTTAGTCATTAGTTTATAATTAGTTTCTTAGAGCCTATGACTTGTTTTGCCTTTTTTCTGAAATAAAAAACCCTTAAAAAATTAAAAATCCATAAAAAATTGGAAAATTCTTAAAATTGAAAAACAAAGCTTCAAGAATGTCAATTTTCAATTTCCCAGAATTTGCGCATGAATCTTTGTGGAGTTATTTATCAAAACTTAATGACTATCCTACTAAATTGAATCGACATTTTGAAAAATGGGGAATTAGTGAGGTCATTGTTATGGGTCCAAATGATGCATTTCAAGGTTATATTAAGTACATGTGTCTTGGAGGTGTAATAGAATTAATGTCTACGACTTAAGATGATGTATGGGATTTATTTGAAAAGTTAGCTTCAGACACTTACGGGTTTAAACAAGCTACAAAAAATTTAAGATACCCTACTCATGGCGAGTACGTTTTTTATGCTAATTGTTACCACTAGGATCACTGTAAGAACTTTTATGACCACCAATCTCACTCTTATTTTGTGTAATTATTGTGAGTCTTCTAATCATAATGTTTCCAATTGTCCTTATGGTGATCATGTTGATGCTAAATTAGCGAGTCTTGGAAAAACGATAAATGACATGATTGATAAAATGACATAGACTATGAAAGAGACAATTATTGAATATTTTCAGCTTTTTAGTCAGAGTAGGGAGGAATATAACTTACATGAGCCTAACTCTAGTAGGATCTCCTAAACTTGAAGTTAGTCTTTGCGATGATTTTGAGCCCTCTTATTTTCTTAGGCCTAATGTTTGTTGCGATATATCTTTGCCTAGCCTAGTATAAGATAGTGACCACTCTGTGTCTCTATAATATGACCTTGCACCTAAATGTAGCACACCTAGGGATATCAGTGAGGATGTTCTAATTTCTGCTAACCGACCCACCCCTTTTAATGACTCTTTTGAGTTTGAGGTGGGTGAAGACTTTAAAAGCACTAGTGAATCTTTTTCATTAGCGTGCATAGTAATTGGAAATTAAACAACTCTTAATAAAATTACACAAACTAATGGAGTGACTGATGTTCCATGAGCCTCTATTTAAATATATCTCACGGGGTTGTAGCTTAGGTGTACTTCTGCACCTACCCTGACATAATCCATCCTTATTATTTCCGATTTTTATTTTGTTTTCTTTTGCATGTATTTGTCGCTTTATTTTGTTTTTATTGTTTTCATTTTGAGTTTTAGAGTTGTCTTTTTCTTTAGCTTTGAGTCTTATTTTTCTTTTCGTATATTTATTTTTTCTTTTTAGTTATTTTTATGTTTCTTTTCACTCCCAATGAGGACATTGTGTGACGTAGGTGTGATGGTGGGGAAACAGTGTTTCAAAAACTTTGATAAAAAAAAAAATTCAATAAAAAAATTTGAAAATTTAAAAAGACTTTTGTTTTGTTTTGGGGAATATGTGTGCCATTTTGATTGATCATATCCTTTTGTACCTTACTATTAGGATTTATATAGATGTGGTGTGTATGATAGAACTTAGTACAAAGTGTGATATTTATACTCAGTCCTAACCCCCAATTTTTGTAAAGCAAGCTTGGCTTTGGTAGATTAACCCCGTGAAATTTTGTCTTCAATAGTACTTCATTATTCTAGTCTCATGTCATTCATGTGTGTTTCTTCCATGACTACGTGTCTAGAGATTGCTTTGATTCTCTTCAAGATCACATTTAGAGTGCGCATTAAGGTAATTTGATAGAGGCATTTATTTGTCTTGTAAGCTACATAGCCAAATTCCCACGCTAATTTGAATATGTTTTACCTATTGTTAACCCTTTGAGCCTTGACCATTTTTGTTGTGAACCCTTCATTTTAGCCCTTAGTTAAAACATATTTTTATTACCTAAGCCAACACTAGTGGAGCAACATTTCAATATTTAGTGGGTAGTTTTTGGGTGTTTTATACAATTAATGGTTGATTTTGGATCTCTTGGTGTAGTGTGGGGATGTATCATTGTCACAATTTAGAAAATGAGTAGTGTTCTTACATGCCATTAATTTATTTTTCTTTTAGGAAACAAAAAAAGCACAAAAGGAGAAAAACAAAGAAAGAAAATGGAAAAAATAAGAAAAAGTTGGAAAAAATGAAAACAATCTTAAAGAAAGTAAAGAATGTTGTAATAAGAGTGATTGGCATGACTGTTGTCATTGTATATACTCATTTTCACTGGTCAATTTTTATGGGGAGTGCCTTATTTTGTTATATTAGGAGAATGTATGACTTTTATAGTTGGTGGAAGTGTTAAGTTGCTCATTAGCTTCTTGGCTTTTGGCTCCTCATTTTCCAAATCATTTGTTCCACTCATAACCCTATTTACCCTTAGCCCCTTTATAACCCTCTTCAGTCATCTTCATTATCGTTTTGCATTTTGCATTCTAGTAGTGGAGAATCGAGAATCTTAGAAAGCCTATGGTAGTTTGTATGATTGGAAGATGAATTGAGTGAACCTTGTTATATCTTAAACACATGAGCAAGAATGTTCTACTTATCCCTAAAGTGAGATTCGACCAATCAGGTTGGTGCATATTTTCTAAGTGGGGTGAAAGATTTCGTATAAATGTCATCAGTGGGATTGAGAAGTTCTGAATGTGTACATTATGTTTATATTTGAACTATTACTTAGGTTACTTGAGGAATGCGGTTGATTGGAATATGTATATATTTGTCTCCGGTGTTGTATATATGAGTTTTTGAAAAAGAAAAATATTTCATGATTTTGTGGGTATATGTTTTGCAAGCTCTCACGAGACCTTACTCATCTACTAGGGGTAATCTAGAGATTTAAAGGGCTTGTTGCACAAGCTAAGTGCAATCATGACTCTTACAAAAGTGAGTTAAGATTTAATTTTTTTTCTTTTTCTAGAATTTTCAGTTTAGCCGAGGACGAGCAAAATTTAGGTGTAGGGATATTGTCCAACCTAAAATTGTGTCATTTTGTAACCTTTTAATGTCTAATATTTTCTTCAAATAAATAATTAAATTAACATTCCAACATATTTTTGTTTATTTTGTAGGAATTGAAAAAATTTGGAAAAAATTAAATAATTTGGTCAAACAAGAATAAGCTTTGGATCAAATTGAGCAAATGGAAAAAATGAAAGCAGGAAATAACCCTAGACCTAGCACGCGCATGGCCTAAAGGCCTAGTCACAGTTCACAGTCACTCGGCCCACCCGAAATCCCCCTTCCTCCCCCTCTTGTTGACACTCATCCTCTTTCTTCCCTCTCTTGTGGGCTTGATCTTTGGCCCTGAGTTCCAGACGTGTGGC